>CM043120.1:47432230-48032230 GCA_023701765.1 Hylyphantes graminicola
GACAGTAACTAGATCTGTGGGAAGATTCGAACAGGTTTTAAATAGATATTTTGGTTGATACATTTTCTTAAGTAATACTCGGAAGGTACGGTTTAAAATTCAGTCTACGTTTTTAGTACGTCATATCAAGATTTTTAACAAGGAGAATTTTTTAACTATGGAAATCACGCGTATTAATGAGCACTTGAATTTGTCTTTATCATTATCATTTTTTTAAGGTTTGAAAGATAATTTTCTGAATTAGTGAAAGTATTTGTGTTTAGTCCTAATGATAAAAAAAAATTGAATCGATATTATGTACTTATGATACAAAACGGAGGTCCAAGTTTACGTGTAATTTTTTAAGCTTAAATGAATTAATTATTAGGGTTGCATAGGTAAATTCAAAATTCGTCTTCTTTTACATATTTACCACCTGTCAAGTTGATAAAATGGAGGAATTGGAGGAATCGCATTTGCTTTGAGTACTGATTCGAAAGATTTTGAAAACATTATTTTAGTGTCAATATCTTTATTTTATTTCCATATAAAGCCATATTAATGTGATTTTCCTTTCTTAAATTCTTTTTGGTTTATGCATAAAACTTTCACTGTTTGTATTCACTATCATAATTTCATAAAGAGTAGAATTTTACCAGACCTGATTTAGAAAACAATGATGATAGAAAACATAATAATAGAAATATAATAATAGAAAACTGATAATAGAAAACTTTTTATAAAACATGTTTGCCTGAACAAAGTAGAAACAACCGAATGTTAAAGCTGTTTAAAAGTAAGTGAAATTTAATATTATGTTAATATAATTTTTAGATGTAATACAGTTATAAATATCTATTAAATCAAATGAAATTTAACGTTATGTTAATATAATTTTTAGCATAATGCTTTGCTAGTGTAATTAAAAATGTTTTCAGATAAAGAATGATTATCGAACCCTTTTCTTAGAAATTTGTTTACACTTGTTTTTGAAGCGTCAATTTCAATTATTCGATGCCTGCATTTTAAATGTTAGAATTTAATCGAAAATTATGAATTACATTTGATCAGATAAATACATCACAATTCATTTTCACTTTCTCTTAAAAGCATCAATTTTACCTACCAGACACATAGAATTATATTTAGAACACTTATGGCTTGCGCGTCTATCAATTAGTTACCTAGTTAACATGTCTATCGAAAGGGAAAAAGTGAAAACCCATAAACAATTTGTTAAGAACTAGATTAAGTTCCAAACCTTTTAAAAAAACTCAACCTAATCACGCACGAAATCAAGAACACACGCTTACTTTTCGTTCAACTTCACCCCCTTTTCTCTGCATTTCTAAAATTAAACTATCAGCAAACAAACACTTCAACTTCGAAGGTACTTAACACACTAAATCAGCTTCCATCACCCACAAAAACAATTATCCAAATCCCCTTAAACGCCTTTCATTACAGGTCACTATACCTAGAGACGCTCATTTATATGCAGCATAAAGAAGGCCAATGTCCTAAAAAATCTTTAGGAAAATTCCCCCACAGACACTACTCTACAGAATCTTCATATGGAGAAGAGGTATCTGAGGAAACCCTCCTATCCATTTCTTTGGACATAGGTCCTTTTTTTTAAAATTAAGGTAGGGATATTATTATTCTTTGGAAGCCTCCCTTAGCTGTAACTGTCACTGGGGAATGAAAGTAAATAGCCCAGAAGAAGAAAAGAACTGATTGTTTAGGATAGGCGAGGCCTTCATTATCGCTTATTAGACAGGCGAAAGTCCAGTAACCTTATACTGGTTTTTAACCTGAGACTTTCTTTTTAACCTACTTTAAATAGGGATCTTCCTATGAAAGGGGTTATTTTTGTTTATGGGAAGTATTGATGTTAAATAAAAGGAAATTTTGAAAGTTTTTGTACGGGGACACTGTATCACTTTCAAAAAAGTTTTTAATTTTGACATATATATTATAAAATTGATGTTTCATTAGTTCAACCTATATTTAACGACAATATAAAAAAAAAATAGTATGATTTTTAAGTTATTTGAATTTAAAATTTTTTTTGAACTTTTCAAAATGCTAAGGCTTTTTTAAATACAAATATTTTTACCCATTTTTTATTTCGCGTACTTTAAACTGTTTTACATAAGAATTAGCATCCAAATTTGATTTATCCCCCCCCCCTTTAGCAATTCTTTTATAAAAGATATCTATACTAGAAAATCCCAAATTTTTTTAGCATATTTATAAAAATTCGACTTCAGTATTTTTTAATAAAAAAAAAGTATTACTTTTGAATACAATTTTGATGCCAATTCTTTATGTCAACATATTTGGCAGACTGCATACAAAATTCTTTAGACTTTTATAAATAATTAAAAAAAAAAGCCTTAGCGTTTTGAAAACCTTGTCGTCAATGAAAAATTAACACCGAGAAAAACGCTTTTAAAATTTTCATTCGCTTGCATTTTTACCCTATATTTCCGTATTTAAAAAGTAGATTAATTTTTTTTAAATATCGCTACACTTTTAAAACTCTGTAGACTTATTAAGAAGATTTCAAACTTTAATTTTAGCAAATAAAAAAATCGCCATTTTTGCCATTTTTGAGGTTCTGATGCCCCTTAACAGGCGCAGTATATTTTTTTAATCTTTCTTGCATTTCGTTTAAATTTCAATGTGTTTAAGGATTCTTATGGATACATAACTAAACGTATTTATTTATCAGTAAATGAGTAACTTAATACTAAAACCTGATAAAATACAAGTATGCCAATGCAAGTCCTCGAATAATATGGGGTGAAATTAATAATTAAAAATATATATATAAACTTCCAGAATATCCATAAGATTAGTTAAATTCTTTTTAAACTTAAATCTTTTTTAAAAACAAGTTAATTCTTCTTTTAAAACAATATAATTCTTCTTTTAAAACAAGTCTCATAAAAACAAGTTTTTAAAAGTAATATTCAAAAACCAGTAGAATTCTATTTTATAATATCATATTTAGAGATTATATTAAAATTTAGTACTTAAATCAACAAACTATTTTTATTCTTTTGAGTACAAGAACTTTGATAAAAAAAATAGTTATTATTTAACAGAATAGTTTAGTTTTAAAAAGAACAACAAACGAGCAGAGCGTCTCTTTAAAAAGATCCAGTGTTTATATACGGAGAAATTTAGCAATGATTGTTTGGGGCATCTATACAGTGGTGGAAATTGATTTATGAACTGACAGTTTTTTAACAGTACTTATTTATTAAATGCATTTTTATCTATTTAAATTTTATATACTATACAGGCTTTGCATTATAAACTATACACGTAAATAAAATTTTATATAAATTCGTAAACAATTCATTTTGTTGACATTTTAGTTTTAGCATAGGGAAATTGATTTATGAACTTTTGCATTCAATCTCAATTAATAATTGCTAAAACTATTTTTTGTCGCTAATGCTTCCTTGATTTTGTTTTTCATAGACAACACAAAACTTTGGGTCAAGCAATTTGCAGTTTTTAATGATTAAGTCCTTCTATTCCATAACTGATGCACACTTCATTAAAACCATACTCCATTTGAGTAAATTATTCAAACCAATTGATCTCAGACATTTTTCTTGGGGTTTAAGTCATGGCTATTGGCAGGATGATCTAAATGAACTACACTTAGTTCATTAAACAGTCTTTAATTTCGTTTGAAATGTGGATACTTGCATTATCATGCATAAAAATCTAATCAAAAGCATAGTTTTGCAACGCAAAAAGGAATTAAAGAACTTTCTAGAACTAATCTGCAATAAAGTGATGTTTGTCAGCAATTCAGAAACATAACCTTGTTTCTTCAATCATAAGATATCGGGGCCCAAACCATCATACCTCCACCACTAACATTTCTGCTGAAGACAGATCTTGGTTATTTCTGAAAATCCTTTCAATAACATTTTAAACCATCACGTCCATCCAAATTGAACTTTTTTTCATCAGCAAATGTCACTTTTTTCCCATTTCTCTCCCTCCACCCCCACCCAATCCATTTTCATGTAGTTACGACTATATTTTAATAGCCTGTTCTTATGGTGAAGAGTAAGCTTTGGACCAGCCTTCATTTTGGAACATTTCAAGTTCGACGACGATATCAATATTTGTCCTACTCTTCTGGGAGTTACAGGAAGTGATTGTTCATAACAAATTCGTCCTGTAATGCATAAATGCTGACACAAATGGTAACTTTTTGGGATACCAGTCCAATAATCCTGCTTTTATCCCTCGTCCCACGAGGGTTACACCTTTTTTAATGATGGTTTTTGCCAAAGTCAGAATGATTCTTCAAATATTTATGAATTATATTTATTGATCTTTTAATTAGTATGCTAATTTCTCTCACAGATTTGTTACAATATTATATAAGGGTCATTTTTTACCTTTATGGTTTCAGGCAGTCCCGCAAGCTTTCCAATTTAGTAAAATGGGAATAAAACAGATAAATTTCAACAAATTAGGCCTTAATCTTATTTACAAACACTGATAGTAAGCTCCCCTGAAGTTCAAATGAAGAACTAGTTAAAATATTTGGTACCTGGGTTCAAAATAAATTTGAGTTCATAAATCAATTTCCATCATTTGGCATGCTTAAAAACTAAAAATAGATATATTTTTATTTAATATCATTTTTTGAAAAAAATTATGTGTGAAATTCCTTTATTGTGCTCTGAATAAGCAACACACAAAATTTGAATTGTTAGCACTTAATACAAAGCGATATCTGGTGAAAAGTATGTTAGTTCATAAATCAATTTCCACCACTGTATATTGTCATTTTTTGAATAATCGTTCTGTCCTGATTTCTAGAAAGGAATAATCGTTGTTAATGGCATTTTAACTACTCTTAAACAAACAGGGCATTTGACCTTCTCTTAGGGGTTAACAACGAGAAAGCATTTGAAGTATACTGACTTATAAGCTCGTCAACTATTATTGGTTCAAGTATTTCAAATCCATAGAATATTTTAATACTTGTTATAAAGTTTAATGTTATTGGTAGAGGCTTTACAAGGAGAGAGGAGAGATGGCCTATTTAAAACTCGCAAATATTTAAGGTTTGTTTTGAAATTAAAAAATGTGCATAAGTTTAATAGATTTTTAAGACATTTTTCCAAACTAGCGCTCGCGCTATTAATAGTAAAAAAGTAAACCTTCACAAACCATCTTATCTACCAAAAACATTTCAATAATAAAAAAAACCTTCGTTATTTTAACTTAAAATTACATTTATATAATGGAAATTCAAACACTCACCAAAAAAGTTTAATTATTATATTTATAAAAACCAACAATACTCACTAAGTTTTATTGCAGACAATAAGTATATATTGTTTAAATTTAAGTATGAATATATTAAATCTATTTAAGATTTTTATTTGACAGTTAGTTGGTGATTCATAGTACACCAGCTGTATAAATCAGGCGTTGCACGGGAATACCCTTATAAAGGTGACTTTACATTATCTAAATGAGTTTTTTAAACCAATCAATCCCCTCCACACTGGCCAGCAAATCATCGGAATATTATAATCCTCCAATTTTGATCTTCATCATTTTTTTAAAAGTTGGATGTCCGATTGGATCGGGGCCGGGATAGCCAGGTTCGGTAAGGTCTTGGACTTGCCTACCTAAGATAGCGAGTTCGAGTCCCGCTGCCTCCCGAAGACCCCCGTGATCGCTAATGGTGACTGGTGCACGTTAAACCCGCCGTGGTCACAAAGTACTCCAAGTTCCCATACCAAATCAATACCTCTGGGGAATACAAATCAATTCTGGGGATCCTCTATTTGGCCTCTGTCTCAAAAAATTTGATAGATCTACTTATGTGTTGTGTCTGTCTTACTTGATGAAGGTTTATAAGCGGGTCTCTGAAAAAGCAGACAAACCAGAATATATATGACTACCAACTAACCGATCTGATCCCGTCCTTTAGGGGATAGTTTGAAGGCTTCAAACTCAAAGTAGATCAAATGAATAATGTCCAGTTCTAAAATAATTATTTATCTCCCTTCCAGTCATGGGACATTGTAGCAAAAATCTTTGCAATCCTCTACATTATATCCAATGATTAATTCCTTAAGTTTCTTAGACATTAAGTTTGTTCCATACCTGACCAAAGATGGAGAAGAAAACAGACATGCGTTATCTACTGCGATAAGAAATGTTTTATATTAATTTTACTAATATTGTACAAATGTTCTTCTATTTATTTATATTTGTAAGCAAAATTAAATCGAGTTGATTAAATCTGACCAAGTATCTTTTCAAATAATAACGTTCATAAATTTCAATCTTACGTAATGAACTCACGTGCTTTTTCGCACTGATATATTTAATTTTTACTTTCTTTGAAATTGCTTTCTAATGGGCATGTTTCAGGTCTTGGGGATGTGTGTCAGCAGAAATAGTGAATGAAATTTTTTTCGCACTCCTCGATTGGTGAATCAATATCCCGTGAGCGCCAATCGGAGTACTGATTGTAGGAAATGCATAAATGAAAACTGGAATTAACTACTTAAAATAAAAACAAGCCTATTATTTGTTTCCATAAATATTATGCTTACACAAAAATACGCAGGTAATTTCTAGGTGGAATTTGGCTCATGTTTTGCCTACTTCCGCGCCGTTTTGGTAAGAATTTTGAATAACGATGATGTCTTCAGCACAAGAGGAATAAGCTCCTAAAATTTGGTATTTGTACGTCCAATAATTTTGGCCTGGCGTTGGTACGTGAGTGAATCAGCCAGTTATGACTTCTTCCTTTATACATACAGATTTGTGTTATTTTATATATGTTAAATAAGGATATGGTTACTTCAATATCCTATATTTAACAATAGTATTTGTAAACAACATAACATCTAACTTTGAAGGGTCCAGGATGACCTAGTGGTTTGGATTACAGACTATTACACTAGAAGTTTGAGCGCTGTAAAGGGTGCGGGTTCGATTCCCACCTTCGCCCTGGGTGTGTCCTTTCTTTCTCCGTGTTAGTAAAAATTCTTTCTGTGTCTGTCTTACTTGACGAAGGCTTATACTACCTACTCTACTCTAACTTTGGCATTTGTTTACAATTGTTTTAAATTCTATCAAATTATTCTTACTACATATTATAATAATGATACTTGTTTCTTTAAAAAATAATTAATGGAACATTTCACAAACACACTAAAATAATGAGTGTGGCATTTGAGAAGTTTTCGCTTATAAATGAAATGCAATTGAATGATGATGAATGATGAATAATGTTTGCTTTATAAATGAAATGTTATAATTAAGAATTATTTATTGGAGGGTCAAATTCTATTAATGCGACATTTGGCCACAATTTCGGAGACGATTAAGTTAGAAATTTTCAGATGTTTCATTTTTTTTGTTATTTCGAAATTACTGTGGTGTTTTGAAAAAAAAAAGCTATGCTGACACTTATTTCATAATAATAAGCTCACATCATTTGGTCATTAAAGGTATTTTCAAAACTCGCCAGATGACGTTGAAATGGATGGTATGATTGAACAGATGAAACAAATATTGGACCAATATCACGTTTAAAAGGAAAAAAGAATATCCCCTTTGAATATTTTAAACTATCTCTAAAAGCACTAATGGCACCAAACATCGATGTAAACAAACTTATTACTTTCTAAAACGCAATTAGTAATACTGTCCAAACAGTTACTTGTAATTTTTACAATCGAAAAGGCGTTAGTTTGGGAACCAACAAAAGACGGAAAATCTAATCAAATTAAAAATTGTCGTTTCGGCGGACCATTTGTTTTATAACGTTTAAATACTGATTAACTAGAAGTAATTGACAATTTTTACCAAAATTATACTACATAAACAATACAATATATAAATTATTATATGTAGTTAAGTATATACGAGTATTTTCTGTAGGCATATTTCAAACAATAGTTGCATCGATAGTTTTGAGAGTAATTATCATTCTATTCTTTTCAAGTTCAACTGCCAGTTTTAATGGGTCACCTGTACCTACAAACCAATACAAGGTTTCCCACACCGTCTGCCGTGCAACGATGGTACAAAAAAATCCCACAAGCTATAGACAACGATTTATGATTTAAGTACATGAAGTGCCCACCTAAACCTCTAGTGTGGAGGGGAAGTGTACATCGTACCAATCTATGGTGGTGCAACACATCGAACTTAAGTGGTGCAACTCTTATGAAACCAATTTTACAGAAGAAAATAAAAATTTCAAAACTTCTCGTCTTTAAAACAACAATCTTCAAAACATCAATCCGAAATACAGGGGTGAAAATTGATATGGTTGTTCAAACGTGGCTTTTGAATTGGTTTTTAAGTTCGAAATCTATTTTATATTATGCACAGTGTATATAAATCTAGGCACATTTTTGTTACATAATAGTTTATTCCAAAAAAGTGCAATTATAACTTCAAATATCAATATGGTTAATCGTCTTAATTTAAAATTAATTGTCAAATTATCATTCGAATTCCATTAATCTCTTCCCTAATTAAAGGAAACATAATAAAAATTATTCAGACGCTTTTAAGATGAAATACGTCAACATGCAATAAACTTGTTGCTTATACTTAAAGTTTTAAAGTTCTGATTAAGAAAAGCTGGAGGTAGGAGTAACGAAAGTTTGCATTTTTTTTATAGTTCATGTAAGAGAGTTTACATTATCTATGGAAAATGTAATTTTATTATTTTCCCTTTAAAATAAGTGTCATGGAGGATTTCGTCTTATTTTTTATTATTTGTTAATTGCTAATGTTTTCCCAATATGTTCTTTCACTTTACATTAGCACAAAGTGTCATTTGAGCATGCCCAGAATTTTTAGAAAAATTGAAAATTTGAAGAACCCCCCCTTTTTTTCAATCAGTTTCTCTTTCTTATTTTTATAATTTCGGATTGTTTTGTTTTAGGAGACTTAATTTCTTCCAACTTTCATTCCTGAATATCATTCGATCGGCGCTTCGATTCTTGCTCGTTCCCAAGCGACATTGATTCATCAATAGAGCACGACCAAAAGAATTTATTTTCATTTAGCATTTATGTTGCTACGCAAGACCTGAAAAATGCTCAATGAAGAATCCTGGAATAATTAAAGATGATTAACAAACAGGAATTGACATTGTTTATAAAAAAAAAACATTCCAGATATTGTGAAAATCAGGCTCTTCATCAAAAATTCCAACTAATTTTTTTGTAAATTTGGGCTCAGTGTCTCTCTATAAATTGTTCATTTTAAAAATTTAATGCAATTAATAAATTAGGAATTAACATTATTTATAAAAAAAATATACCAGGCATTGTCGAACTCGGGTTCTTCATACAAAATTTAAATTGTTTTTTGTAAAATTTTCTCTGTAAATCGTTCCTTTCGGAGTTGCGTCCCTCTTGCTCTGAGGAGATGGAGGAATTATACCTCGTCACCGGTGGCATCAGTCTCGCCAAGAAGCAGGTGCTTCGAAACCTGTAAATTGGGTCTTTTCTCTCTTCGATAATGGGCCGCCATTAACCTTGGGAATATTCCATTTCCTGTCGAGAACGACTCTCTTTAATGCCAACTGATGCTATCTTTCTTTCTTTTTTCAATCAAACTCATTTTGAAGAGAATATAGTTAATATTTTTCTTTTCTATGATGCAAAAAAAATGATTTTGTTCCCACCTGTTTCTTCAAATTAGTGAAAGAAATCAATAATTAGTATGGGGATTCTCTATTCTTTTGTTATTATTAGGCTATTTTTGGCAGCTAATAACGTGATATTTTAAAATGTTGAGTATTGAAATGTAATGACCAATAATATTGGCCAGCTCAGTTTAAACGTGTCCGCTTAGTAAGCCCAAGATCTCGGGTTCGAGTCCCGGCTTAGTCGTCGGATTTTCTGGATGGGAAAATATGGGCACACATCCATATGATTATGTGTAATGTAAAAGATCCCTGGAGGGCTCATTTGGCTTGGGTTCGCTCGGCAAAACTAAATCTCGACAGACTTTAGCATCCACAGAGAGCTCAGATTCATTGTAATCTGTGCGTAAAATTTGGTAGCGAGAGTCGCCTAGATGGTGCCACAAAAAATGGCTCTCAGTTCTGGGGAATATGCCGAGTCTGCAAAGGCCTGACCGCTAAAAGGCGAAACCCCATTGGAGAAAAAATAATAATATTGACCAATAATATTTAATTGAAATGCAAATCTCCGAAATACAATTCATAAATGATTTAGAAACGTTATTTCAGTTACATTAATACATTTTATCTGTTTTATTCTATTCGATAGAAAACTAAAATATAATTATTTTAAATAGAAAAACCTTAATATTCCATCTAAAAACTTAATAAAATGATTGTTGAAAGAGACGAAGGGCACATAGTAATAGGAAGTGAATTTAAGATACCTCCTAAGAAGCGAGAACCTACACTCTTCAAACAAAAGAGCGATTTTAACTCAGTCTTAGTCAATTTTCACTCTTTCCCGTGTCGAAAATGCACTTCTCCCAAAGGAGTGGATTTCACTCTTTTGTTTTAAGAGTGTATCGGACTCCCTTTAGGGCCCCGCCAAAAATCGCCAAAGCAATCTTCAATTGGCGTTAAAAAATACATTTATCTTACTAATCAAGTGATTGGAGACATTGTCCCTCTCAGAAGGATGGCATTTTCGATTTTTTTCCCCTCTCTGCTGAGACTGTGTCCAAAAGAATGTTTTTCAACCCCAAATAATGGCCCCTTAATTTCGATCGGCTTCGACATAAATCGGTTTCGGAGGCTTAATGGACCTAAAGATGAAGATAAAATGGAGATGGTAGCAAAAGTTAATGTTCGTTCTTTTTTGTGTGCGTGCATATTAGTGTGAAAGTTCCCATGTCTCGTGGGATAGTATAAGTTGCGTTTGTATTCGAATTGGTTCTTTAAAATGAGGGCTTCGGGCTAGACATTTCCATTAACAAATTAGATATATAAAACCACAATACATTTTGGTTAGATTTAAATGGCAATTCCTTTTCAAATGTTTAATTCTTTTAGTTTCTATTTATGAAGCATCAATCTTTTTTAAGGCCATCTACCGACATTAAAATTGATTGAAAGGAAATTTGTCCTCTAATTTATTTTTATAAATTAAGGGTGGTTAAATAATTTTTTTTAGTCTGCAGCTTCGTACCACCTAACTACAGTAGAGACTATGTTTATGACCGAAAACGTGCACCGTAATACGTGTTACAACACATCAATAGATATTCCCGCCTTCGCCCTGGGTTCCTTTCTTTGTGACAATAAAACTCTTTCTGTGTCTGTCTTATTTTGACGAAGGCTTATAAGCTGGTCTCTGATCAAGCACACAGGCCGGAATATAAACGTTAACTACCCTACCCTACCTCAATAGCAATTTACATATTTTTATAAGTAGGGTAGACTGACCAGTGAGTGAACAGGCCCCAGTGAATGAACGTTTAGTAAATATAATTAAAAAAAATAAGGATTGAAAATCATTCCACTATATGGATTGGCAACACTGACTTCCTCCCATGTAGTAGGAAGCTATCTGACAATGGTTGGTTGTCCTGGCCATTATATCCTGGTGTTCATTCACTGGCGAACGTGACGTCTTAAGCGTTCATTCACTGGTTAGTCTACCCTATTTGAGAAATTTTAAAAATAACAAAATTTTCTAATTGCACGATCCTTTTTGACAGTCACTGTATCTAAAACCATCTATGCAATGTTAATGCATTTCAAATTTATGGGTATGTGGGAGGGGTGACCTTGCATATAAAAACACTTCAAAATGTTTCGTTTTTGAGGAAAACACTAAATGGTCACTTCACTAGGAAAACGTAAACGTTCCATACATCCGGAAGCTCACGAAACAATTCAGATGCGGCCGCCTTCGCCCTGGGTATACTTCCTTTCTTTGTGACAGTAAAACTCTTTCTGTGTATGTCTTATTTGACGAAGGCTTATAAGCGGTTCTCTGATCAAGCACACAAGCCGGAATATAAATGTTAACTACCCTATCCTACCTCAATAGCAATTTACATATATTTTTATAAGTATTTGAGAAATGTTAAAAATAACAAAATTTTCTGATTGTACGATCCTTTTTGACAGTCATCTGTATCTAAAACCATCTGCACAATGTTAATGAATTTTAAACTTATGGGTACACTCTTAAAACGAACGAGCGATTTTAACTGAGTTTGATTAATTTTCACTCCTCCAGTCTGGAAAATGCACTTCTCCTTTTGGAGTGGATCCTTTGTGTGTTAAACCTCCGACAGGATCACTCCAAACGAGTGATTTTAACTCAGTCTGAGTTAATATTCATTCCTTTCCAGTGTCGAAAATGCACTTTTCCAATTGGAGTGGATTTCACTCTTTTGTTTTAAGAGTGTAAGTGGGAGTGGCGACCTTGCGTATAAAAACACTTTAAAAAATTTCGTTTTTGAGGAAAACATTAAATGGTCACTTGAGTACAAAGCATAAACGTTCCATACATCCGGAAGCTCACGAAACAATTCAGATGCGGCCATCACGCCAGGCCATCACACGGCACCAACCATAAAACAATCCAAACTTAAAATCTCTTTAACTCCCACTCTTCCCTTGTTTAAAGTAGCGAGAAATGAAACACATCCATTTCACATTTCACAACACCTTTTCCCCAACTGCTGTTTCGTGCAGTGGCCGTTTCAGAACATAAGAGCAGACATTTCGTTCGAAATTAAAAACTACCAACGTCTTCCCTCCTTACTATTGTTTTCTGTCAAAAACACTTCAGCTGCCTACCTGGAGTGAGTGAGGTGGGATTTAAAATGAAATAATAAAAGTTAGTTTTCACCTGTGATTTAGAACTTTCAGTAAAAAGACATTTTGGTATAACCATTTAAGAATTTTTTTTTCTGATCGTCTATAGCACCATTTGATATCAAAAAGCACATCATTCGATTCTCAAACTTTTTTCTACAAAATATTTTTTATTAATCCCAATAGATGTCAGACCTATTATTTTTTTAAAAATTATGATCAAAAACATGCTGATGCCATACAGCATCACTGGGACTGAAAAACTCGATTACTCATTTCTAAAAAATCGACGCGAGATTCTTCCTTTTTGGCATATGAGTCTTTTATAGATAGTGTGCAAAAAACAGCAATAATACACAACATTTATGCAATATAAAGCTAGGCTTACCGGAGGGACAGGTGAATCTTCGCCTGACATTTCCACTCGTCCTCTTAGACGTTACCGAAAGCATTTTCTCTGGTCACTGATTGGTTTGCTTATCACATGGGCACATAAAACCAATCACTGACGAATAAAATGTTTTCTGTAACGTCTTGGAGGAAGAGAGGCGATGTTTGGCAAAGGTTCACATATCCTGTCCCTCCGTGTATGCCTACCTTTAGGCCATACAATTCTTTTTTTAATTACTTAATTTACGTACAAAAGTTTTTAAGATTTAGAGAAACTTAAATTCCTCTTCCAATTTGAGTTTAGAAGTTAAGTAAAGAAAATGTATCGATAATATATACGTAGTAATGTTATACGTTGTAACCAAGCTCACAGGGTTATACTTAATATGAAAACCGGCTACATTTAGTATGCATTAATCTAATAGGTAAATAAGTATACATGAAGTTCAATCCCTTATCAGCGAAGAAAAAATATCACAATTAAAAAGAATATTTAAAGAAGTTTTCCCTTAAAAAAAAAACGTTCTTTATGAAGAACTCGAAGAATAGTTAGGGACAATTTGTTGCAAAGTTTCCTCATCTTCATTCATCACGCTTTGTTGCAGATTCATTGTTGCTGTTAAACGCTGTTGCGCACGGCAGCGTGATGGAACAGTTATTTATTTCTAAAACCCGTCACGTCTAATGCTAAAACAACTGACAATGATGTTTTTCTGAAAAATAGAGGACTTAAATATGATGGTAGAATGGCAAGATGACCCAAGGATTTTATATGTTGTGTTTTTGGAATTGTAGATATATTTTGCTTAAAACATTTGATTGCATTTAAATTTAGAAAACATGAAGTGATTAACTTTTGATAAAACTAGTTGCTTTATTACGTTGTCTGGTTTCGTTATTAATGTAAAACTTTTTCAAAGTGGTGAATCGTTTTTGATTAAACGAGACAAAAAAGTCTGTTTTAGTTCCCATGAACATGATTGCACGTTTCGATAAATATAAATAAACATTAAAAAATTCTTGCAATGTTAATTTTGATAAAACAATATCAAACAATTTTTGAATCTTCGTATTCTAGATGCATAGTAGCAGTTTCTTATTTTAAAAATTGTAACCATGTAGTTTGCAAAAGGTTTCAATTGTTTTAATAATAAAAATCAGGAAATTCATTTATAGAAATAAATTTAATATATGGCCTCAAGATATGGTTTGGTTAGGTAAAAGACAAAATTTTCTTTTTCTTTCAAAAATTTAAATATTCTCATTGGGTAGACCTCCTTTGAGGTCGGTTAGTCAAAGTTGAGAAAAAGAGGTGTATTTCTCTAGCATTTTGAGTTACAGTGTTGAAGTTTTTGAAAGGTTTGTGTAAGAAGTAAAATGTTAGACTTTAAATTTTTTAATATAAAATTAGAACTTAATCAGGAATAATGTTTCTGCATTACATTCCTACCATTTAATTTTTAACCCTTTACTACTTACACTTAAATTAAAAATTTGAATAAATATTACATTAATCTTAAAAATATAAATTTTAATAGTTATAGAATTAAATTAAAATGTGATTCATACGAATAGAATTACACTAGGTGAATTATATAATCCTTTAATAGAATTTAAATGTGCATTATTGAATAACATTTAAAAAGTGAAGAAGTAGTAGAAATTTCATAAGGAATCCAACAGCATTTAACAAGCAGCATATTTACATCCAACAAGCTTAAAAGGGGTAATGGGCGTGCATGACCGGGGGTCTCCAAACTCAAGTGCCTCAATGTTAATCCAATGGGAAAAAATTATTTTCTTTGCCACATTTCTCCGGCTGTATTGAATATTTTTGCAAGCGGATTTTTTTATGTGATAAATGTAGCTGACTTACAGGTCTCTATCTTCCCACTTTTTGAAATTGCTTCGAATATTTTGTGTAAAATAATTTATTGAATATTAAAACAAATATTCGTACTACTTTTAAAAAGTGGGAAGATAGAGACCTGTAAGTCAGCTACATTTATCACATAAAAAATCCGCTTGCAAAAATATTCAATACAGCCGGAGAAATGTGGCAAAGAAAATTATTTTTTCCCATTGGATTAACATTGAGGCACTTGAGTTTGGAGACCCCCGGTCCTGCACGCCCTTTCCCCCTTAAGACCCAAGATCTTTATTCTTTACATCTTTTCGAAGCATAGTATAATCCATGACCTACAATACATCATCATTTAATTTTGATTTACGTTGACGTAAATCTCCAATTAGGTATGGGTGTTGCCCTATACCGAAACTTCTTATCAATTCAGTTGATAAATTAATTAACCCCAGGATTTGTTTATGGGAATGACAATTGTCAAACACAATAAGCGGTTCTTTGTAGCGGGGAATTAGCCATTGTGCTTCTGTGGCTTATCTTTTATTGAGTAGCTACAAAATGAATGATGTTGACGCTGAAAGCTTATTTTAGTGACAGATGGTATGTTTGTTTTTTAATTGAAATCGGTAAGAGTCAATGCCTTTTGTAATAAATTTATACAAATGTATGACATATCCTGACTTATACCCCTCAAAAACTAATATATATATATATTTAACTTCAATTAAATAACTTAAATTACTGAGTTACAGGGTTGAAGTTTTTGAAAGGTTTGTGAAAAAGGAGTAAAGTGTTAGACTTTAAATTTTTACAATAAGATTTGAAATTAATCAAGACAATGTTCCTGCATTACATTCCTACCATTTCACCACTATAACACTTAGTACTTTAACATCGCAACCGCACCCTGTCGCTACAAACAGTCGCCTAATAATCATTTCCCACAGAACTTTCGTGAATCACCCGCCTACACGTTGAATATCTTAACTTCTGATTGGGCAGTCCGGGAACGCTGCTTATTCCTCGCCATTTTTGTGGCATTCCGTCCTCATCCATCGTCGACTTCAGACGATACCTCAACCCTCTCGATGCGGAACAAATTCAACAAAAGACTAAATTTTATCTAAGTTGCTCTGTGTCGACTTATTTTACATACATATTAACTTAAATTAAAGAAATTAATTAAAATTGATACGTAAAAATTTTCAATGTGTTTCGTTAGTATTGTTCAAAAAAAATATTTATCCAATGGGGCTGCAATATTGGCGGTCATAAATTAGGATTTCTAACATAATATAGTATTAAATGAATTGGAAATTTAGATCCATTACTAAAGTATCTCATAAAGTTGAAAATTGAACATCAACTAATTCCTCTATATCTTTAAATTTGAGAAGTCCTGACTGACTAATTCCTTTACGTATAAAGAAAATTGGAGGTACAAAACTAGGAGGTAACAAACTAGTAGAGGTACAGATTCCAAATTTTAAGAGCTTCTTTCTTTTGAAGCAATTTTTTGAAATTCGAACTCAAACGAGTCTAAGAGGACAAAACGTACGAGCCGATTATTCCTTAGAAATGACATTACACATTGTTGTAAGCGTATGGAAATTTTCAATTTCGAAGACATTTGAGCTAAAATTAAATATAAATATGGAAAAGCGCATGAGTTTAATACGTTAGATTGAAATTTGAACATTATTAAATTTTTTCATTTATTTAAACTCCTTAATTGGTTGTTTTGTTTAATCAGAATAACGCAATTTGATTTATTTTTTATTACAAATTTAAACAAATGAGGAATATTGTGCTGTTTTGTATGAAGCCACAATGAAATTTTAAGGTAGTGTTTTAGATATAGGTCTGAAGAATTACAATAAAAAAGACTGAAAATTTACACAAAACAATTTTTGTAAAAAAAAAATGCTTCACAAAAGCAAATTACAATTTCTTAGTCAAGTCCCATGATATGAAGGGTAGCTAATTCTATTGTGAACTATATTGCTACCATTTACAAACGGTTTTTAATTTCCTTTTTATTTGCTACAACTTTCTATTACATCCGTGCATTGTTAAAAGTATCCGAAAAGCCATTAAGAAACCATCTACAGTTGCCACTTTCACTTATTAAAAAGCAATAGACATTCCGTTCCACACGGTGGCAACCACCGAAACAAATTTGGCGCAGACGATCTTTTATATTCCACACCCCATTTAGAACGGAACAGAGAACATATCAGTCTGCACCATCTCAGACTCATTAAAACCTTTAATAAGCGAGCGGTCAATCAACTTTAACATGGACGTTTTCGAATTTGTGTACTTTTTAAAGAGTTGTGTTTTTTTAGGTTATCTTGTTTGAGAACTGTTCAACCCGTTTATAATTAATTTCAATTGAAATAAAAATAATTCGAATTAAGAAAGTTTATACATAAAATTACTTTAATAGTTTAAAACTTTTAAGTAAAGTGCAGCGTTTTTGAACGCCGTAATAAAAGAATGAAACCACGGTCAGTTTTGGGGTTTTGGGCTAAGCGACTGCAGTAATAATCCATTAACTCAACGACTTTGTATGTTATGGTAGGTACATATATATTCCAGCTAGTGTGCTCGTTCAGAGAACCGCTTATAAGCTTTCGTCAAGTGGGACAGACACAGAAAGAGTTTTTACAAGCACAAGAGACACACAAAGAAAGGGCAACACAAACACATAGAAAAATAACAACATTTATTGACGGTCACAAACATCCAAGCCTGACCGGGATTCGAGCCCGACCCCAGCAGCTCCAAAGGCTATCATCCTAACGATTGCGCCACTGGGGCGGCAACGACTTTGTAAATTCCATTAAAGACTTTCATTTTCGACTAAAAACGTTACTATTTAATTTTTTTTAATTCGTTTCTCGTGTAACTTAATTTGTCCTACATAAATTGTTCAATAGTCTAATTATACCTGTATTTTGTTTATTTAGATAACCTTATACCTGTATTTTGTTTATTTAGATAAACTTAGACAGGAAGCTTATTTTCTCGTAGCCAATATCTTTTCCAACCGTCGTCAATGGGTTAAAATAATCAGAACTGGAAAGTAAAAAGTCAAAACTCGAGATATTGAGGTATTAAACTAAAGCATTTCGAGTTAAAATCAGAAAATACACTGAACTTATATATACATTTATAAATGCACCCGAATAGCCACCATGGCTCCATTTCGGAATACTACTGGTTAGGTTAGGTTTTTTTTAAATTATCGTCGCACTAGAGCTGCATGAGCGTGATTGACGACGGGTTTTGCAATTAAAAACCATAGTCAAGTGACAAGGAATGCTACTGAATCATACGGAAATAAAATAACGAAAAAAAGCCTTAAATGCTGGAAGGGAGATTGCAATTAATGAAAGCAACCGATAATCAAAGGATAAGAGCAGTTTTTTGTAAACTTCATCGACAAAACTGTTCTTTAAAAAAAATAAACAGTTTAAAAATCACACTTCGTTGTCACCCTGAACATCCTTTAGCGAGAAGTAAACAATCGTAACAAGGATACAAAGTGAGGCGAGGTGTATTTAAAGAGATATGTCCCTAACAATATGTCTAAAAAAAGCAGTTATAGAGTGCTGCATGGAATAATTAAGGCACCCCAGCGTGAACTTCAATGCTTGAAGTAGCTTCATGTCACTGTGTGTTTCATGTTTTTAAGTTTAAATTTAGAATTTTAAATTAGTTCCACCAACTCCTAGATTCTCTTGTCATATATGCTTACACAGTAAAAAATCCTATTTATTTTGGGGTGTCCATAAATTAGGTGAGACTGCGTTAACTATATTTTGATTTCCGTACTCCCATTGGTAAGGGGGCCGAATGGTTTGGACCATTAGGCTAGCAGTCTGCGCACTGTAACGGGTGCGGGCTCGATTTCTGCCTTCGCCCAGGGTGTATTTCCTTTCACTGTGACAGTAAAAAAAATTCTATGTCTGTCTTACTTGACAAAGGCTTATAACCCTTTAAGACCGGTGGTCAGATGGCGCTGATTTAAAATTATGAGACTAAATTTGGAGTTTTATCGAAAAAAATGCGTTAAACAGCATCAATGCCAGAAACTCCATAAAAACAAAGTCATTTTTTAATGCAAATAACGGATGGTGCCAGTTAGCTGCTTCGGTAGAGATATTTTTGACGAGCTTGAACATTCTCTTTTTCACCCACACGATCGTGAAAGCTCGGTCGGAAAGGGAAATAGCGGGTCTCTGATCAAGCACACAAGCTGGAATATATATGAATCTACCCCCTACCCCCCCATTGGTAAGACTTTGTGAGATTTGACAAAACCCCCTCCACTATCCTCACTTGAGATTTTCAAAATTAGTATGTGTACTGTGATTGAATTGGATGTAATTAAAAGAAAACCATAAATGTGATTTATTATTGAAGGCTTGTTTTCATGGTTGCTTAGGTCGTAGTATAGAATGAGAGCATATAAGTTGAACAATAAAAAACTGAAATTTAAACTACTACAATTAATTAATAGAATCTCGTTGCCATCAGTACTGTAAATAAAAATGGGGCGACCAGGAATTGCGTGATACAGTTTTGACTACTTTTTTATTCGATTATTTTGCCTCCGATGGGCTGTAACAAAAATGTGGTCAAAATACAAATAAATTTTTTTTTACCAAAAGTAAAGTACAATACCGCTTATTTCTCCACATGATCACCTTGACGATTAAGGCATTTGTCATACCTGTAAACACGATTTGAAATACCCTCTTCATAAAATGTAGCCGCCAATTATTGGGAGATAGTTGTGACGGTCTCTCATTTTCAAAATTATTACATACATTTTAAAAAATATTTTAAATATTCATCTATTTACAATCATTAGAATTTTAGACAATTTGATTTTGACCTCACAAGCTAACTAACAATATTTGTTTGTTTATATCTTTTAAATCGCAGTTTCATGATAAAACTCATGGTTTTCCAAACAATTTTACCCATTACTGTCATACATTTGCTGCATATGTCATTACATCGGAAATTTTCTCACAACGTCATTCTAACAGTTTACCAATGATTTCATTCAACAAACAATTTGTTGGTGGAACCATTTCCTAATTGGGGATTAACTGATAACAAATATACCGCACAGGAACAAACCGAGTCATCACAAAACGAAAGCTTTGATAAACAACAACAAGATTGTCAATGGTTCTGAAACTTATAATCTTTAAAGGCAATAATTGATAACACATGCTGTGTGATATGTTGTTCATTGGAGGTTTGGTATTAACCCTTTCAGTCCCAGTGATGCCATTTGGAATCATCACTTTCAATATGTTTCCCTCCCAAATGTTTATGTCCCGTTATGACATCCAAGCACACATCATTCGAATCTTCACACTTCGTTCTATTAGACAATATTTTACATTATTCTCAATAGAAGTCAAAACTACAATTTTTTTTTATTTAGAAAATAGCTAACAAGCGTTTCACCTGATTTTTGAAAAGTTCACTTCAGTTCCACATATATAAAAGACACAATTTAAACTATTTCGGTTAGAATAATTACTATTTTTTTTAATAATATGGTCAGATACCTTAAAATATATAACTCGAAGTGTTTTTAGGTAATATATATTTTTTTATTTTGTTGTTTTCCACAGTTAAAAAATTGTGGTATTATTTCAAAAACCATATAAAAAATTAAAATAAATTTTTTTTTCAATGGAACTCTTATTTTTGACCTAAAATATGCTTATTTTGTGAATATCAGATGTTTCTGTAATGCACTAAATTTTTGAGACTGAAAGGGTTAAATATATTCTTTAAAAACTTATCCTTTAACATCTAAAATCTATTATCTGCACCAACATTGTACCTGATGGTATTAAAAATAAATAATTCAGAAAGGTCTACATGCAAGTTCAGATAAGCTTGTTGATGTAATTGTAACATGGCGTTGCAATTGACATAATATCAGATGATCGAGAAACTTAATTTTAAACATTTTATTCGACTCATTATCTGTCTTATTGACATTTTGTAGGTCTAATATACACTGTTAAAAAAAGCCTGAATTTTACGTGCATATTTCTGTGATTATTTTCGGGAATTTACGGAAAGATTGCGTTTCTTTAACAAACAGACGGTTTGTCTGAAATAAACAGATCGTTTCCGTTTTCCTTAAACGCTTGACAAGCGAAAACGGAAAAACACCGTATTTCTGCGTGCAGAATTTCACTTAAGACCCGTATTAACGTAATTTCTCCATATAACCTCGCACCCAACAGCTTTTAGCCTCGACACATCCGCCGACCGACTCAGCCACCATATTTTTTGTTTGTTTGTTTTGACCACAGCTGAAACAAGAAAGATAAATATACAGGTATGTTCATTTCTTTTAATAAAATAAGATTTTATTTAAAGATTATATTTTCTATCTTTCTTTTCTATATATAGAATCCAGTTCTTGCCTCTTTCTTATTTGTTTCTGTAATCTCTATAGTCCTATAATTGACCATGGGATGATTCCTGAAATTAATAATTCCGTTTGTTTACCAACACGCTTAACTAAGTAAATTTAATTTAAAAGTTTGAAAAAGCTGTCAAATGTATGAAATAAACAATGTTCACCTACAAACAAGTGCAGATTATTAAAAAAATGATGAAATGATTTGAAATTATTACATTTAAATTCGATTGAAAAGCAATTGCCCTCGTGTAGCTCTAGTGCGATGATAATTCAAAACCTAACCTAACCTCGATTGAAAAGCACGGTTACGCTATCGCTATCAGCATAGCATGGTTTATTTTTAAAACTATGCAAGTATACATAACGTAAAGTTTCTCTTTAATTAATAATACTCTTTTGTTTAATTTAATGAATCAATTAGTGATTACGGATGTATGCAGATCACATGCTTTGATTCGATTCAGATGTTACATACACTATTGTCAATGCTCTTTGTTTTGAAAAGTCTGCACTATGAAAAACATAATTTCCAATTAAATGCAAATTTTCTAACGAATTCAAAATTTAGGAATTTCAAGTGTCCGCAGAACGCTATTTTAGCGTTCATTTAGATATAGCTGCTAAGTGATATCTCATTTTCGGCCCACCGTCTACAACTATACAGCAATAATTATTAGCTTTTACTAGAATACTAATTATAAGATTGTATTTTATTACTAAATACTATATAAAATTGTATTTATTACTAAATACTATATAAAATTGTATTTATTACTAAATACTTTTATAAAATTGTATTTTTAATTTTGATATACATTATTCAAGAACACTTCTGTTCTGTTTCTACCCCCTCCTATTAAAAAATATTTTCAGTGTTCCAATTCTCAAAACTATATTGTAAGATATGGATAAATCAATTCATTAAAGGTACTCTAAGATTCATGCCTTGTCTTCCCCATCCTCTTTACAAAAAAGAGAAAAAGCGTTTTTAACTCTGATATTAAATTATTACGGTGCAGATACTATGGAAGACTTGCTCGAAAAAAAGCCTAAAATTGACAAATTGTTCAATTTTATAAGGGGCTTAAGAAGATTTTGTCTGATTAACGTCTGATTACCACTTGATTCTTTACATTAGATCTACTTATTCAAAATGGGATTTGTATATATTAATATATTATTTTTTTTAGGTGCTTGTTTATCATAAATCTCCAAAGAGGGTCGAAAGTTCAGAAAAAGAAGAAAACTAAATCTGTAGTTCCTGCACAAATTTTTTAATTAGTTGAGGATTTGAAATATCATAACAGTCCTTTTCAATTATGAAAGAAAAATAAAACTTGATCATTTTCTGTAATTCTTTTGTTATTCACATATTGTTAAATTGTATCAGTGGTGTATCCAGGATGGAAGGGGGGGGGGATAACTCTCGTCCATATATACTAATTTTTTTTTACAACCAGTGGCTATACAAATTCATGTATGTATACCACAAATAAGGACACTTAAAAATGTAATGTTTTTGAATACAAAGTTTACTGTCTTAAAGTGTCTCTCTGTTTGAGGGTGTTCAACCCTAAGACACCCGACTCACTACCCCCCTACCGATGATTTTTCCCTGGATATGCTAACTGAAAGTTCCCTGGATATGCTAAGTAAAGTTCGACACCATTTAGCCACAGAACAATACTAAATATATACATTGTAAAAAAATATGACAGAAAAATTATCAAAATTCTTAAAAATTTTCTGCCATATTAAAATTGTTTTAAATATATGAAGAGTGGATATCTTGAAATTTCAAAAATGTGAACCATGTCCTTTTTATTCAGATAATATACCAAACATGGTTACAAATTATCAAAGGATTAGAATGTATTAGTTTTGAATAGATTTAAGGTTAAAGTATGAAGACATTATATGCTTACGTTTTACATAACAAACAGGATGCATGTTTAAAATTCCCTATGCTTAACTTATATTTATAACACCATATATAAATGGATATATTTAGAATGATTGATCTTTAAATAGTACATAGAAACAAAATTGACAAGAAAAAATCAAAAATGTCTTGGAATTAACTAGAAAATACTATGCAAGTTTTCTGAATTTAAGAGAGAAATGCCAATTAGAAATTCATGAAATTAACAGGAAACAGCTAAATGGAAAATCCTGAAATTAACGGAGAAATTCCGAAATGGAAGATCCTGCAATTAACGGAGAAATTCCGAAATAGAAGATCCTGAAATTAACGGAGAAATTCCGAAATAGAAGATCCTGAAATTAACGGAGAAATTCCGAAACGGAAGATCCTGAAATTAACGGAGAAATTCCAAAATGGAATACCCTGAAATTAACGAAAAAATTCCGAAATGGAAGTTCCTGAAAATGACGGAAAAATTCCAAAACGGAAGATTCTGAAATTAACGGAAAAATCCCGGCAACTTGCTGCCAGTAGTTTTTCCGTTAATTCAGGGAATTTTTTTTAACAGTGTACTTTTATTTGAAAACTGAGCCCAACAAGCAAAATACCACTTTTAAAGTATGTTTTCGAGTTTAGTGCATTTGTAAAAAGTGAAAAGACATAATTCATACATCATTAAACATAATCAAACAACTAATGCATTTAAAAACAATGCGGAAAGAAGGCTACTAGGAAATCAAAAAGTCAATGAAATGGTATATTTTACTCATAATGCGATTTAAAGCAAATTAAAAAAAAAACACTTTCCTTAAATTTGCTTACTTATGATTATTGATTTAACCATTGTTTTTTTTATTAATATGCATGCAAGGAAACCCTAGTACAGTAGATAAGTCATTAGCTTCTAATGGGATTACTAATAGCATGGAAATGATTTTTTTAAAACAAACATATCCTTAAACCTTACATAAGTTTATGTTTTAGATGTCGAAATATTTGTATTTGATTTTATGGTACTTATTGTAGATATATAAAATATATGTAGGTCTCAAAATATTTTATTTACTATCAATCTATAAACAGCAATAATTAAAATGTAATTGATATTTACTATCTTGCATAACTGGAACTTACATTTTCTCTGAATTGTTAAAAATATACATGTATTTAATTCAAATTATACGTATTTAAATAAATGTAAATCTGTTGATTCTATTTATGACATTTTGCTTTTTTATGAAAGTAAAAGTATTCTACTATCTAAGGTTTTTTTTATTGCAAATAATTTATTAAAAAAATTGTATTTTACGATAGAAACAAACATAGTATGCTTTTAACTGTATAAAATATTGTTTTTCTTTCGCATGGTAATGACCGCAGTTGTCATAAAGTTCTTACACTTTTTACAAGTATCTTAATTAAAGGATGATGAAGAAGTTTTTCGAACCCTTCTGAAAGTCTCGTTACTTCAGCCCATTATTTAAACACATAAACTAATCTTAATCAAAATTGATATGGTTAATGCATTTTAAAAGACTAAAAAAAAATTGCTTCGCCATGTTGGAAAGGAAACGAAGTATAACAAATTAATTTTTTACTCTGTCTTTTTTTTTGTTTAACCGGAAATATAAACTTTTTCTATGAAAGTAGCATAGTTCCCATGATATAACTCCATTAATAAAAGTTTCATTAAATTAAGAAGAACTTCGGGTAAATCTGTAGCTTGTAGCGAGACGAGTTACTAAATTGCTTTTAGTCTTCTTTGCTTGAACGTTTTCAAGCTTCTTGTTGTTCCAATAAAAAAATAATATCTTTGAAAATATTTGAATATTTATAATTGTAAAATATTAAAATATATCTTGCTATTTTAAACAGCCTAAAGAATATAATTTGTGGAACCTTTTAGATTAATTATGACATAAGCTTAACTCTAACATGAATAAAGTTTCAGGATATTTATGCATATATGAAGAGTTAAAGTTGCAAAACTCACGTTCATCAAAGTACAACTGATATACAAAGACCGGTCTAACCATTGGCGACATTTGGTAATGGTAAATTCAATGAGACGAAGTCGCCAATGAATAGATCTGGCCCTATATCTTAATTTTGTTTTGGAGAATGCGATTTTTTTTCAATTACATCACTCAATATACAATTGTATGGTATCTTAAACTATTTTCATTCATCAAAAGACCAAATTGAGCTATTAAAAACCCACAACTTCCTATCATACCTTAATTAGCATCAACAACCCCCACAATCCCGGAAGTCGACATGACTACTTCCGGTCAAGCTCCTCCCCCAACCTTTACTCAATACATGACCCAGAAAATCAAAGGAAATTGTCTCTTCAATCGGCATAACAATCATCAGCAATCTTTTGTCAATCGAAGTTGCTTAGAAGCAGAATGAATTAAGTCCCAACAGAGGTTACACCACTTTCTTTCTAAATATCAGAGATTTCTTATTGAGTTTAAACTAAGACTGATTATAAGCAAAGTGGTGTAAACGTTTATTGTTGGTTACTTTATCCTGATTCCAAAACAACACTGTTAGATCTTCAATACACGATTGATGCGTGGACACGTAATTGACCAGATTTACTATGCTAATATTTGTGCCTTTGTATCGAAAGGACCTATGTGTATGGTTATAACATAGGACTGGGGACTTTTTACTACTAATCTTATGTATATCGAAATTGATCATCTAAATAAAAAGAAGTCATCGGAAGAACAATGATTTCTTCTTCTCTTCTTTTGAGTGTTAGCATTAGATTTAGAGAAGTGCTGACATTATATTCAAAAAGCTGTAATTAGGATATTTGCGTTAGTTTTGATAAAAGGTTGTTTTGTTTCCTTGTGTATTTTTTTAACCTGAAACTAGCAGGACAAGCAAAAGATGTCAACATCTATTTTTTTAAATTTCATTTTAAAAACACCAATTTCCAACACTTGAATACAGTTAACAAATAAAGAAGTTACTAGAAAAGTATTAGGAAAAATTGTATGGAAAATATTACGAATACATGGACTACGGCCTCAAAATTTAAATATAACAAAATCAGCAATATTGACACGATTAACGAATTGACTTTTGTTTCTCCCTTTAACACGTGTTTGGTGAAATAATTGTGTTTCATTTTGTTTTCCATAAGATGGTATCTAAGCCACCGTGTCTAAGTGATGTTATTAAAAAAAAGAAAATGCATTTTAACGTTCATTAATAACTTTTTCACTGAAAAATATCCTTTTCTGTGAAAGAAATCTTGAATCCTTTTTCTAAGAACTCCAATTCTATGAAAATTAAAATTTCCTAAATCTTTTTCAACGAAAAATATCATAGAAAAAATGATATTTTTTAAAGAATAAAACATTTTGGAAAACAAGAATATGACTATTTTTGTAATGGAGGAAAATAATCTATAGATAGTGATGTATTCAGCATTTCACAACGACCACAATTGAAGAGGATAGTGTAAACGCGTGCTAAGTGACATTATTGAAAAAAAAATTTAGATTTTTGGTGCTGGTGAGCATGTTATTCCCTTCTTTAAAGATAACAAGTTCCCCCTTTTCATAAACTTTAAGTTAAGTACATTTTTTTACCTTTATTAACTTACCTAGGGTAGACTTACCAGTGAATGGACGTTTAAGGCGCTGCGTTCGCCAGTGAATAAACACCAAGACATAATGACCAGGACAACCAACCATATGTCAGATAGCTTCCTACAATACTACATGGGAGGAAGTCAGTGTTGCCAATCAATCTAGTGGAATGATTTTCAATCCTTATTTTTTAATTATATTTACCAAATGTTCATTCACTGGGGTCTATTCACTCACTAGTCACCTAATTGCACGAACCTACTTCTAATTGTCTACCTAATTACACGAAAAACTTATCTCATTTTTTCGTTTTCACTTTTTTGTCACTTAGCTCTTTCTTCCACTAATCTATAATTGAATTCATTGATATCTCCGTTCCATTCAAAGCAGATCTATCCCCAAATTTTATTTTATAGAACTTTTAAGTGTGGATAATTTATTAAAATTTCTCTTGAACAGTCTTCTCAGTCCAAAACATCAAATACAAAATAACATACTGATCTTATGTTTCACATCTTCAGTAATGATTACATGTGTGTTGGTCATTTGCGCGTGTTTATCCTCGATTACCGCCTCCCGTGCGGACTTTGGTACATGATTTGTCGGGCGGTCTTTCTTGCCCTTTTGTGGTAGTCTGTCATTAAGGGATGAGCATGTGCGATTTGGATTAGTCTCTACTCTTTTATGCGTGAGGGGGTGTATAATTAGAATATGTTGCGGATATTTTTTGGTGGGGATTTAAAAATAAGTACCCGGAAGGATAAATTGTGTTTGGTAATACTATTCCTTAGAACCAGACCACGGTAATAATGAAAATATATAGTGTAAAATACTATAATTCTTTATAACACCGACTACAGGAATAATTAAAGCGTACTGTGCAATACTATTCCTTGGAGCCCAAATTACGGTGATAATAAAAAATATCAATGCATTTTTCTTCTTTATATCCACACTACGGTAATAATTAAAACGCAATACCATTTCTCAAATCTGCACTGGTATTTGTTTTAATCTATTTATTCCTAAGCCAAATTACGGTAAAAATTTAGTGCATACTATTTTTTAAAGTCAGGATAACGTTTATAATATAAATGTACAGTATTACTAAGCGGAAGAGAAAACATGTAAAATGGCCCTTTCTTTTAAAATATACACTCTTAAAACGAACTAGCGATTTTAACTCAGTCTGATTAATTTTCACTCCTCCAGTCTGGAAAATGCACTTCTCCTTTTGGAGTGGATCCTTTGTGTGTTAAACCAGTTAAACCACCTACAGAATCACTCCAAACGAGGGATTTTAACTCAGTCTGAGTTAATATTCATTCCTTTCCAGTGTCGAAAATGCACTTCTCCAACGGGAGTGGATTTCACTCTTTTGTTTTAAGAGTATACCCTTTAGTCTATAATGCTATCATAGAACAATGTAAAATGGCTGCATGTTTTAAGAGCGATGTGGAATAAGAAAGTCTTCAGTATAAAAAGATTATAAGTAACAAGAAAACGTCAAAAAATGGCTCACATATTTTTTGCATAAGCAAAAACCGTTTATAATAAATACCTAAAAATATGACAGATTTTGAAAATAAGAAATTTTTACATTAAAGTCTGAAATATAAGAATTCTTCAAGATAAAACGAATGCATAATTTATCCCATAATTCATCCATATGTTATGCCTAAATTTGTAATAACTATACGATGTGAGGACTTAATCTCTTAACAGAGAGACACTTTTAGATAAAATCAAATGATATTTAAAAGGAATGGACTTATGGTATGATATGGTATGTTACATATATATTCCAGCTTGTGTGTGAATGGACTTAATGACTTTATGTCCTTCTATATTCATATGTGATTGAAAAATATTGACATGAAAAAAAGTATGTCACGAAGAATTAATGCTTCAAGATCGTGAATAATATTTTGCTTGAACATGTGTCAAACACGTGTTAGAAACCTGATGGACCTAGTTCCATAGTAGTTAAGCACGAATATCGACGTATCTGTTGTTTAACCACCACAGAATAGATTAGTTCTAGAGTACACACAGACAACCGATTTGCATATAGTCATTCGATTGGGTGAAAGTAAAACCATGAAAGAGAAGGTGACAGGTGAATTATCGCAAATATTTCAAGAATTCTGGTTTCCTCTTTTCTTATCTCACGTTCTTATCATAGTATCTGTTGAATGCATATTCAAAATATTCTACAGGTGATTGAATATCGGTAGACAGGTGTCAAGTTATCGGGTTTTTTTTTTATTATTTTTATCCTCTGGTACGCTTATATGGGCTTTTGTAGAATCTTATATGACGTTCGACAGAAACTATGAACTCGTTACCAAATTTTAAGTCAATAGCTCTTTTAGTTTGAGCTTTTGAGTGTTTTCAGGAAGACAGTTTTAATAATGCAAACCAATGCTCAAAAACAATTTTTTTGGAATATCCGCACACTCCAAAACGTGTAGAATACACAAAATCTCCATTTTGCGACATTCCAATTTTCGAACCCATTCGAAAATTCGAATTTTGACATTCGAGTTTTCGAACAAATCGCCATACTTTCATTACCTTAACATGACCTTAATCTCTTGCGACCTGGCGCCCCCAATCGGGGAATTTTTTTAAAACCTCCCCACAAACAATTAACACGTTAATTAGTTCTGAAATTGACATGGTCCGATAGAAGAAGATCCAAATATCAGTTGTCAACCTTTAATTTTTTTTCAAACTTTTCAAAAAGTTCTTTTAGTAGATAATTTTAAAGGCATTTTGCATTAAAAATAATATTAAAATAATCTGTTACTACAAATAATTGATACGGCCTTTTTGTTGCATTTATCGAACAATAAAAGTGTATTTTTAGAGTTCAAGGCGAGTCCCTAAATAACTATTGAACATAATTTTTTAAAAATTTCTTTGAAAAAAATACTTTTTAGCATATATTTGTATGAAAAGTATGCTTAGCTTATGTATATAAGAATACACGTGTAGGATTTTGCTAGGGTCTTAAGAGGTTATATTTCATGTTAGGTAATGGAAAGTAAACATGTTATAATTGACTATTAATTGCAAAACTAATAAAACTTGTTTGTTCATTCATAGCACACAAAGAATATCTATTTTTACGGCTAAAAACCTAATATTCCCCTTAATTGTACGTGCTCTTAACAAAAGATGAAAGCAGATTTTTTTCTCTCAAAATTTCTTGCAAAACAGACTTTTAAATATGTTTTGCTTGAATACGTATAAAAATTTGCTCAAGAGTTAAGCTGAAGAAGTTATTCAATAGAACTTCCCTGATTTCGTTTTACTTTTTAATAATTTTGGGGCAGATTTACGTCAAAAAGGCTTAATTTCTGGTTATTAGTTATTTAACAATATATTCCATTACACCGACGCTTTTAGAACGAAAATTAGTACCTTTAGAAAGAAAGCAAAATTAAAAATGGAAGATATAATATAATTTATTCAAGGCAAGTTCATTAAGAATACATAATATGTTGCGTCGAATAGTAAATTCAGTTAGATCAGGATTCATCAGTGTAATAATACTTAAAGTACGCCTAGTTAACGGTAATTTTCCATTTGGGAAAGTGTCAACTCTAAGATTCTAATTTGATCGTTATTATAATATAATTAATTTGAAAAATGTGCATTATTAAGTTACTTTATCTTTTTTAACCGAATTCCTATTCTTTAATGACCAGAATTCCAAATTCGGCCTTGCGAATAACAGTGCATTAGTAACAGCAGGTTTAGTTTAGTTTGAATTATCGTCGCACTAGAGCTACACGAGGGCTATTGGCGACGGGAGTCGTATTTTAGAACCACAGTCAAGTGACGAGCCGACACCTGAGTAGGCACTAAACGCAACCGTTAAGGGCGACATCGTACGCAGCGTTAGGACTTTGAAGGATATTTAACGTGCACTCCCTCTACACGGGGTATTATTCATCGGACATTTTTGGCTGCACGGGAGTAACAGCAGGATAAATGCTAGACGTCAAATAAAATAATGTTAGTTATTTATGGTATGCAAAAATAACATATATGTGTTTATATACAAACATACCTGTCCTGTGAAAAAGACAAAATAGCGTGAACACCAGTGTATGGAGTGGCAGCAGAGTAAATACCATACACGGAGGAAATAAGAACAAATTTATAAAATTCGCCCCTAATTTTAATGGGGACAACTTCGTGTGTTTGGGTTTAGACCAGATGGAACTGTTATATCAATATTGTACGTGCACACGTGCTAGAAATGGAATCTAATAAAATAAATTTATACTGCTTTATTTTTAGTTAATTTTGTAAGCATTGCAGCGTATGACACACTAAAGCACATAATTTTCGCTACTAAATTTAACAGTTCTTGTTATTACAGTGAGGTTGGAAGGAAAGTATTTTAAATATCTCACAAATAAAAGTTTAAATTTATCAGGTCTTGTAATAATAGTGATGAAGGAAGAAATAATTTCGAATATTTAATAATAAATGTCTAAATTTAACCATTCTTGTAACTTTAATGACCTAAGGGAAAGGATATTTCAACTAAGAGTAATTCATTGTTTGAAAACTACACTGTAGATTGTGAAAATTACGGCTTTTTGACGGAGGCTTCAAATACTGGTGGTAGCTAGAATGTTCCAGAATTTTCCGATGCAATCTTGTACCCAGGGTCTGTTCTAGGAAATCTCAGACTATAGGCACAACCTATTTTGGGGGCCCTTTTACGGAAAATGTTGTGTATGATTTCTTGTAATGATGGTGCTACATGACCTATGTATAAAACTTCTACAATTTTAATATTTGTTTTTTAATTTACTGATATTTTAAGGATTTACTGCATTTAGCAAACTAGCATTATAGAAACTGAAATTTAGGGGCACCTAAAATTTGGGGTACTTATGCCCGGGCTTAATGGGCCTTATGGAAGAACAGGCCCTGCTTGTACCAATTTTTTTAACTGTGTAGTTAGTTATTGATCAATTGAAGTATAGCTTCATAAAATGGAATTGCAATCTAATGAAAGTTGTAATGTAATACACAAATATAAAAAAATTCAAGTTGAAAATAACTAAAATATTCGAACTCATTCAATACTCATTAAAAAGTCACGTTCTAAAATAATATTTTGCTTTAGTTCACCTAGATAAACACTAGTATAAGACAATTAAGGCCCAGTTAAAACAATTTTTTACAAACCCTTAAAAATAATTTTTTTAGCCTTTAAGAAACCTTTGAAAAATTTCTAAATGGATTTTTTCAATAGTATTGACAATAATCGAGACGATTTGGCAATCTCCAAAGTCTAATAAAGTTAGGCTCTGTCGATTGAAGGCTTTGATAATCGAACATTCAATGGAACGAAATCGCCAATTAATGGTCCGGGCACTGTATCTAACTTTTATATTGAAGAATGTAAGTTTGAAACTAGACGGTTTATTTGCAGTTTATCTTTTATTTCATATTAAGCAAATAATAATAGAACTATTTGCAGTTCGAATGGTACTCTTGTCTGATTCTACGACACAATAAACTTCCTATATTTTCATACCACCTACATTCAGATAATTTTATCCAAGAACTTTAGACCTAACAACTTGAAACTAGACGGTTTATTTGCAGTTTGTCTGTTATTCCATATTAGGAAAATAATAACTATTTGTAGTTGGAAAAGTTGAACTGTGCTTCTCTGATTCTATGACACCAAAAACTTCCTATGTTTTCATACCACCTACGTCCAGATAATTTTATCTAAGAATTTTAGACCTAACAACTTGAAACTAGACGGTTTATTTGCAGTTTGTCTGTTATTCTATATTAAGAAAATAATAACTATTTGTAGTTGGAAAAGTTGAACTGTGCTTCTCTGATTCTATGACACCAAAAACTTCCTATGTTTTCATACCACCTACGTCCAGATAATTTTATCTAAGAATTTTAGACCTAACAACTTGAAACTAGACGGTTTATTTGCAGTTTGTCTGTTATTCTATATTAAGAAAATAATAACTATTTGTAGTTGGAAAAGTTGAACTGTGCTTCTCTGATTCTATGACACCAAAAACTTCCTATGTTTTCATACCACCTACGTCCAGATAATTTTATCTAAGAATTTTAGACCTAACAACTTGAAACTAGACGGTTTATTTGCAGTTTGTCTGTTATTCTATATTAAGAAAATAATAACTATTTGTAGTTGGAAAAGTTGAACTGTGCTTCTCTGATTCTATGACACCAAAAACTTCCTATGTTTTCATACCACCTACGTCCAGATAATTTTATCTAAGAATTTTAGACCTAACAACTTGAAACTAGACGGTTTATTTGCAGTTTGTCTGTTATTCTATATTAAGAAAATAATAACTATTTGTAGTTGGAAAAGTTGAACTGTGCTTCTCTGATTCTATGACACCAAAAACTTCCTATGTTTTCATACCACCTACGTCCAGATAATTTTATCTAAGAATTTTAGACCTAACAACTTGAAACTAGACGGTTTATTTGCAGTTTGTCTGTTATTCTATATTAAGAAAATAATAACTATATGTAGTTGGAAAAGTTGAACTGTACTTCTCTGATTCTATGACACCCAAAACTTCCTATATTTTCATACCACCTACGTCCAGATAATTTTATCCAAGAACTTTAGACCTAACAACTTGAAACTAGACGGTTTATTTGCAGTTTGTCTGTTATTCTATATTAAGAAAATAATAACTATATGTAGTTGGAAAAGTTGAACTGTACTTCTCTGATTCTATGACACCAAAAACTTCCTATATTTTCATACCACCTACGTCCAGATAATTTTATCCAAGAACTTTAGACCTAACAACACATTTTGTGCATAAACTGGTAAAACACCCAAACTACCACAAAACTTTTTTCTTATATTCTAATAATACTCCATGAAAAGGAAAGAAACGCAATGGCTAGTCCAATTGACGCACAGAGGTAAGAAGGAGATGGAGAAGCGGCCGTGCAAAAACCAATGCAAAAACTAGTTTGCCAAATGAAGCCATTAATCGCTTTGTAGTAAGCCCAAATAAAGGTTCTACACTCCGTGCCAACCAAACTTGGGTAAAAATAAATAGTAAAAAGGCAGGGGGAAAAGCGCGGTTGGTTCGTTAGTCGGAAACTCTTGTAAGTTTATTTACATGCAAATTATCTTAGTACAAATTTAACCAAAATACACTTTTCATTCTGATAAGTTGCGAAATTTTCTCAAATAATATTCAAATCTGTTAGACCTTAAAAGAAACTAATGTTTTAAACATGTTTTCTAGATGAATTCATAAATAATTTGTGGAACTCTTTACATCCGCGGAAGGATGTTCTCCATAGCATATTTCTATTTACCCAACTTAGGTTGGCAAGGAGTGTAGGCGAAGTATTTGGCACTATTTCTACCGTGGAGTTTGTATCGGCTTACTATATGGACTTGGCGATTTTTGACTTTCTATTAAAAACTATAATTGCAACGCATTTTTCTTATCTGTGAAGGAAATGACTGTCATCTTGAGTAAATTCAGATCTCGTGCAACAGCCTACGTACGACTGAGCAATTAATACCTATGAGCTTCCACACTACGTTTATAACGCAAAAAGTGGAAGGTAATATAATCGCTCAGTCCGTCTGTTCTATTTGAAAGAAAGGAATATTACAGAATTAATTATTTAAAATACAAATTAATTTTTGCAAACGATAATAGTTATTAAATAAATGTGGAGGAAATAGTTATTGAATTTTGGAAATAAAATAAATGGTAATACCAGCCAAATGTATCGTGTAAATATTTATAATAGAGTTACTATTGTGTTTGGCGCTTTTTTTCCTGTTAAACACAATGTTGTGTGGAAGTGGGCTGAGTGACAGATTCTGTTACAAACCTACTTGTTTTATTTTTAATAAACGCATTTTAAGGGAAAAAATGACTTTAAGTAACATTGGATGACCCATTTGTGTGGGCTTCCTAGGGTTGCTTGGCGACTTTCAGACGGCTTCAATTCGTTTCTCGCCAAGCATCCACATCTTCGTCTCAACTCTATGAATTGACATCAGAATGGATTTTTATTCTATTCGTCCCACAAACGCCTTGAGAAGGGAACAATAGAATAAATTCAGCTGTGTGCATCCCCACATGGATGCTGACATTTCGAACAGAGATTTTTCCTGTTTCTTCTTTTTCGAAGCGTGTCAAAGGCCCACGCTTGTTGGCATAACGTTCGCTTTCCGGGTCTTGTGACAAAGACATTGTGGCTGGACTGTATTGATTGATTAGGTAGTGAAAAATGTATAATTATACATAGTTCCTTATTTATTAGTATTTGAATATCCTTTAAAATGAAAGATATGAATGGTATTAATTCATATTCATTTTACAGTTAGAATTCCATACATCTTCAGAGCAAGACTGGTTAAACATAATTTTTCCAATCCTGTTCTCTGATATTGAAACTAGGAGAGACTAACACTACACGACTTTCAATATTACCACATAATAAATCAACATATTAAAAGATAAGTTATGTACCTTATAAGGTAATTTCAATAACTATAAAACCTAAAAAAAATTTCGACAGCTACCCTCGCGCATGTGCAAATTTTTCGAAAATCTAATGATGTCTGACAGGTACTAGCGTACTAGGAACTCGAGTGCCAAATTTGAAATTCGTAGCTCTTTTAGTTCAAGATGTAGAGTTATTTCAAACAGACAGACTATAACGAGCCAATGTTTGAAAACCACTTTTTCATAATCAGCCCTCTCCAAAACGAGTAGAAACACACAAAACATTCATTTCGGATTTTCGCCCCCATCGCAATACTTTCATTACCTTATATTTCATATTACGTAATTCAAAGTAATAATCATCCTCTATTCCAGGGGTTCCTGACCGGTGGTACGCGTACCACTGGTGATACGCTGGAATATTTCAGGTGGTACGCGAGAGTGATGTGAGCAACATAATGCTATCAATAGTTTCCGTACACTGTTAAAAAAAACCTGAAATTTCAGGAGAGAAAATTACTGATTTTAACGGAACTTTCCGGTAACTACTGAAAACGGGTTTGTTTCTTCTAAAAACGGTTTTTCTTCTTCTAAAAACGGGAAATGTCCGTAAACCGAACCGAAAATGTCTGTAAAGAGCGGAAACGGAATTTTCCCGTTTTTAGACGAGAAGTGTTACAAACAATGGCGGCTTATTGAAGTTTAGGCCTAAACATAAAAATCCATAGCACGTATACAAGCAACTCGAATTTTAAATTTTGCCTTTCAGAACATAAATTGCATGTTTTTAATAGCAAAACTGATTGTCTTTATTAGAATATGTAAGTATTGTAAAGATAGAACAAAATTATAACTATTGTTTACTATTGCAGCTGCTTTTTACTCCAATTTACACTACGTTCTTGAATTGAGCTTTAGCGCAGTCAAAGAATGCTTTGTTTTCGCAAACTTCTATCAAACAGTTTGATAAAAATCGTATAATAAAAATGCAAGCAATATGTAAAGCAAACAGTTCTTGCTGAAAATACGATTAGAACACATTAAATAATTAAAAATAGTTTTTTAAAGCAACTTTAAATATTTGTAAATCGTTTGGAAAAACTTTTGAAGATTGCATGGTACTGCTCAACTCCTCTTTTATGCAAAAAGAATAATTCTTTTTTTCGTTTTCTCTCGATGATTTCGACAGAATCAGCATGTGATAGAATATGGATTGAAAGGCATATTAAAAATTGTAAAAAGTTGTGAGATAATGTTTCGAGCCAACTTAAAGAGGATGATTTTAAAACATACATTTTGTTACGACTTTTTACCGGCAGCTGAAATCGGATTTAGAATTTGTTGTACAGAACTATTATGACTACAGATGATGTCTAACTGAAGAAAAGAAAATAAACATGTTCGAAGTTATACTGCAGTGAAAAGCCGGGTGTCAAGCATCTGCTCATTACTTTCGTTTTCTACAAAAGGAAACCGTGGTTTTCGCTGTATTATTTCGAGGTCTTATCACTTAAATATGCTAGAATTTCAAACTTAATGCCACGCAAAGTGTATTTTAAAAATATGTGTGCTGGAAATAGTGAAACTACATTTTTTGTTGGAATTATTTGGATTATTATGTTAAAATTATTAAGGTAAGTGTCCCATCGTCGCATTGCTTGGTTCGATATTCTCACTTTCGATGTTTTTCACAGACGTAATGTTCAATCTTTTTCATATACAAGCTCAAAGTGTTTTTAAAATATGTGTGTTGGAAATTGTGAAACTACATTTTTTGTTGGAAATGTTTGGATTATTTTGTTTAAAAATTTAATCAAGGTAAGTGTAAATGTAATACTTTTTTCTGTTGAAATAAAAATGTTTTCTGTAAATTGCTTTGGTTTCTTATTCAACCGATACATATATATTATTATAAAATTATTTAGTTATTACTTGCTAAAAAAGAAAAACAGTATGAAAAACTTTAATCTTTTGGTTAAAACTTTAATCTTTATGGTTAAAAGTATTATTTTTACAATGCATAATTTGTGTCTTAAATTCTGGTTATTAATCAAGAACGTTTTACATTGAAAGATAAATTTAATTTTTTGTATTATGATGCATTACATTTTTGAAACTTGCTGTTTTTCTTTCAAAGTAATTTTAATATGTAAAGTCAATGTGCTAAATCACTATAATTTAATATCTAACAGTTTGTTGCCTTTTAAAATAGTTTAATTATATATTATAGTTGAAAAAAATATGTAATTTTGACAATTATATTATACTGTAGATAATGGACTGGTTTTAAATTTATTTTTATATTCTACGGTGGATACGAGGGGAAATACAGGATGGCCTAAAAGTAGTTTAACAGTTAATGTTGTACCATTGGTAAGAACTTTGGCTTATTTAGAACAGGTATTTGACATAGTCGTGCTTAGTTTTAGTTACGACTTTATTTTAGCCAACCAACAAAACTAAGCACGACTATGTCAAATACCTGTTCTAAATAAGCCGAAGTTCTTACCAATAGTACAACATTAACTGTTAGGCTACTTTTGGGCCACCCTGTACAAAATGGAAAATTTTAATAACGGAGAAATAAGAAACGGGACTTCTGTAAATATACGGGAAAATTCAAAATGGAAAATTTTAATAACGGAGAAATAAGAAACGGGACTTCTGTAAATATACGGGAAAATTCAAAATGGAAAATTTTAATAACGGAGAAATAAGAAACGGAACTTCGTAACGGGAAAATACTTAACGGAACGGGAAAAGCCCGGCAACTCAGCTGCCGGGCTTTTTCCTTCAAATTCAGTAATTTTTTTTAACAGTGTACGCAGTGTTATTTTAAGCATTAACATTATTTATATAAGAGGAAATCTTTAATTAACTTCTGGATCGGATTTTGCTGAGTTTGTACTATTTTTATTTGTATGTTTTTAGACCTATGGGTAATAAACAAAACTGTAAATTAATACTATTTTAATCGTTTTATTTCTCCTTTATTATAAGCATGTTATAAATAAACAAATATCTAACCATTAAATAAAAAGTTTTCGCAGAAGTTTTATTAAAAAATCCCTTTTGAACACTTTCAGAAGAGTAAATATTATACGTTATTAAAATATTTAGGGGTCTGGTGGTACGCCAAAATTTCTCAAAAAGTCAAGTGTTACGCAGGTGCAAAAAGGGTGGGAACCCCTGCTATATTCAAAAAGCTATCTCTATATACGTAATATTTAAATACCCAGCTTCTAAACTTTACCGTATTCCGTTTTGTTCCCATCCCACGCATCAGCTAATCCGCTATCCAAGCCACAATAAGTCCATGCGATTCCGATCCTCAATTAATCGTCATTGTCCTATCATCGATTCAAAACGATATGGAACGGTAATCGTGATAATCGCGGTGAGATGTCAACTCATTACGGAATAGGCCACCCTTGAAAACGAATCCGAATACAACCCTAATCCGGTCTCATCCCAATGTCGACAACTGTTGGGCCGATGAGCTAGACTGGTGTAAGGCACTGTAAAAAGGTGAGAGGCCCTGTAAAATTACAGCACATTTTGTTATGTGGATATATACCACATAATACATTTTATATTCCATGTAAATTCACAGCACAGGGTGAGGCAGCAATTTTACTATCACACTTTGATATGTAAGAGAGAGGGGGGGATATTTTTCACAGTGTGCCAATGTATATATCATAAAAAATAGCTAAACCACTACCCTAAAATCCTTAAATCTTTAGTAATATCGTTTTGATGTAATTTCGATATTATTTTGACATTGTAGTATCATGTGCACGCCTGGTTGTGATCGTTATAATGTGAGGGTACAAAAAAATCCGATCGAGGTCAATACAAATTGGTTCATTTATATTAGCATTAAGCCGAATAAAAAAATCTAAGTTTCAATAAAATTTTAATTAGTTTTACCTATAACTTAACTACTTAGGCCTTATATTAATGATTGTTTAAAACGCTAGAAAGTTGTTGACCAATCGAAATTGAATAGACTTTATTAAAAAAAAAAACATTTATAGCAAGTTGACACTTTAAAATTATATATTTTTGAAGTTCTAAAGCATAATTTACAATATCGTCTTTTTAGAATCTTTAAAGAAGATCTGACTTAACAAAATTATCATTTTTCAAAAGCCCAGGACAACGGTATTTAGTTTAAAACGAATTATTTAGATGGCTAGAGATAAAAATGCAGTTTCTACTTTTCAACCCTCAAAAACAACTGTTTCATGACTAAACAACCAGCATCAAATTATTTTTTTCAAATATACGAACTTTTAGTGACGATTGCGAACAAGTTCATTCCATAAATTTTATGATTTACATTATAGAAAAAAAGAATTTTATTACGATAGTTTGAAACTAAATTTTAATAAAATGAGAAGGCAAATTCTAGACTAACACCAACTTCAGACTTACACTACTCTAGCCCTAAATCAGAGAACTTTTCTAGCGCAGCGTCAAATCACGAACCTATATATAAAAACACCGGAAAGTATCATATGAGAATTGTTTCAACGAAAAATATAGCTTCATTAGATGATTTCACTTCGTTTCGATTATTGTGCTAGGCGGCTAGCCTTTGGACGGATGAGCATAATTGTTTTCTTTTGTGTTTCCTTGTGTGGCAACATTGTCAATCTCCACCGGAGTGTGACGTCATTTCTTGAGCCGTGTGAGATAGATGATGAGCTGTGATAACCTTTATCAGGGAGTTGGTAGGGGGTTAAATTTTTGAATGGTATTAGCCTTGTACTTGTGGGGTTGAATTGGAATCGGACTCAAATAGGTTTATAAGAGTCGGATTTAATATAAAATTAAATCATTCAAATAGACGTATGATCAACTATTAATGCAACATTAAACGACCCTATCAGGTGCTAAATTTGCTACTCCTCTTTCACAGATGGGTCCTGCATATTCTTAATCAATGGTAATATATTATATTTGGTTTTTCCATGGTCAATATGAAAATGGCCAAAACTGTTTGTCTTTCATTACAAATACAAATACAAAAACTGTCGTCCAACAACAGGCCAAAGGTCCAGCAAGGTTGGACCAAAATTTATCTAATTCCTTATCAGTTTCCAATATTCATCGAGATTCTTTTTAAATCTTCCACTTCCTTCGAATACACAACGTATTCTGGTAAAGAATTCCGCTCACTGACGACTCTATTATAAAAATAATGTTTTCTTACCTCCCTTCTAAACATGATTTATTCAACTTCTGACCATGTCCTCTGGTCCGGCTATTTAAGGTAAAACCTAAGCCCTCCATGCCTCCCTGTTTTACTATTTTTCATTGATGTTATTGATTTCTAATCAGTGTAATACATATTTATATGTATGTTACTATTGTCAAATTGAAAACCGTTAAGAATATTTGTCTTTATGGGTAATAAAATTTTGTACAGCATCAGCGATAGACACAAATGAACATTTCAGATGCATTTCTAAAGTGTTATAAAAATAATATTAAATTAAGTTTAAGCATTTTGTTTCTTGTAACAATTTACTCAGGTACATTAAAACATTGAAATCAATTACAAGAAATATATATTAAGTTTATTCTTGATATAAAAATATAATTTAATTGGATGCAAAGAAAGCATGATATTTGCCTATAACAGGTTCAAGAATTTATCCATTCTGTACATTCTATTTTTGCTAGAAAGAAAGTTTCTGACTGACAATCATACTTTTCTAATGTCATAAATGTCAACTGATGATTGTATGATGAGTGATGCATTCACAATTTAATCGGCCATTACTCATTTTTCGAACTCAAAGTGCATATTTATGCCATTACTCCAACGAATTTGTTTCTTTAGGTCTAAAAATAAATATTAATAACCATACTTTTGTGTTTGTGTGAGTCGAATTTCATTCTGTTTGATTTCAAATTATTTTCACTTTCAAATGCATAACATTAAATAAAGGTAATAAAAGTATTGCGGTGGGGACGAAAATCCGAAATGGAAATTTTGTGTTTTCGACATGTTTTGGAGTGTGTGGATTCCAAAAACTTACATAAACTAACTTACCCTTGGGGGGGGGGGGGATGGGCCCAAACTCAAATGGGATGGGCCCAAACTGGGGGTCTCCAAACTCAAGAACCTCAATGTTAATCCAATGAGAAAAACTATTTTCTTTGCCACATTTCCCCGGCTGTATTGAATATTTTTGCAAGCTGTTTAAATGTAGATAACTAATAGGTCTCTATAATCCCACTTTTAAATATTGCATCGAATACTTTTTTGTAAAAAAATTTATTCAAAATTAAAAAAAATGTCTAACCAATTTCAAAAACTGGGATTGTTGGGGACTGTAAGTCAGCTACATTTATCACATAAAAAATCCGTTTGTAAAAATATTCAATACAACCAGAGAAATGTGGCAGAGAATTTTTTTTTCCATTGGATTAACACTGATGCACTTCGCTGTGGAGACCCGCAATCCATCGCGCCCATTCCCCCTTTATGTGTGCACTGGTTTATTGAGTGGTAATTGAAAGTTTTGTTGTGTTACACATTCCTTGTTTTTTGCTTAGCAAGCACCAACTACAAGAGATAGACTGAAATTTGTCTAACCAATCCTGCCTTACTCTGACACGGCCTAACAAGCATACGTTCCTGACACCAAAAATGTCTAAAAATTACGACTTGCGAGTGAGTTCAAAATTCCATGGCCCATAACTCATTTTCTCATTTAGCGTCCGTCAACAACAGAAAGCATGTACCTGTCCTATACGCCTGTCCTTTCCTATGCAAATTAATTTTTTTAATGAAAGAAAAGTACCAACAGCGAAAAATGAACCAAAATTTGTCTAAACAGTCCTATATTGCGACTTCCAATATGCCTTAGTCTGACAAGGCTTAACTAGCATACGTTCCTGACATGTCTAAATTACGAAACACATGTCAGGAACGTTAACGACAATGTCTAAAAATTACTACTTGTGAGTGAGTTCACAATTCCTTTACCCACAACTCATTTTCTCACTTAGCGTCCGTCAACAACAGAAAACGTCTAAACGTGTGTCTGTCCCTTTACTATGGCTATATGCAAATTAATTTTTGTTAATGATAGAAAAGTACCAACAGCGTAAAATAAACCAAAATTTGTCCAACCAGTCCTGCATTGCGTCTTCTAATGTGCCGTACTCTGACAAGGCCTAACAAGCATACGTTCCTGACACCAAAAATGTCTAAAAATTACGACATTAATTACGACATTGTTCACAATTTCATTGGCCACAACTCATTTTCTCACTTAGCGTCCGTCAACAACAAAAAGCGTCTAAACGTGTGCCTGTCCTATACTATGGCGATATGCAAATTAATTTTTGTTAATGATAGAAAAGTACCAACAGCGAAACATGAACCAAAATTTGTCTAACCATTCCCTTATTGCTCCTTCCAATATGCCTTACTCTGACAAGTTCTAACAAGCATACGTTCCTGACACCAAAAATGTCTAAAAATTACGACTTGCGAGTTATTTCACAATTCCATGGCCCTCAACTCATTTTCTCACTTAGCGTCCGTCAACAACAGAAAGCGTCTAAACGTGTTCCTGTCCCATTACTATAACGATATGCAAATTAATTTTTGTTAATGATAGAAAAGTACCAACAGCGGAAAATTAACCAAAATGTGTCTAACCAGTCCCATATTGCTTCTTCGAATATGCCTTACCCTGACAAGGCCTAACAAGCATACTTTCCTGACACCAAAAATGTCTAAAAATTACGACTTGCGAGTGAGTTCAAAATTCCATGGCCCACAACTCATTTTCTCACTTAGCGTCCGTCAACAACGGAAAGCGTCTAAACGTGTGTCTGTCCCATTACTATGACAATATTTCTTTTGCCCATGACATATCTATTTCTGGTAAGGCAGGAGAGAACAACTTCATGGTCTTTTCAGTCTGTTATTTTATTCCGAAATGGATGTTGCTGGCATTAGAAAAATATACCCTTTCCTGATTTAAAGTAATAGTTAAAAGTATATACCTCAGTTGAAAAAATGCTGATGTTCAACGAAAATTGTAGGTAAAATTTCTTAAAATGATAGTTAATTTATGATACGTAGTTAGATTGTGTTTAGAGAAGAAATTGTAGAGATTATACTTGAAATGTTTACCCGAATTTCTCCAAAATTATAGAAATGAATAAATGCTAATTAGTTTCTCAGACATAAGTGAAAACTTTATATTGTTGGAGAGAAAGCCATATATTAGATTATTCATAATTTATTTTATACAAATGCCGTAAAATAATTTCCAATACAATTCCGTAAAATTAAGTAAAATTAAGAAAAACAACTCATGAACCATCATCTACAGTGGTGGCCAAAAGTGTGGACACTTTTTTTTAAGTTTCATATTCTTCAACTTTGTGTGATCACAGAATATATTAATTGTATATCAAATTAAGCAATTGTATGTCGAATTAAAAGTAATTTAATCTTTATGAGGACCACTGTCTGCAGATCGCTTAAGCCAGTCTATGAGACCTTTGGTCCCATATAATCTATATCCATGGACACAACGTTATCATCATCAAAGTAATTGAATGTAGAATTAAAAATAAATACAGTATTACAATATCTGTATTACAAATAAATTATGCAACTAATATTATGATCTGTCTTAGTTTTGCATGCAAGTCATTAAACCACCAACTTGTATTGCAATTTCAGCATAAGAGAATTCATTGATTGTGCTTGTTTGTTCAACTAAAGTGAGCATAACTTTATTTGTGATACAGCTATTTTAATTCTTTTCTTTTAATGAAATTCTACATTAAAATACCTTCAACTTAATATTTAAATGTTCGTATTTAAGCAAAATTTAATAGATGTAATCCCACAGGTAACAGTTGAAACACATGAAACTTTCAAAAAGTGTCCACACTTTTGGCCACCACTGTATATCTAGATTTTTATTTTTCATATACTGCACAACGAAAAAAATATTGAATAATATTTTAATATTCTGATTATATATTTGTAGTTATCTATCATATTTAAGATGAAATTATGCTATACAAAATTTTCTATGTTAAATTTTAAATTTAAACTGCAAAGTCACCTATATCACGTACTTAAAAAAAAACGTACTTACAAATCAGTTTTCAATGGAAAAAATTAAATAAAAAAAGCTGACACCTCAAATGAAGTTTTTTAACAAACACAACAAAATAACTGGTACTGAAAAATAACCAATTTATACGAGAGGGTATATCAGGGGTACGACAATCGCTCTCGTCGCGTGCCCGATTAACCCGACCAGGTGGGGGCAAAATACCCATATGGCCCGGCCCGAAATATATCTAACCCCACTCCTACGGGTAAAGAAAACATAGACTTTTCGTTTAAAAAAAACTAATTTTAGTGAAGTAGAGGAGTACAAATGAGTTATTAGCTTATGAAATAATATTCTTTTCGTTTATCAAGTGTAATGTTTGGTTCATTAGAGTACACTCTTAAAACGAACTAGCGATTTTAACTCAGTCTGATTAATTTTCACTCCTCCAGTCTGGAAAATGCACTACCCCTTTTGGAGTGGATCCTTTGTGTGTTAAAGCTCCGACAAGATCACTCCAAACGAGTGTTTTTAACTCAGTCAGAGGTCAGAGTTAATTTTCACTCCTTTCCAGTGTCAAAAATGCACTTCTCCAACTGGAGTGGATTTCACTCTTTTGTTTTAAGAGTGTATGAAATAATTAATAGTGTGAAACAACACACTACTTTCAATTACTAATCACACACACTAATAGATATTTGTCACGTTGGAATTCAGTAAGAGAAGTGTACAAGAAGGTTTTCGTTTTTTTATTAATGTCTTTACAATCTTAAAAAGTTCTATGGCAGATACCCTTAGACGCATGCAGGAATTACTCGAAAATCTTATTATGACAAACTTTAATGCTTTTACATCTGTCGAATTTTTTTAAGTAGGGTAGACTGACCAGTGAGTGAACAGGCCCAGTGAATGAACATTTGGTAAATATAATTAAAAAATAAGGATTGAAAATCATTCCACTAGAGGGATCGGCAACACTGACTTCCTCCCATGTAGTAGGAAGCTATCTGACAATGGTTGGTTGTCCTGGCCATTATATCCTGGTGTTCATTCACTGCCGAACGTGACGCCTTAAACGTTCATTCACTGGTTAGCTTACCCTAAATGAATGTTAAGTTTATGAGCTTGTAAAAAAAAATTAAAATTCTTGTATTTTTGCTGAAATACAGAGGTTGAAAAAAATTTTCCCAATAGCTTGCACTCTCCCCTATACAATTGACGCTTTTTATAATGAATAATTAAGTATCTACATTAAGACTACTAAAAGACTTTTCTCGCTTAATTAGAACACAAAGTGCAGTCAGATTTTTCTCTATCTTTATGTATGTTTTCAATGAGATAAAACCGTCGTTTGGGGGTCCAATTAGACATTTTTAAGAAGTGTATTCTCTCGTTTTTGCAATATGGATTTTTGTAACATTTTCAGAAAAAAATAGACAGAAAGGTGTACAAATTTTGAATGCGTTGATAAATTTCATCCTTTAATTTTATGCAAAATAAGTAAGACGTCGTCAATGAAAAGTCAAATTAATAGTTTACAGACACTTCGAGTAATTTAGTCTTGCTTTATATCCAGAAAAGACTAAATATTTTGATAGAGGCAATATTTTAAATATTACTATGTTTTTGAGAAAGATAAGTTGACATTAGTTATGATCTTTTATGATATTTCTCTAGATAAAATACTAGCAGTATGGTCCCGCCTTACTGAAAACCCATTAACTTCGCATTGCTTCCTTTTAGAGGCATGCTTACTTGTGAAAATACACTCAAAATCAAAACAAAATTAAATTCGTGTTTTCGCATGCGCACTTAAAAAAGCAAACTCTAATAAAGGATGAAGCAGCCTTAGGGCGAGCGCATATCGCAACCAAACTCAATCAATCAAACTAATAGAGGATGGCGTTAAGCCCCCGTTTCGGCCCGGTCCATGTATTTTCAAGCCCTGTTATGGTCCCGCAATCCTACGTGGATGACGTTTTCTGAACCTAATTATATTAATTAAAAATCACAATCAAATATGAAAAAACTAAGCGTCAGGTGCACACGTATTTATTAAAAGGAATCTATATTAAAAATTTCGAATTTTTTAAAGCAGTCTAAGTAGATCTTTTGCGATCCACAGACAGACAGACTCTTTTTTTTATTATTATAGATGTGTTTTTTATTAGTTATAGGGAAAGTCTTTTATTACTTATAGGAAATGCATAAACATAAAATTGAATAGCCTAGCCACAACAAGTGAAGGCATTGTACTCGTCCTTATTCATTTTATAAAATATTTTCATAGCCTATAAAACTGTTATTATAGCGCGAAGAATGAAAAGTGTATGGGAGTTTACATTGATAACTTGTTTGGACAGACAATTGGAAATACTAGTTTTTGTTATGTTTGGGTTTTACCGGAATATTCACGATGTATATGTAAGATCTTGTTATTGTATTGTTCTTGGTATTTTAGCTTCAATTTCCAATTTTTTAGTCAACAAAATAAAGACATCTGCTGTATTCTACATATCGCACTGTATAAGGATAAGAGGCCTATAGCACAAATACGACTTTTCGAGTTGTAACTGCTATAATATTCAGAACTTAAATATCTAGCGATTAAAGCAAAAAATTAAAAAAAAAATTAGTGGAATATTTGGAATGCAGTAAGCAAAATCGTCATTTTTTCTATCATGCAATGCAATCAGATGATTTTTTACAATGCAATCAGACGATTTTTCTGAAAAACAAGTATTTTTGCGATAGGTCTCTTTTCCGCGTACAGTGCGATATATAAGGCACGGTTCGTATGGATATTATTTCTGTATTCCAATTTTCGGTATTTATGATTATTTGACGCCGCTTTAAAAGGCTTTTTTGCTTCTTTTGAATGTAGTTTAAGGTATGCTAAATAACATTAAAAAAGTTAATTTTATTAAGGATCAGTCAGTTAATTCGGTAGAAAAATAAAAAGCTATATGTGATTTAATTCCGAACAAAATATGCAATTAAAAATTTAAGCCTTAATGCACTGAACTGAAATTCCATTTTAATTATTTGTTGTGGCTTATATTTATTTGTTACGGCTGATTAAAGCATGCTAAATAACATTTAAAAAGTTAATTTTATTAAGGATTATTCAATTCATTCGACAGAAAAAAAATTTATAGCTATAAATGTTTTAATTCCAAACAGATATGCATTTAAAAATTTAACACTTAATGCACTGAACTAAGGTTCAATTGTAGTTATTTGTGGTGGCTTATTTTAAAGCTATCTCTGCAAAGGCGCTTTATGTTGAATTTATTTTCATTTTTCCTCCTTTCCATTTATAATAACTAAATGATACTGATAAACAACGAAATTTTATTGAATGGATATGATTTATCATTTTAGTCTTTAATGTTTTGAAACTAAATACTGCATTAATAAAATTCCCACTATCATCTATTTTCCCTTATACGAAAAATGAAATGTTAAACAACCGCCTTAGAGGTGATACTCTTAAGTACAATCAGTAGATAAAGAGTTAATTGGCAAAGAAAATTCTAGCATTGACAAAATATGTCCATAAAAAATTAACAGCATATACATAGTACTTTTTACACGGCAAGTATTTATTACACGGCAACACATAATAATTTAGGATAATTTTAAATAAATATAAAATTTTAAAACGTAAAAAATGCACGTTACAAAATAGAAAATTAATTAAATGTATTCCTTTAAAATAAATATATAAATGCAATATTCTTTAACTAATAAGATTTATCTTTACAGACTTTTTCACTTTATAATATCATTAAATATTCTTTAAATATATAATTCGTTGATAAATTATTCAGGCGCAGTTTGAGTTTTCTTCAAAAAAAAATATTATCTATGCGTCAACTTTAAGAAAATATTATTGAATTTACTCTATAGGGCCTTTAAACAATGTAGTTTATATGTATTATTTCTACTAATATGGTTGGCAAAATTTTTAAAAACAGAAACGGAACCAACATTTTTAAAAACAGAACCAACGTTTTCAATTTGGTATTTATAAAATATACGGATAATATAGGAACCAATTAAATTTACCAAAATTTTGTATTGGCTAAATAAAATGTAATATGGTTTTAAGTAAATAAATCACTTACCAAAAGAAACAATTGTTTTTGCAACCTTGAAATTCTAAAGCATATCCATAATCATCACCACACAGATCTTCAAAACAACTATATTCTTCTTATCAAAAGTTCAGAAAAAAATTCAAAATAAAAACTTTAAAAGTTTTCTCCCCAAAAAATATAAACACCACTTCAGACTTTTCAGCAAAATATTTTTTTACAGCTTCAAATAAATATTTGCTTCGATAAATAATAGAGTCCTATCCAAATTTTTGCTTTAAATAAATCAAAACATAACCTGTTGATCTTTAGTGAAATGTTTGGGAGAAAATATTCACCTAACCAGACACCGACAAACGGAGAACTGAGAGAAGAGAAAAGTCGACTGGTTAACATTTGGGAGGATGGGGAGTCGTGTGTCAGCGCCATCTATTGATGGGACAGGTAAATAGAAATGGACTCCATAAATTGCTAGAGGTGTGCAACACTGCGCGACTTTCAATTACCGCTCATTAAATCAACACACACATTTAAAGGTTATTATATACTTTGTAAGTTATTTTCAATAACCTTAAAACCTAAAAAGTTTGATATCAGCTACCTCTTGCGCATGCACAATTTACTCGAAATCCTTATTATGACGTCCGACAGGAACTAGGATCTTGAGCACAAAAGATAAAATCCTTTTGAACTCATACTTTCATTACCTTATATTTCATGTTAGGTCGGTTTGTAGACATATATATTCAGGTTTGTGTGCTTGGTCAGAGACCCGCTTATTAACCTTTGTCAAGTAAGAAAGGCAACACACACACAAGTGGATCCATCCAATTTTTAGAGACAGAGGCCAACTAGAGGATCCTCAGAATAGGGTACTTGACTAAATTTGTTTTATGGGCTTAAAATGTTCTTGTGCCAAAAATATTAAACCCATATTTTTTCTTTTTTTCAAATACCCCATAAAAATTCGGAAAAATATTTTAAAAATTAGGACGAAAAATCACTCCTGAAATCGCTTTCTGGCTATCACGTGGTATCTGTGATGTCACTATGAACCATAAACAAACTTTGAAACACCACATTGGAATCGATTTTAGGCAAATTTGAAATATACGCTTCTGTAAAACAGCCCTACATTTTTTTGTTCCATTTAAAGCACAAAAAATGTGTATTTTTGGAATTTAAGCCGTATCCCTAAGTAACTATTAAACACATATTTTTTTTCCATTTCTTTAAAAAATATACTTTTTAGCATATATTTGTATGAAAAGTATGTTAAGAATATAAGAATATACGTGTTGGATTTTTTACGGGTCTTAAGAGGATAGCCAAACAAGTCCCACTTTAAGGATTAATAAAATCTATATTTCGATTTGATTATGTTTACATTTACAAAAATTATATGAGACCTTTTCCCTTAATATCACTTATTCAATTAGAAAAAGAAAAAAACACGTTCTTGACCCATTCATAAAAAAAAGATCAGAAGGAAGGGAAATTTTCCTCTAGCACCTGCCAACAATAGATATAAATAACACTTACTTTTGGTTTCTTTGTTTAAAATCTCGTCCCCGAAAATCCCACCTTCATTAACTTGTTGCCATTCTCCCACGACAAATAATTGCCCCAGCTCAAGTCAGACTACTTCCTTGTTATTATTTTCGAAGTCTTCGTTATCTTTTTTGTCCATCTGTCTTTCGTGCTATTGCCGTTGCTTACAATATTTAGAGTCGAGCATACATAGAAAAAAACCTTTTTGTGGATATATTTTACTTGGAAATATTTAGTATGTTATTTATAAACGTTTCTGTGGCAACTTGTTTAATTCCTTCAAATTGTTATTGTTTATGCCTCACTGTTGCAAAAACAGTGGTATATCCACAGAGATCATAGTTAAAGTATTAGAGTAGGGGATCACGTGACCTCCAATGCTAACGATGGGACGAGCATGGAGGCCGCCAAATTGTTTAGAGGAACCCCAGTGGGGCCAGTGGGGCCATCTCTTTAAGGAGAAAAAATGCTACCAAAAAATTAAATTAAATTCTAAAATTACCAGAAAATACCATAAAAATAATAGCTGCATTTAGGAATATTTTTAGTATCTTTCAAAAAACTTGAAAAGAATTTCAAATATTTTTATAATATTATTTTTGTAATTTAAGAATTAAATTTTATTTTTTCGCAGTATTCTTTTTCTTAATGTAATGGCATGACGATCTTTTTTAACTATAAAAATATTACCGCCAACCTACGCTTCGTAGTTTTACTCCTGACAAAAATACACACCATCCCAATCGTCATCATTTTTAAGCATCCCCGCCCTCGAATATTTTAATAAATTTCCTAAATTAACAAGAAGTTCTAAAAGAACTAAAATAGCCTACTTTCCTGTTGCTTAAATATTGAAATTCTTATCGGAAAACAACTATGTTCGTAACAGTAAGTGTCCTCTACAAAAGTTTCAAAATAAAATTTATGCACATTAGAATAAATTTCACTAAACACAGCATCCAGCTATAATTTAAACTTCCTAAATCCAAAATCAGCTATTTTCCATAATTTTCCATCGCAAATAAAATTAATATTACTTATCGTCTGCTTGATTTAATTGTAGTTCTACGAATAATTAAATATTTATTTATAACAAAAAACATGAAACTACTTCAAAATGCGATTCAAGTAAAAGTAAATTAAAACTAATCAGTATTATACGCAAAAATATGCCTTCATACTTACGCGGTAAACAAATAATAAACAAAAAAAAATCACATTCGACGTCATTTCAAACTGATTTATAATTGAAATAAATTTTGCTTCAAATAATATTATTTTTAAATAAAGTTTCTCATGTCATTTTTGAATTGGCAACAGTGATTTAAATGACTCGAAATTGAATTTCAATGCTAATCCAAAGGGAAATTCGTTGACAAATAGAATATTTATGTCCGTCGGATCGTACAGACAGACGGGCAAAAAGTATAAAAGTTGGAACTCTGAGGTCATAGCTTTTTAACTAAAAGATAATTTTTAAGATTGGATGGATAGAACCAATTTTGGAAGGGGGTGGGGACAGACGGACGGACCTCGACCGCCATGTCGATACCTACTTTTTTCATTTTTTGTTTAATTCTTTTGAATTAAAAAAAAAGAAAAAGTAGGCTGAAAATTCAAACGTGCTATGCAATATTTAGTTGTTTCAGAGTTTTGATTGTCAACTTTAACCTTTAAATGTAATTAAATTTATAACTAATGTTAAAAGTTAATTTATATAATCATCATATTTTCGGCCTTACCGCCAGTCTTGCAATGCAGTTTCAACAAGCCTAAGTTTATCGCTATTGAAATTATCATCTGTAGTATATTACAAGTAAATTGCCATCCCAAATCAGGTTATAAGAAAATCTGGTCCGCCGACAATTATGTCACTTGCCATGAAAAAAGCTCTCCTTATAAATTTGTTCATTTGCAAGATTAAGATAATCGAATCTTTTTTTGGATAAAAGTTCCATTTATGATTGAATAGAACAAAAACACATCTGCCATGCAATGATTAAAAATAATCTCGTTTTATATAAAGATAAGTTAGTAAAGCCGCTTTGGATTAGTTTCTATGCTTTTATACCTTTATTGGTGGTATTATTTATACAATCGGTCGGGTAATACATGAAATATCTATTTATTCCTGACCGAAAATTGCTTTGTTGTTGTATGTGAGGTTATAATACAATTTCTTTTTCGTATAGAATAAAGAAAATAACTTATTTTTATGTTAAGATAGTTTGGCCTCTGTCTAAGAAATCTATTTATAGAGTTTTTGCGCATTTCGGGTAGTTCATCCTACCTTTTACGATGATTATTTCTTTTACAATCAATAAATTTTCGCTTGTTTTAATACCTCATTTATGTTTAAACAGCAACTAACTTTTTAAAAAATTTCGAAGACTTTTTTTATTCTTATAATTAAATTGTTATGTTGTGCATTTATGTTTAAACAGCAAATAACTTTTTTAAAAGTTTCGATTTTTTAAAATTATAATCTTGTTATGATAGTGTTCTACTTAAATTTCTGTAACCTTGAAATTGTCAAAAGTAAGAAATCTTTATAATTAAATAACTGAGATTAATTAATCAATTATTTTTTATATGTTTTCAGATACATATTGATATGTTATTTTCCAATATGTATTCAGAAAGATATTGAAGTATGTATTTTCAATATGTGTTCAGAATGATGGTATCAATGTAATTTTGAATTATATTCACATTGAATATTAGCATTTAAAGATGTAATCAGATTGATAAAGAATATGTATTTTTAAGAATAGAATGATGGTATAAATGTAATTTTGAATTATATTCATATTGAATATTAACATTTAAAGATGTATTCAGATTGATAACGAGATGGTATAAACGAAATTTTGAATTATGTTCATATTGAATATTAACATTTAAAGATGTATTCAGATTGATAAAGAATATGTATTTTTAAGAGCAGAATTATGGTATAAACATATACATTTTGAATTATGTTCATATTGAATATTAACATTAAGAGATGTATTCAGATTGATAAAGAATATGTATTTTTAAGAACAGAATGATGATATAAATGTAATTTTGAATTATATTCATATTGAATATTAACATTTAAAGGTTTATTCAAAATGATAAAGAATATACATTTTAAAAAATTGCACTACATTTAATGAGGTACTGTTATCATTTTTACAAATCGTATAGTATGGTATGGTAGGTACATAGTATATATTCCAGCTTGCGTGCTTGTTCAGAGAACCGCTTATAAGCTTTCGTCAAGTGGGGCACACACAGAAAGAATTTTTACAGTCACAAAGAAAGAAATAACACATAGAGAAATAACAACATTTATTAACGGTCACAAACATCCATGCCTGACCGGGATTCGAACCCGGAACCCAGCAGCTCCAAAGGCTAGCATCCTAACGATTGAGCCACCGGGGCGGCTTTTACAAATCAGTTAATGCAATATATAGTTTCTTATCCTCTTAAGACACGCGCAAAATCCTACACGTATATTCTTAAGCTACACATACGTTTCATACAAATATATGATAAAAAGTATGTTTTGCAAAGAATTTTTTTTTAAATATATGCTTAATAGTTACTGAGGGACGCGCCTTAAGTGCTAAAAATACACATTCTGTGCTAAAAATGCAAAGGCAAATGGCCGTATCACTTATTTGTAGTTTCCATTAAAAACAAAGTTACAATGAAATGTAAATTTCCTTTAAAATTAACAATTAAAATAAATTCTTGAAACGTTTGCAAAAAGTTTAAAATAACTTTTTTAAGAACTCTAATATCGTATTGACCCACGTTCAACTTCAATTTTTTTATAAAGATAAATGAATGATACCTGCAATCAAAGCTAAAAACTGATATTTGAATCGTCTTCTATCGGACCAGGTCAATTTTTGAACTTATTAACTTGTTAATTGTTTGTGGGAAGGTTTTAAAAAATGTCCCCAAATGGGGACGCCAGGTCGCAAGAGGTTATGTTGTAACATAAGTATATTGTACCAATTTCGAGGAAACGTACAACAGCATTGTCCCTTCAGACATAAATACAGTTTTAGTACCCGCTAAATGTCACTTCTAATTTAGAAACGTCTGGCATTTTTATTGGATACGTTTATGTAGCACTGACCTTTACTTCCGAGAATATTAGGAAATGTATATCATATATGATGTTACTTCCGATCGTATATATTCAGTAAAAAAGACTTAAGTGTGGAGTAGGTTTTTTTTTTGCTAGAATCTTTAAAAGCAGGAAAATTTGGTCAGTTTAGACATTATTGAAGTTAATTGAAAGAATTCACTGCCAGAAAAGTGAAAAAAAAAATCAGAATATTAAACATTTTATTAGCAGGAAACGTTGATCAAATTATTAAGGTTTATTTGGAGTTTCTTGAAAGGTTTCAAAGACAAAAAGAATTGAGAGAAAAATATCAGAAAATTAAAAATATTTTTTGAAATTATTTTATTTATATTTCTCAACAAGCAAATTCAAAACAAGTTTAAAGAAAAGTTTGGTAAATAATTGTATAAAACTAGTTTTTATAGATTTTACTTAGCATAATTTTTATACATAGCTTCAAACTTGTTGCCATAAAAAAAATTGAATTTTTTTTATTTATATTTCTTACAAGGGCAAATTAAAAATATGTCCCAGGAAAATAGTTATAAGAATTCGACGAAACTTTTAAAGCAGTTCTTCGATGTTTTTTTAACGCAATTTTAATGCAAAGGTTTAAACTTGAAATTATTCAACTCGACACCACAAGCTCGATAAACTTTTAGTTTGAACTGGAATTAAAATGACCTGGAATTAAATGAATCGTTAAAGTGGACTGTAATTAAATGATTTATTAGAGTGGACTGGAATTAAATGAATTGTTAGAGAACTGACCCTCACTTCCAATGACCGTGGATTAACCTCCTGCTCTTAACCGTTTCACTCCTAATTATTCCATTTGGAATCATTAAACTTTTTTCTTACCACAAACGATTTTTTTTCTCAATAAATTCAACTCGCATTTATTTCAAATAAGTTAGATAAATTCATCATACATTTAATATATTTTTTTATCACTTGAGGGAGGAAAAAGGTCTTCTGAAGAATTAAATGTTATTTGTTGTAGTTAAATGAAAATATGAAAAGTATGATAAAAATAAAATTCATTCTGAAAGATATTTATTAAATAAATTTGTCCTAAATGCTTCATGCCTGCATTTTGAAAGGTTTAAAAATCGAATTTTAACTAATAAAGTTCCGAAAAATTATTGTTATATGATTGATTCTAACATTTCTATCGTATTCTTATCTCTACGTTGGGGCCACTTTTATTTGCCTCACCAAGCCTTCCGTCAATTAAGACAGATACATTAAGAAATTTTATTGTCATAGGAGAAAGGAAGGGAAAGTACACCCAGGGCGAAGGTGGAAATCGAACCCGCACCCGTTACAGCGCACAGACTGCTGGCGTAATGGTCCAAACCAATCGGCCAACCAGGCCTCACTTTGTATGTGTCTGAATAGTGCTAGGAAACCATTTTTTTCAACAATCACAAATACTTTAAATCCTACCAAATCTAACAAATGCAAAGTAGAACGAGAAACTTAACCATTATTCTTTTTTACAAAATATGTGTGTACTCCCATTGGAAAAACTAGAACAAACAACTTTCAACATTTTCTCAAACCTGCATTTCGAAATAAAAGTATAGTCTAAATCTCCAATCCACATTCAGTAAAATATTAGAGCTTTAAAATTACGATTACAGCGACCGAACTTCCGCATTATTTTAAGGGAACACTTACTTGAAATTATTTCACGTTGTGTTGGTATCATGAAAAATTGAAACTTTTACAAAGATGGCCTGACAGATGACTGTTGGGAACCTAGTGGCTATGATATCGGTCTCGGGTTTGGAAGGTCCCGCGTTCGAGTACCGGTACCACTGAAGACCCACCGAGTATATGCGGAATACGTGCTTGTTAAATCTTTGGGTCCGTAAGTCCTATGGGTGGTCATGGTGCAGTTTCCTACGGGTACATGTCCCTGGAGACCATTTCCGTTCAGGGACATGTCTAAATTGCGGAGGTGGCGATAAGTGGCAAAATCTGTTCCGTGTGTTATGTCTGTCTTATTTGATTAAGGTTTATAAGCGGGGCTCTGACCAAGCACACAAGCCTGAAAATATCTGTCTATCAACCAATCAGCCTGAAAGATTAATCTGTCCTTGTCATGTCTAGTAGACTATGCATCTTACTGTCGTGGGTTCGTCACTAAATTAAACAATTAAAATTAAAAACACCACTGACAAGTGTAATATCTAAAATGAAGATTTTCCCATAAAGAATTTTACCATATAAGTATTTTCAAGAATTTTATATGCACCGAGTTTTTCCTCAGTTATGAATGAAGTAGTTAAATAAAACATATTACAAGTCACTACGATACATTATTTATTTTTGGACGATATATTATTTACTTTTTGGTGCTAGTGCTTACCAAAGCTTTTTGCTAATAATACTGGTATTATAAGCTGTTTGTTTGCTTGTTTTGTATTATATTATCTATAGAAATGATCCTCTAATTTACAACGATATTCTAATTAAAAAAAATTTGAAGAAATTTTTTGAGAAAACAAAAGTTAACATACTGCAAGTCACTTATAGAATAGTACTTAGATTATTATTTACTTTTGAAGCGCTCTGCTTGCCAATGCTTTTTGCTTATAGCACTGATATTACAAAAATCGTTTCCCTTCAGAATTTTATCTATTTCCCTTATTTTATATATTATATTATATTTTCCCTTATATATTTTATATTATATTATATTTTCCCTTATTTAATTTTATCTTTCCCTTTTTCCCTTCAGAATTTTATCTTATTATCTATACGAATGCACCTATAATATACAAGTGATATTCTTATATAGAAATGGCTTGCTTAAGAAGTTTCTAAGGGAGACAAAAATTGGAAAACATTATGCTTTCAGTTAATTTTTGTGTTTCTGAAGCATAAATTAGAAGAATAAAGCATTATTACTCCTCTTTTTAAAAAAAATAGGTCGATCCCTTATACTTTAAAGAACATCTACAACACAACAAACCGTTTTTTCTTTTAAATCTTTTTTTACTATCTGGCTACATGTTCCCACCCCCACAACACAACATGAGCCTATTATTTTTCTGTCCAGTTTTCCAAGTCCCGACGGAGGGACCTTATTGTTTGCGCCCACCTTATAAAAAAGGATGTTCTTCATCAACTTGTTGTATACTATTGTTCGGTTGTTGATGGTAAAGAAGTAACAAATCGTTGGATTTTCTCTATTCTCGGTAATTGTGTTGTTGCTGATCCCTGTTGCCCAGCAGAGCTAGACCAGGTCTATGATATTGCACACTCTCAAGAAATCAATTACCAATAACGGTCGCTCCATAAGATCTTCTTTATCGAGTCCCAACACTCAAGGATGTGCTCCGGAGTGGCTTGGCCTTTGGAACACTCGGTACACTCTTAAAACAAAAGAATGACGCCCACTCCAGTAGGAGAAGTGCATTTTCGACCCTGGAAAGGAGTGAATATTAACTCAGACTGAGTTTAAATCACTCGTTTGGAGGGATCCTGTCGGAGGTTTAACAAACAAAGGATCCACTCCCATAGGGGAAGTGCATTTTCGACACTGGAGGAGTGAACATTTACTCAGACTGAGTTAAAACCGCTCGTTTGTTTTAAGAGAGTACTCAAGCAATTTTTTATACTTACGGGGTTCCCAAATTTTTCTATTTTCCCGATTTCAAAACCAAATATATATATAATTTATAATTTGGCTGAGCAATATCATCATACAACTTTAAAGGAGGCTCAGGGGCTCTAGCGCCGATGATGATGATGATGATGAATATTATCATGCATATCTGCAATGGTCAGGTAAGCTTCAAAATGGACCAATTCGTTGTTGTGGTTACTTCATTTCAACTGCCTACTGCGAGGGCTGGGGAGCCCGGTTGGTTATTCGCTCGCCTAGCATGCGAAATGTCCCAGGTTCTAGTCCGGGCATCGCCAAAATAACTGCCTACCTATAAGCGGCCAGTGCAGCCAAAACTGTACGACGAATAATACCCCGTGTAAGGGAGTGCACGTTAAATATCCTTCAAAGTCCTAACGCTGCGTACAACTATCGTCCTTAACGATTGCGTTGGGTGCCTATTCAGGTGTCGGCTCGTCACTTGACCGTGGTTCTAAAATACGACGCCCGTCACCAATCGCCCTCGTGCATGCGACGGTAATTCAAATCTAACCTGCCTACTGCAGAATAGTTATTTAAAAATCTTGTCGACCCACCGTTTTCACTAAGTGGTGAATGGGGACCATCATAGACTCAAACATTTATGTTGTTTTATTACATTTTTTATGGACAAATATTATGACAAATGACAGTGATTGCTCCCTCTAGAAATTAAGTACGATCGGGGTAATGGCTATATTGCCCATTACCCCGCTCGCCAGAAGAGACAGTCACAAGAGACACACAAAGAAGGACGCCACAAACACATAGACAAATAACAACATTTATTGACAAGCACAACATCCATGATTTTACAGGTATTCGAACCCGAGCCCAGCTGCTCCAAAGGCTAGTACACTAACCATTGCGGCAGTGGACCGGCGGACAAATATTAACAAATAATTGTTTTCAAGGAAAGGACAATAACTGTGAATTATTGTTCTTAATAAATCAGTTACTTCCAACTAATCAGTTATTTTTTGTGCTCTTTACATGTTCATGCTTGTGTTTGCTTACAATTCCCTTGCCCCAGTCCCAACAGTATAACGAAATTGGAACCGTTTTCGCATACGAAAATGAAATGGAAAGTTTGTTTACGGCATTAAGATAGGGATTATTCGAGAATCCTAGATTCGAATTTCTGGGAAGCATTTGTTGGACTTTAAAACACATTTGTGTCAATCTGTTATAGTAAAGGATAAATACAAAATAGTGAAATTGGAGGTAGAATATAAATACTGGATGCTCTACTTGTTTTTAGCCTTTATTTTTCGTAGTAAGAACTAAGCATAGGTATATTGTATTGCACCATAAATATGAACTTTACATGTCACAAGATCTTTGCACATTTATATAACTATTTAGAGGCCCAGTAACTTAGTGGTACTGCTTCGCATTGCCATGCCACAGATCCGGAGATCGTATCCCGTATTGGGCGAGGTTGATTCATCCTTTCACTGTGGTGATAAAATGAGGAGCAAACATGTATGGGAACTAAACACTGGGAGTTCCGCGAGAGATTTACCACCTAACCGGGACAGATGCTTAGCACCCCCCTTGGTCACGCTAGAAGAAATGGGCACGGCAGGTGTTGGCCCACTAACGGACTGTTGCACCGAGGAGTTTAGTTTGCATAATAATTATTTTTTTTATAAACTTGACTGGTTTAAAAGAGTAGTAACTTGAATACACATTTCTTCATTAAATACCATTCATGCAGCAGACGTTGCAATCGGTCAGATTGACGCGACTCCCCATTGGTTAGTTCCCAAGCTGTTCGGGTCTTCATTTTACCAACCCATTAAAAAGGTGAAAGACTGGGAGAATAATATCAAATTTAGGAATCAAACCACCACCTTTAACGTAATTTTAAGAGGTGATACCACTGTGTTACTTGAACATTTGTTTAAAAAAACGTTACAAACTCCTACATAAAGCAGATTCCAAAATAAAATATTACTAACTTCGAGAAATTTTTTTCACATTTTTAGAAAGATTTGCAAATTTTATTTCTAGATACGTTATATACTGTAAGACTATTAAAAACTTGTTTCATATCCAACATACTATCTAATTTTTAGTCAGGTTAACACGAAGGTTAAAAAAAAATTCCAAAACGAAACAAGTAACGCAATTACTCAAACGAATACAACTTCTTCAAGATATGCCATAAATAGAATTTTAAAAAAGTAAGTAAGAAACATTCACACATATAAATAGCATATAGGGTGCTAAAATTAATCTCGGACAAGAGAAAGACAACCTACAAGGTGCCTGAAAAAGATAACATTTTACGATAAGTGACTGAACTGAAATGCAGATGGCCCGAGATTACTGAAATTCTATTAACGTTTGCATTGTTATGAACAGGGTTGCTATGTTGGCGTTTTTAGGTGCTGATTTTGCCTTTTTTTTTTTTGCCTTTTCCAAAAGTGTAAAATTTGATATTTTAAAGTTGTATTCATTTGATGATTTTTTTTTAAATGTCTATCTTTGAAACTGGGTTTCCATTAAAAAAAGTGATCTAATCTAAATTTGTATCCACTGTAGCAAAAAAGTTTTAAATTCAGGTATTCTCATAAATGATGCTACTTCTTTATATATTTATTTTATGGAGACAGCTTGAATCTATTTACAAGTTAAATACTACGGGTAAAATTCATAGAAAGCAGGATATCAATGATGAAAAAAATTAACAAATTTTAATTTTTATTTATGAAATTCTCAAGTCTAATAGCAGTAACTTAATGGTTACCTCTCCCGACCTTAAGTTTGCAGTATACAAATGTTCTACGAGAAAGAGGGTAAATAGTTCTCATTTTTGAGGGCGAGAATCAAAAACAAAAAGTTATTTCACATTCAATAAACAAATTTATTTGTTATTTCAAGACATAAAATTATTATTTTTATTAGTTTGGCCTCAGTTAGAGTGTTATTTTAATTATTTTTTTCCTTCGATTTTGATGTAACAGGGCGCACGAATACAGGGTCAAATTATCAACCAATCGGAGCAAGCGAAGCTTCGGCGCCAGCCGCGTTGTTTACGCAAATTCCCCCCGCGTAGTACATTTCTCTGCTGCAAACTTAAGGTCGGTTTTGGTATAGTTATACGACTCCAAATATATATATATATATATAAAAACTTGTTTATGAATACGCACCCACACAGTCATCATATTCAACTCTATTTAAATTCTATTAAAACTTCTTTGGTCTTTGGCTTTTTTTAATAAAAATGTTGTGGCGCCTACACTTTTCACCTTTTGGCTTAATTTAACCAACAGATTGACAAGATTTTAAAGCTACCCTTGCCAATTAAAGTCGCCTATTGTTCTTTCCTTAACAGAAGCGAGAATTCGAAAACTACATTTCCAGATAATATCGTTCATTTATTTAGAACTCAGGAAAATAAACGCGTTTATCGTCTGCTAGACAATGAATTCTTTTATCTCTCATCAACACTACTATCGAGATTAACCAGATTAAGAATATTGAATCACTGGCTTTGGTGATACTCATCCAAATTTAAGTCAAGGTTGACAATTTTTGATGCTAACTATGAATATTTTGAATAATAATTGTGTTATGAAGTATTATGTGAATAGTTAAGGTGATATTGAAAATGGACATGCTTTACGTCTGGAGTGGAAAGAGTTCCACAGGAATTAAAAAAAATAAGGTCACTGTTGGTTAATCAATGGAGTGGGCGGAGCTTATCGTGTCATATCACCAATCACCAATGAAATCTGGGTATAAACCCAGGAAGGAACCATGTCACGGGAAACAAGCTAAAAAAAGGAAGCTAAATTATGAAGTTTTAATTATATAAGGTAATTTAATGGATCTAAACTAGCATTCTCCGGGTCCGGTCCGTTCTTCCGTAGAGTCTTTATTTGTTCGAGATTAATAATTTATATTTCCTACACGCCATAGCAAACGAGCGATTTTAACTCCAGTCTGAGTTAATTTTCACTCCTTCCAGCGTCGAAAATGCACTTCCCTATAGGAATGGATTTGAATCCGTTGTTAAGTTATACCCCCGACAGGATCACTCCAAACGAGTGATTTTAACTCCGTCTGAGTTAATTTTAATCCAGTCTGAGCTACTTTTCACTCATTCCTGTGTCGAAAATGCACTTCTCCCATAGGAGTGAATTTCACTCTTTTGTTTTAAGAGTGTACATATTATATTGAATACTAATAAACTAAACTCCTCGGCATAACAGCCTTTTACTGGGCCAAGGCCTGCGTGCCCATTTCAGCTTTCGTGACCTAGGGCTTTGGGGTGCTAGGCATATGTCCTGGTAAGGTGGTCAGCCTCACGCGGAACACCCAGTGTTTAGTTCTCAATCATGCTTGTTACCCATTTTATCTACCCACTTAAGGGATGAAAGTATAATTAAAGCTCTTACGCCAAGATACGCAATTACTCTACATAAAACATCTGTCTCAGAGCTCACATACCTCGAATTATTCGCAAGGCAAAAGTAGGCTCAAAACAAATAAAATTATTGGCTTCAGCCTCTTACTCGCTACTGTTACACTCTTAAAACGAACGAGTGATTTTAACTCAGTCTGATTAATTTTCACTCCTTCAGTCTGGAAAATGCACTTCTCCTTTTGGAGTGGATCCTTTGTGTGTTAAACCTCCAACAGGATCACTCCAAACGAGTGATTTTAACTCAGTCTGAGTTAATATTCATTCCTTTCCAGTGTCGAAAATGCACTTCTCCAACTGGAGTGGATTTCACTCTTTTGTTTTAAGAGTGTACAAAGCAAAAAGACCAGGACTTCCCCTTTCTCTTCCTGGTGACAGACAGACTAACACCTGCTTGTACAGACTAGAAAGTAGACACCTGAAAAATCCTAAGTTTTCTGCTAATCAGGAGATCTTCGCTCCTTGCCGTAAGTGCCAGCAAAACCAGGCATCACCTGAACATATTGTGGCGACGCGTTGAGACTAGAAGTTCGCAAGATCGGCAGTGGCCGCGCTCTTCGCCTGTGTTCACCAGTGGTGGCGCTCAAGCACTGGTAATGCCAATACGCATGCCTCACACTTCAAGCTGCTACATATAAGAACTGCACGCCGGACTACAGGCGTTGAATAAGGTAGTATTTATTTAGCCCTTTCAGTCCCAGTGATGCCATTTGGCATCATCACTTTCAATATTTTTTTCAAAATGTTTGTGTCCCGTTATGACATCCAAACGCACATCATTCGATTCTTCACACTTTGTTCTATTTGACAATATTTAACATTAATCTCAATAGAAGTCAGAACTACTATTTTTTTTTTATTCAGAAGGTGGCCAACAAGCGTTTCACCTGATTTTTGATAAGTTCACTTCAGTTCTACATATTTAAAACACAATTTAAACTATTTCGGTTAAAATAATTAATTTTTTTTAATAATATGGTAAGACACCTTAAAATATATAACTCGAAGAGTTTTTAGGTAATATATATATTTTTTATTTTGTTGTTTTCCACAGTTAAAAAAATTTGGCATTATTTCAAGAACCATATCTTATACTATAATACGAGGAATTGGTGCCAAGTCGAAAATCGCCCCAGAATTAATAAACTCCGGTAAACTTGGGGGTCTGGGGTTTTCGGCCACGACGCCGACGAATCGATTGGCACAGGTTTTGAATCGCTACGGTCAAGCTGTTCGGAGTTACAGATAGGATATTTTCAAACTTCATTAGTTCGCCATAATGGCTATTTACCTGATGCCATCTGCTAAAGCTATAAGCCTCTGCTTAAGCTATAAATGTTTAGTTAAGATTTTAATTTTTCAAATTTAAATAAATTCAACCTTGCTTTAAACTTTATTGAGTTTTACAGAAATGGAAACATGAATATTTTTTTAGTTCCAATCAGCAGACGATTTTAGTTCTATTCTGTTCATTGGCGATTTTTGGCGATCTTGAAAATTTAACGTATGATTGCTATACCTATCGAGTTGAATGAAGTATGAAATGGAATGTTTACCACATTTCGACATTTTCGTTGCTTTACAACGAAACGCCAATTATCAATTACATTTCATTTCCTATGACTTTTAAAACTTTACCTTTGTATAGAATAGTTCCCTTTCCAAACTCTAACTTTGTTTACAATGGTGCACTTTAACTAATGTGACCAGGCGTCCCGCTTTTGGCGGGACAGTTCCACTTTTTGTGTTACTGTCCCGCGGGCGGAATGCCCCGCCAAAATGTCCCGCTTTTTTGTAAAAGTCCCGCATTGTCCCGAAAAACGAGGAAATTGTAAATAAAATAGACTTTTTTTTATGAATAATCTTTGTAAAACGCTATGACGTCTTTAGAAATTGTTAAATGAAGTTAAAGTCATCAACAAATTGGTGGAGTATGGTTTCTGTTTGCCTTGGAACCACTGCTGCTGTTGAACGCGCCTTCCTTATCTTTCTTATACCAAGTGTGTAATTGTGTGAAGGGACTATTATGTGCATAAAAAAATACTTAAAAAATACACGGGGGGGGGGGGGGGGGTAATGGAGTGTCCCGCTTTTTGATTTTGAAAATCTGGTCACATTAACTTTAACTGGTTATCTTTTCACCAATGGTTTCACAAATTTTCTTATGGTATGTATTGTTTTGATAAATCACAATTAAAAATTTAAATCTTCGAGTTAGCTTCGATACCTGTTTTCTCCGAGCAGAGCTCGGTCACCAGCTGGTAAAAAATTAAAATGAATTTCTTTTCTTATGGAACTCGTATATTTGACCTAAAATAAGCTTATTTTGTGAATATCAGAAGTTTCTGTAGTGTTGTAAATTTTTGGGACTGAAAGGGTTAACCCAGCATTCAATCACGCCTGTACAATATACTAAACAGCATAGAGGGCTGGACTGGGGCGACATACATTCTTCTCCTCTTTTGGTTTCAGACTTCTAAAGTGTCGACGGATTTATTGATCTCGTCTGACGCAGTCAGACCAGATGGAAATTAGCAACAACAACAACAAAACATGTGTTGTTTCAATTGGCAGCTGTTAAGTTATAGAGGAAATACAAATAATTGGAAAATTATTAAAGAAATAATAGTTAAGGACTTTTGGGCTTTCCCTTGGTGTAGGTAATTATTAATTGACTAAATACGGACACTATCTCATCTCATACCATAGCAAAAAGTATGTTTTAAGAAAATGGATTGAGAAAATAAAAAAGTGCCTTCTTCCTGTAATACTATGTCTATAATAAGTATGAGAAAATGATTTTGGCTCTCAAAAAAATCTATCTTGAAATTTGCCAGACCTCCAATCCAGAACAGACTGCATTTTCATATACATATAAACTTAAAATTATAAGAACTGAAAAGCAACCCTTCTCGACATTGTTTGTAGTTTAATTTTGCAATTGCAGATGGCAGCACCAAAAGCTATAAAGTTACTTTCCATGAAAAGTAAAATTGCATGTCTTATATCTGAATTTCGTTTATATATACAGCGATATTTGATATTTAACTTAGAAGAAAATCATAGCTGAATTGGAAAGTTGATCAAATTGATATCAACTTCAGAACTATTATTGTTTATCTTATCGTTATCCTTAGGGAAAGATCAATCAAAAAAAAAAATTTAAAGATTAACTTCTAGAAACAAACCAACACAGACTCCTTTATTAATTGGGGGATTGAAACCAAGATATCAACTTTTGAAAATCGATTGCATAGTAAAATAATACTGGAAAAAAATTTCACTTATTAAACAGATCATGCATTTTTTTTTAAGATTTTACTAAAAAAAACTCTTTAGACAAACGGCATTTTTTATTTATGTGAACCGCTAAAGTAAATTATTCACTAGCACTAGCATAAGGAAAAGTTAGTAAGAAGCCATATTTTGACAGAGTTTTTAGTGAATTCTAAAATAAAAATCTTATACATTTTTTTTTACGTACGGAGAGCGTGACGTCATAAGAAACCAATGGGCTTGTTTCATGTAGTGCGAAAAGAAAACAAAACAACCAATGAACTCGCAGTATGGAGAGAGCGACATCACACGAAACATTCCCATTAATTATTCTTATATATATTTTTTAATTTATTATTATTTTTATTTTTTTGTAACTTTTTTAAAAATTCAATTATTCTGATATTTTTTTTTACAAAATTATTTAAACTACCTCACAAATAATTAATTTGAGTTTTATACAAATTTTAAGCAGAATAATTTGGTTTTTACTACTTAAAGAAAGATTTAAATCCGGTAATATTTAAATTTTATTATAACAAGCTCACATATATACATAGAAACATGAGAGTCTATAGTTTGCATTCAGATGATTTTTTTAATAAATCTATAAACAAGAATTATTACGATTTTAAGTAACAAAGGGCGATTATACAGAATAATAAAGATTGTTAATTAGATAATTAATTTCGTTACTATGCATATTAAAATTATAAAACTTCTTAATATATCTTTATATTTATCTCCAATAAAATTCTAGCTGGCAACAATATATACTAAATAATTTCTAGTATAATCATTATAAAATCTCTATACATACATAACTGTACACTTAGTTTTAGAATTCTTTTAAATATTTATTTCAATAACATTATTGTCAAGTATGTCCAAGTTAGTGTAAATGCCAATGATAGTTATTTTTTTTTAATTCGTGTCTCAAAAACAATTTTTATGTTTTTTCATGAAATAGATTATTTGTACTAGATCATTGTGAAATTCTTAAGGTGCCATAAACAATTTTAAACAGTTCAAATGTGTTAACATTATAAAGTATCGTACATTCCATAAAGTTTGAACATGCTTGTGATTACTCGAAAGGTAAAAATCGTGGTTAAAAAGAAAATGTAATAATAATTTTTATTTTAAGGTACATTCTTTGAAAGACATCTTTGAGAAATGTGAGAGTTCCAAACTCAGTATTCTTAACCCGCGATAAAGAGAAATGCGAGTTCCAAACTCGGTATTCTTAACCCGTGAAATCGTGGTTAAAAAGAAAATGTAATAATAATTTTATTTTAAGGTAAATTCTTTGAAAGACATCTTTGAGAAATGTGAGAGTTCCAAACTCAGTATTCTTAACCCGCGATAAAGAGAAATGTGAGAGTTCCAAACCCGGTATTCTTAACCCGTGGTAAATCTTGGTTTAAAAGAAAATGTAATAATAATTTTTATTTTAAGGTACATTCTTTGAAAGACATCTTTGATAAATGTGAGAGTTCCAAACTCAGTATTCTTAACCCGCGATAAAGAGAAATGTGAGAGTTCCAAACCCGGTATTCTTAACCCGTGGTAAATCTTGGTTTAAAAGAAAATGTAATAATAATTTTTATTTTAAGGTACATTCTTTGAAAGACATCTTTGAGAAATGTGAGAGTTCCAAACTCAGTATTCTTAACCCGCGATAAAGAGAAATGTGAGAGTTCCAAACTCGGTATTCTTAACCCGTGGTACATCTTGGTTAAAAAGAAAATGTAATAATAATTTTTATTTTAAGGTACATTCTTTGAAAGACCGCTTTGAGAAATGTGAGAGCCAAGCCATTTAAGCCAAGTCAGGTTAGGTAAACACTGAAAACGTGTGCAATAGGTTTTTCCCTCATTTGCTTATACAAAGAGGTTTGTAGCAAACCGATTAATTCCAAACAATGAAAACTCCACGATAAATGAAAGGTGTGTGATTAGTTAGAATGTATTGTGGATGACTACACGATAGATCATGTTAGTCCAAATTTTTTATACAAGCCACGACCAACTGAACGTTCAAATGCAGAAAAGTTCTTCAAAACTCGTGTGTGGACGGAAAGTTTGACGTCACTGTTCCGAGGATAAAGAATTCTATTCGGAATCACTCCGAACACTAAAAATATAGTCGGCCGTGAACGAATACTTCCGAACTGATTTCGAGAAAAAGTTTCTTCATATCCGGCTAACGACACTCGTAACCAGTGAGGGGCTGGGGAGCCCAGTCGGTTAGGCACTGGTCTAGCATGCGAAAGGTCCCAGGTTCGGGTCCAGGCATCGCCAAAATAACTGCCGACATATAAACGGCCCGTGCATTCAAAAATGACCTACGAATAATACCCCGTAAGGGAGTGCACGCTAAATATCCTTCAATATCCTAACGCTGCGTACGATGTCGCCCTTAACGGTTGCGTTGGGTGCCTATTCAGGTGTGGCTCGTCACCTGACTGTGGTTCTAAAATACGACGCCCGTCGCCAATAGCCCTCGTGTAGCTCTAGTGCGACGATAATTCAAACCAAACCTAACGCTGTGTAGGATGTCACCCTTAACAGTTGCGTTGGGTGCCTACTCTGGTGTCGGCTAGTCACTTGACTGTGGTTCTAAAATACTACGCCCGTCACCCAATAACCATCGTGTAACTCTAGTGCGACGATAATTCAAACCTAACCGTAACCAGTGACATCAAACATTTCGTCCACCAACTTGTTTGGGATAGCTTCTCGGGCCCTGTAAGTTGAGTAGTGAACGATATAGCCTAATCAAAAGGTATGGAAATAGTATGAAATGTGGACTTGCAATTCCATCATGCGATTTTTAGATAAAAAGTTCATCGATGACACAATAAAAAGAGTCACACTAGAAGAAGAAACGTGGTGCAAGTAAAGGTTCTTCTGAACTTGTTCAATGCGTAGTGTCTAAGACGGGACTGGTGGTGGGTGCCGTGCTGGTGTTGAGGATGACGTCTTCTGTAGTCTGATCGGTGGCAGTCGATGAGGGCTGCGGACTGCTGTTGACTGCGATGGTCGTGGCGGTCGTGGTAGATACGTCACAGGACTGCTGGTGCACGTTGAGTTTGAAGCCGTCTCGGGTGGTGACGTGGTCGCTCTGGAACTCCAGGGTCATGGTTGAGTTCGTGAAGCTGACGTCCACTGTAAAAAAAATTATATATGAGGTTTTAATTTTCTAATCAATATCGACGACTTAAATCATTATTTCTCACTTTACTGAAGCTCGTAATATTTTTTTCGTTATTATGCAGCTTATTGCCAAAATTTCCTGTGTATTTTGTTAAGCAGTCGTTGTTGCTTTTTTATATTATTATTTTTCAGTCCTTCTTTGTGTTGCTTGTGTGTCTACTTAAATGATATAATATTTTTGTTCGATTTCGCCTATACGGGATCTCCATGTTTCTCCTTGGCATTCGTTTGCTTTATTTTGTTGTTGGTATTTTTGTGTTAATAAAAGTTATTATTATTAATAATAATTTTAATTGTGTATTAATTAGCTTAATTAGATATAAATTTAAATTACCTCAAATTAAAATAAAAAGAAACCCATTAATCCTAACAGTAGAATTACAATCCCACCCTTACAATTCATTAACAACTTCGAACCATGATCAGTAAATGAAATTCCCTTTTTCAACCACCATTGCACGGCTCCTATTCTCCCAGCAGGGTAAACAACTATCAATAACCAATCAATACCGTGGAGAATAATTTATTGCTCCTAGTATCCTAATTAGAAAGATAGCGTTTAAGGCAGAATCATCTTTGATTTAAAATGGCTGTTATACACACACGAGACGTCAACTTACCCTCTCAATAATTTCATCAACCATTTCCATCTACAGTCTGTCTATTTACTTGCGAGCCTTTAGAAGACTTTCTTCCCCCTCCCCTTCCCTTGGTTTTCTAGAAAACGGGGGGGGGGGAAACATCGCTTTTCTAAACCTATCGCGTTTGAGGTTCTGATGTGGGGTTAACAATTCGAGCAGTTCAAACCCAAGTAGGGTGGGAGAAAAACACGTTCACGCCATTTCGAAGAAAAAGACATGCGGGAAGGGGGGGTAGGAAAATGCTTTTGAAGCTCGCATTCTAGATAGACAAGGTATAGTCTGGTTTACCATTATTTTTTAAGGGTGGCTTAAACTTGACACTAGCTAGGCTAGCTCGGTCAAGTTGGACTTGAAATTATTTAGTACGTATGACTGTAAAAAGGCGAACCAATGGTTTTAAATTATATGAAATTTAAAGACAACACTCATGAGAGGAAATATATTTTAATTTTGTGAAATAAATTGGAATCCTAGAATGATTCAATTATCCTATCATAAAAAATGTATTTTTAAAGTGTGAGAAACTAAGTATAAGCACAGAGAATATCATTCAGGTAATTAAATCTAGTGGCTAAATATTGTTCTCTTATATTTCATTTTAACGTTACCTAACAACCGAATGAAGAGTGCAGGGGAAAAACCGCTAAATTTCGTAGAAAACTTTCCTCACCAGGCTTCTTTGGCAATGATAGCGAGTAATCGACTAAACTAGTGCCAGGAAACCAGTTTCTACCTACCGATATACACGCGATGCACGATTCCGACGCTTGGACCAAGCAAAGAAAGAGAGAAACCGGTTTTCTGTCAGCAATGCAACCACCAAGCAGACACAATTACGGGATGACTCCTAAAAAATCAAGTGGTTCTTCCCCTGTACTCTTCAAATACCAAAACTCACCTATTTGTCCTGCCGTCATGACCCCACACAGCCTGTCCCCGTTGACCATCAGGTAGTCTGACAGGCACTCAGAGTCAGGCTCGACATCGAACGCCTCCACCTTCACGATCAGTCTGCAGACGGTCGGATCCGACTTCTTCACGACGTACGTGCACGTCCGACCGTTGTCGTACGGCAACGGGTAGTTGGGAGACGTCAGCACGAAGTCTTCGGTGTCGAAAGTGGCGTCGCACGACGGAATCGGACAGTCTTGTTGGACTACGGTTACCATGTAGCCCAGTCCTCGGGTCTCGTTGTCGGAATGGAAAGACATGGTGACCTTGTCTTTGTCTGAGAAGGACACGGTTCCTGTGAGGAAAAATTAAGAACAATATTAAATATCTGTAATTTATGTCTTAGACGTAGGAGACGACCACCCACACGATGGTTAGACACTGTTGAAAGGGACCTCAAAATAATACGAGTCAACCGATGGAGAGCCATTGTGGCTAATAGGGCCAACTGGAGGAGGATCAGCGAGGCAGCCTTGGCCTGCAAAAGGCTGTTGAGCTTGTGAGGAAGAAAGAAGAATGTATGTCTTTCCACATCATAGCGTACGTATCACGATGCTTCCATGTTGCTATATAAGACTTGACAGCAGGTCGGACAGAGATGCAATGCGACACATGTTTGTCCACTGTCAAATGTGACACTTAACGGTATACGGACCCTTAATGTTGGCCCTTTGGGTAATTAGGTAGGTATGATTCGCCTTGGGTTTTTGGGGTATCTGGAAAATGGGGAATGGTGGTAATTCAACCAACTACGTACGAAGTGATACTTGAAAGTGGGTTTTGTGCAAGTGGACAGTCGGCGCATTCATTGTGATTTGTCCAGGGCAAGCCACAGATCTACAAACAACAGTTTGTCAGTTCATATTAGCCGAGATATCTTTAGTCTAGATCAGGGGTTCCCAATCAATGGTACGAGTACCACTGGTACGCGAGAGAATGTCAGGTAATACGCGCGAGTGTTGTGAACAACTTGATGTTATTAATCGCTTCTGTAATACACATGAACAGTAAGCAAACAGACATATATACTAATTATTTTTTAAACATTAACATTATTTTAAAGAGTATGTTTTGTATGTTTTTATACCTACAGGTTATAAATAAAACTGCAAATTAATTGTTTTATTTCTTTATTATAAGCATGTAATAAATAAATATATAGCCATTAAATATGAAGTTTTCACAGGAATTTAGTTCTAAAAACCTTTGAAAACTTTTTGAAAAGTAAATATATTACGTTTATTAAAATATTTAGGTCTGGTGGTACGGCAAAATTTCTCAAAAAGTCAAGTGGTACGCAGGTGCAAAAAGGTTTGGAGCCCCTGATCTAGATAAAAGAAAGCTCAGTTTCGGTGCCTTTGTCGATGGTCATTAAGGGAAGGGTTTACTAACTGCATGGCTTCCAATGGAGATCACGATGATCTTCGAATTCTGAAAAACTCCACAATCGTTGTCCCTAATATATGACTTATTGCATGCAAGTTATACAGTATTCGTATATTAGCACAATATTTTTGTTGTAAGTGATCTAAACTCTGGGGAATACACAATTGCATGCAATGCATAACGAATACGATCAAATACACGTATTAATTTGAAAATTTCTTCTTCGTGTCATTAAAGGAGTTCCTTCGTGTTCTTTTTTTAATCTGTACCAAATTAAATTTAAAAGAGGAAAACATTTACGGGTGCTGCATTAAAATTAGATTGCTAAAAATTATTTGTTATCATAGTGATATTCTTTAAACTTATATTAATTCCAATAATTATATGTTGAGTTTTAAAATTTTAATCTCTTTGTAAAGGATGCTATGCACTGTAAAACGTTTGGTGTAGGTTTATTCAATAAAAGTAGCTGCAAGTGCTGCTTCCAGCATTATGGAATGACATTACAGCATAAAACAGAGTAGCCTTACTCCTTTCTGTGGTGGAAGTTTACTCTGTTTTATGATACAATGTTAATAATAATGTTGCAAAGATATTTTAATTCTGAAATGTGTGTAATTGTTAAATTAACAATACATAATGCTGTGTAGCAGAGTAACCTTATACCACAGAAACAGAATAACAATACACCACAAATGAAGTAAATAAACACCAAAACGGAGTAAAAAATTAAAATTTAGATTTGAATTTCTTATTAATTTTAAATACTAATGTAACTATAATTTGGCAATTACGACTTACTGACTTTTTTTCCCTAAGCCCAAACTAATAACGAAATTTTTGGTGTACATCGATATACAGTTATTTCTGCTTAAAAAAGTACGTTATAAAATGATAATATATTTTGTAGTATACCCATAAAACGAAAATTGACATTTTTGGTAACTATTAGAATACTCACTTGAAAGCCCGATGGGCTTAGATCCACACATCTTAGATCCACTACTCCGCCTACGCACCGTGTACTCGCAATCCACGTTCGACCCAACACTTTTGATAATAGTCAGGGTCTGGCCCGTGGTCAATTCACATTCCTTGACCGTTGGGGCACCGTACGACAGGGCCGCGAGAGATAGCAAGAAAATAAGGAACGCCATCGTGAGGAAACGCTGGTAGAAATAACTAACCAGACACACACACTATCATTTGACTATTATGATGTACTGAATGTAATGTCCTAAGCCCCAAACTAATAAATATTTAGATGTACATTGATATGCTGTTATTTTCACTTAAGAATGTATTTTTTACTATTATCTGTTGGACTAATTAAACACACTATATCATTTGAGAATTACGACTTAATGACTGTATTGTCTTATGCCCAAATTATAAACGAAACTTTTAGTTGTACTTTGGTGTACAGTTATTTCTTTTTATGAAACTATTTTTTAACGTAATCTATTTGATAAATTAAACACTATCATTTGAGAATTACGACTAACTGACTGTATTGTCCCATGCCCAAACTAATAACAGAATTTTTAGGTGTACTTTGATATACAGTTATTTTTGCTTAAGAATGTATTTTTTAATATAATCTATTTTAAAGTATACGAATAAACGAAAATTGACAATTTTGGTTACTGCTTAGATACTCACTTGAAAACCCGATGGGCTTGGATCCACACATCTTCTCCCCCTTGAGCATGAGATAATCCTTGGAGCAGTTGTCGGACTGCTCCAAGTCCATGACATTAAACAGGAAAGTCACCGAGCACACGGACCGACTCCGCCTACGCACCGTGTACTCGCAATCCACGTTCGACCCGTACTTGGACGGGAACCCGACACTTTTGATAATAGTCAGGGTCCGGCCCGTGGTCAATTCACACTCCTTGACCGTCGGGGCACCGTACGTCAGGGCCGCGAGTGATAGCAAGAAGATGGGGAACGCCATCGTGGGGAAACGCTGGTAGAAATAACTAACCAGACACACACACACTATCATTTGACTATTATGATGTACTGAATGTAATGTCCTAAGCCCAAACTAATAAATATTTAGATGTACATTGATATGCTGTTATTTTCACTTAAGAATGTATTTTTTACTATTATCTGTTGGACTAATTAAACACACTATATCATTTGAGAATTACGACTTAATGACTGTATTGTCTTATGCCCAAATTATAAACGAAACTTTTAGTTGTACTTTGGTGTACAAGTTATTTCTTTTTATGAAACTATTTTTTAACGTAATCTATTTGATAAATTAAACACTATCATTTGAGAATTACGACTAACTGATTGTATTGTCCCATGCCCAAACTTTAATGTTTAGTGTTTGTAATATGTTTGTAATATGTTAATAATGTTTTTTGAATTTTTAGGTGTACTTTGATATACCGTTATTTTTGCTTAAGAATGTATTTTTTAATATAATCTATTTCTATTTTAAAGTATACGAATAAAAGAAAATTGACAATTTTGGTTACTGTTTAGATACTCACTTGAAAACCCGATAGGCTTGGATCCACACATCTTCTCCCCCTTGAGCATGAGATAATCCTTGGAGCAGTTGTCGGACTGCTCCAAGTCCATGACATTAAACAGGAAAGTCACCGAGCACACGGACCGACTCCGCCTACGCACCGTATACTCGCAATCCACGTTCGACCCGTACTTGGACGGGAACCCGACACTCTTGATGATAGTCAGGGTCCGGCCCGTGGTCAGTTCGCATTCCTTGACCGTCGGGGCACCGTACGACAGGGCCGCGAGTGATAGCAAGAAGATGGGGAGCGCCATCGTTGGGAAAACGCTGGTAGAAATGTGAAGGATGTCGAGGAGGAACGGAGCATCTCTTGGTTGGGTATTGATTGTGAAGGATCGATAGAATCTAGGGTGTCTCGTGATGTCTCGGGGTTCGGACGAGAAAGCACGAGATTGTCGTTGTTCGTCTTTAAAGGGGGTATTATAGGCTAATTCCATTCAAAATTATTATTTCTGTGTTGTAAATTACGAGTGTAAAAAAGTGCTTATTACCACAAGTTTTAACATTAAAAATTCGCGGAATAGTTGATATATACTCATTGTAACTAAATAATGTAATGTGTTATTGTTAATTTGATAGATTTATTTTTAAAATTTAAAAAAAAAATTCTAATTGTGACTTGAACTGCAGTTACATGGAATTAACCTTTAGTTAATGGAGATATGATAAAATAACAAATTTTTAATTTTAATTAAAACCTTAGATGAACAATAGGGGTAACCACAGACGACACTTAATCCATATTCGGTTTTTGTGTTTTAAATTTCTTTAAAGGTAATTTATGAGTGAGTAAATTTCGCCAATTTATACTTAATTCAGTATTACACAATATTAAATGATTATTATTCCAGAGTATCGACGGTAAATTTGAAAAAAAAAAAGCATCCAAACTTAAAAAAATTTGGTTAATGAATTCCTGGTCATGGGGATACATGACCTAGGTAACCTTAGGTTGGGTCAAGTATCCATGGTTCTTTTACCATTTAAAAAGTATTTGCTAGTAGTAATAAAACTAAATACAACTTGCAGAATCGCTACTCATTTAGTGATAACTAGCAGTATGGTCCCGCCTTACTGGGAACCCGTTAACTTCGCATTTCTTCCTTTTAGAGGCATGCTTACTTTTGAAAATACACTCAAAATCAAAACAAAATTAAATTAGTGTTGGCGCATGCGCACTTAAAAAAGCACACTAATAGAGGATGAAGCAGCCTTCGGGCGAGCGCATATCTCAACCAAACTCAATCAATCAAACTAATAGAGGATGGCGTCAAGCCCCCGTTTCGGCCCGGTCCATGTATTTTCATGCCCTGTTATGGTCCCGCAATCTCACGTGGATGGCGTTTTTTTTTTTTTAAAAACTAATTATATTAATTAAAAATCACAATCAAATATGAAAAAACCAAGCCTCAGGTGCACACGTAAGTATTAAAAGGAATCTATATTAAAAATTTCGAATTTTTTAGAGCAGTCTAAGTAGGTCTTTTGCGATCCACAGACATACACACAGACTCTTTCATTATTATAGATGATAAAAAGAGATTAAAAGGATTGTTTAATGGATCGTAAAATAATGGGAGGGTAGTAGAAATGAAGATGCATTAGTAAGGAATCTTGTTAAAAGCTTTTGATAATGTCACGTCCAAATTTTCAAATTTTCTATAATTGAAAATAATTACCTAGTAATTACTCGCTTCGGGGAGAATATTTAAACTTTAAAAGTCTTTGGGGGTATTTTGAAGTTAATGGAGATACACACTGAATGAAGGTGGAGGATGGAGTTAAATTTTTTTAGAGAAGAGATAAGGTTTTTTTTTTTTGTTATAAGTGAAATTACAAACATATTTCCATTTTTTTTAAAAAATCAATTATAAGTGTTCAGTTTAGCTAAAAAATCTTTATTAAAGAAGAAATTATAATACAGAAGAGTCCCGTTTATCCGAATCCCGGTTATCCGAAATTCGTTTTATGAAAAAAAGTTCCTTAGCCTTTCGGTTAAAATAAGAAGTGTAAATGCATAAATACACAATATAAATACGTATTTACAAAGTTGGATTTATTTCTCAAAATATGCAGTACTTTTTTTTTACTTTTGGGGGGCTTCTCAATTTTGGTCCAGTACCTTTCAAATAAGCGGGACTCTACTGTATATTCGTCGTTTAAAGGCTATTCGGGTCATAGGCTGAATAATAATGTAGTAAACAAATTTGATTATTTTCCAGTTTTGTGGACCAATTTGCAGCTCATTCCTTTGAGATCCTGTCTCTTTTCGAAGATAAATAATGCAAGTAAATTTACATTTGATTTTTTTTTCTAATTTTTAAAATATATATTTCTACTTTGATTTATATTTTCTATCTTTTAATGTAATTGATGACTAAAAATGAATGAAAAATTGTATTATGTCAATTAGTTTTTAAGGATAACCAAGTAGTTACTAATGTATAGACATCAACTATAAATATGTACAGCTGCGGAAATAAAAAAAGTACCACTAGTGATTATTTCTGCCGTTAGTCACCCTATAGAATCGGACCTTTTTGAAATTGTAAACAATTAACATTCTGAGTTAATTGCATGACACAAATTTTGCATAAGGGGTCATCTTCATATTAAAAATGTTACTAACTTTAAAATTTCCAATAGTAACACCCCTTTTTGAGTCCATATTTCAAATCTATGACCTATGTTAATACGAAATGCCAAATTTTGTTAGTTTTTAAGCATTAATAGGGGAGTTAGAGACATGCAAAGTTTAGGTCCCATAATGTTAAATGAGTTGCACATAAAAAACTATCTCAATCTATAAATAATTAAGATAATGAAACGAATTTTTTACTGAAAAGAAATTATAATAACCCAAACAAAATGCATTCAATAGTGGGGTATTTAAAACAATTTTTACATTTTTTAATAATTATTATATTAATTTTTAAAAAAAATATGAATAGAAACCCCTCAATATTTTTACAGAAATGCATTTAAGACAGGAAGTTTAAGCGAAATCCCAAATTTTAAAATTTTTTATTCATAATTTGCTGAGTAAATCACAAAATACTTTTTAATTACCCTTTAGGGGACTGTGTATAACATTATGTGTAATTGATAAATAGATTCGATTGAATAACTCGTCAAATATTCATCCAAATGTAACAAAAACTTAGATTTAAGGGTTTTCAAGAGTGCTTAACATTTCTAAGTTATTAAAATTGGGTGTTGCCATTGGAAATTTCAAAGTTCGTAACATATTTAATATGAAGACGGCCCCTGGGAACTAACCCCAAAAAGGTCTGATTTTATAGGGTGACTAATGGCTGAAATAATCACTAGTGGTACTTTTTTTATTTCCGCAGCTGTACCAAGGTTAAAATCTATATTCTATAAAATCTATATATTTTATTCTAATCTTTTAGATAATGTAAATGCAATATATTCTTATTTCTTATAATCTTATAATCTTATGTTTTTCTTTAATAAAATATTTCATTAATGTCTGCATGCAAACAAATATTATTACAATTTCAAAATATCCAACATAGAAGGAAAACAATATTAATAAAAACCTAATCAGCTAAAATAACAGTAAGAAACTAAACAAAAAAATATCCATCGCAACCGAATTAAACCGAAATCCTAGTTACAACAACCGATTCAAAAACCCATTCATCATCCGATTTAACAATCGATATATCAAACGCTTCCTAGTATTCCAAATCGATATCCCAGTTACAGGTACTCGTATCAAATCGACTATCGATTTTAAATTCTTTTACAGGAAGAACTCTATTGCCCTCTCAGAAACATAATATAGTAGTAAAGGGATGGATTCTTTGCTGGAAAATATGAGCAGTGGTTTGCCAAAATTATAACTTATATTTTTATTTAAAATATAGTTTGAAATTTATATCGAAATCATATTTTGTACCAACGCCTTCTGTAAAAGAAGGCCTCCCCACTGGTTACCATTATACGTGTGACGTAGTAAATGTAGTCTTCTCTGTCCAATCACTGGCCTTTACCCTCCGATCGGTAAAAAGGGCTTTTTCCGTATTTTGGCCCACAGTTCTTTTTTACAATAATCTTAAAATTTATAAATTTTTATTCATAATGTACTTTTTTCATTTGCGAATGCTTTTAAGAATATTTTTTCAAAAAAAAACTTGAATCTAATTTTTTTTTTATAAAAAATTATTTGAAAGAAATTCAATTTAAAATTTATGCAGCGAAAACAACCATACATATTTGCCCATTTCCTAGCCTTTCGGGAGAAAACACTCAGTGGTATATTTAATGTCATAAATATAATATCTTAAATATCTTATAATCATATATTTAAGCGCAGGTGAATTTTGTTAATAGTGAGCGAACCCGATCCTCAATAGCCCAACATATTTCCAGAAATACAACCATCTTTTAGATTTTAAAATAAATAGAATAAAAAAAGTCATTCCCCTTTGGACAAGGATTTAAGGATAACATACCGCATCCTTATAATATTCGGTATAATATTCAAAATATCCATTATAATACTCGAATGAAGTTCTGACCCGTGGGAAAGCGGATTGTTTGGCATTAAGGGGTCTAAGGAGTCTTAAAAATGTGCAAAGAAGATACTACAAAGCATAGTCTGATCTTTCATGTCATTTTTTAACTACTCAATGTATAAGTATAATTTTTTTATATGTAATTCTACAAGATTTATTTATTATAAAACAAGTTTTAAAATTTATGAAACTTTAGCCAAAACTAAAATAAATGATATTTAACATGAAGGTACTTGAACACACTGTGATTAGGCTTGCGCGGCAAATTGTGAGGTCAAAATTGAACACATGACCAAGAAAATGACTTTATATTGTACAAATATGTACAAACAGACTTATACCTAAATTTTCAGCTCAATTTTAATTAGAAATTATTTTTAAAAAAATTTAAAATCAAAATTTTTAAATTTTTATTAATTTTTTTAGAAAAAAGTTCTTAAAATAATTTCTAATTAAAATTGAGCTGAGAATTTAGGTATAAGTCCTAGTTTGTACATATTTGTACAATATAAAGTCATTTTCTTGGTCATGTGTTCAATTTTGAACTCACAATTTGCCGCGCAAGCCTAATCACAGTGTGTTCAAGTACCTTCATGTTTAATATCATTTATTTTAGTTTTTGCTAAAGTTTCATAAATTTTAAAACTTGTTTTATAATAAATAAATCTTGTAGAATTACATATAAAAAAAATTATACTTATACATTGAGTAGTTAAAAAATGACATGAAAGATCAGACTATGCTATGTAGTATCTTCTTTGCACATTTTTAAGACTCCTTAGACCCCTTAAGTAAAAGTTATCGTAATACAGGGTGGTTATTAATTAAGGTGAGATGTTCAGAGCCTTCTAGCGAGTAAAGTATTGGACTAAACCTAACCAAATTTGATGAGCATGCATAGTAGACCACATGGGATTTAGATTTTCTAAAAAAAAGTTGCACCATAAAAAGAAACTTGTCTCTTGACCAGGGTTCTAAATTACGAGGCGTAATTGGCTGTGTTGGCAGTAAATGGCCATAATTGGATACGCCTTGTAATTCAGAACCCTGGTCAAGAGACGAGACACTCACTAATCCAGAAGGGGGGCAAGAATGGAATCATAAAAAGAAACCCGTCTCTTGACCGGGGCTCTAAATTACGAAGCGTAATTGGCCATGTTAGCCTTAATTGGTCACGCCTCAAAATTTAGGATCCTGGTCAAGAAACGAGTTTCTTTTTTATGGTGCAACTTTTTTTTAAGGAAATCAAAATTCCATGTTGTCTACTATGCATGCTCATCAAATTTGGTTAGGTTTCGTCCAATACTTTACTCGCTAGAGAGCTCTGAACATTTCACCTTAATAACCACCCTGTATATAAGTCACCGTTATTAAAGGTTGGTAGATATACGAGCCATATATATTCAGGTTTTTGTGCTTAGAGACCCCGCTTTTAAACCTTCGTCAAGACGGACACAACACACATAATGGATCGGTTGTCATCTATCGCCACCTCCGCAATTTAGACATGTATCTGAAGGGAAAGGAAATAGTCTCCAGAGACCTGTACCCGTAGGAAACTGCGCCATAACCGCCCACAGGACTTTCGGACTCCGATTTAACTAGCACGTACTCCGAATATACTCGGTGGGTCTTCAGTGGTATCGGGACTCGATCGCGGGACCTTCTGATTGAGAACGAGGCCTTAACCAATAGGCTACACACGGTCCTATCATTAAAGGTATACTCTCGTGTCACAATGGGTTTATTAAGGGGTCATAGGAGTCTTAAAAATGTGCAAAGGAACTACAAAGTATAGTTTGATCTGTCATGTAATTTTTTAACTACTCAATATAGAATTACATATAAAAAAATTATACTTGTATAAGATTTATTTAATATAAAACAAATTTTAAAATGTATGAAACTTTAATATCATTTTAGTTTTGGCTAAACATAAAGCTATTTGAACACATTGTGATTAGGCTTGCGCGGCAAATTGTGAGGTCAAAGTTGAAGACATGACCAAGAAAATGACTTTATATTGTACAAATATGTACAAACAAAGACTTATACCTAAATTCTCAGCTCAATTTTAATTAGAAATAATTTTTTTAGAAAAAAGTTCTTAAAATAAACAAATTTTTTAAAATTTTTATTTTAAATATTTTTTTTAATAATTTCTAATTAAAATTGAGCTGAGAATTTAGGTATAAGTCTTTGTTTGTACATATTTGTACAATATAAAGTCATTTTCTTGGTCATTTTTTCAATTTTGACCTCCCAATTTGCCGCGCAAGCCTAATCACAATGTGTTCAAATAGCTTCATGTTTAATATCATTTATTTTAGTTTTGGCTAAAGTTTCATAAATTTTAAAACTTGTTTTATAATAAATCCTGTAGAATTACATAAAAAAAATTATACTCATTTATTGAGTAGTTAAAAAATAACATGAAAGATCAAACTATGCATTGTAGTATCTTCTTTGCACATTTTTAAGACTCCTGTGACCCCTTAAGCTAGTTGTATCAAATAGCTTTTTTTGATTAGTTGGAAATCAAACAAGGTAGTATCTACTATAGGGAAAATGGAAAATTGACTTCCGCTCTTCTCATAATTTATTACCACTTATTATCTCTATTTTATAAACAAACACTGACTTACAGTGGTAGAAATTGATTTATCAACAGGCACTTTTTTAGCAATAGTATTTCTTTATTATAAATATTTATCGATTAAAATTTCGTTCAATATATAGGCTTTGTATATTAAACTACACACATAAATTTTTATATAAATTCGTAAACAATTTCTTTTGTTGATATTTCTATATAATTATATTAATTTATGAACTTTAACACTCTTAATACGAACGAGCGATTTTCACTCAGACCGAGTTAATTTCACTCCTCCAGTCTGGAAAATGCACTTACCCGGAAGGAGCGGATTCTTTGTGTGTTAAGCCCCCGACAGGATCACTCCAAACGAGTGATTTTAACTCTGTCCGAGTTAATATTCACTCCTTTCCAGTGTCGAAAATGCACTTCTCCAACTGGAGTGGATTTCACTCTTGTTTTAAGAGTGTACATTCTATCTCAATTAACAATTACTAAATCCTACTTTTTTCATTAATGCTTCGTTGACTGAATAAAATTAACAATATTTGTTTGCGAGAAAGATGCCTGGATGAGAATAGCTACCCTGCGTGAAATTATTCCCCAGGCATCAAATAAATATTCCGAAGCTATCTCGAAACTAAACCAAACGAAGTCCACGAATCCCTACCCTTTGGATCAAAACCAAGCACGGCTATTTCAAATACCGAACAGTAACAGTTTGAGAACTTGTTTGATTCAAGCATTAAATTTAATGAAAATATTTAGTATGTGCAAAGAAAAATTAATTTTGCAAACTTTAAACTGTTCATATAACGTTAACAAGTAAATTTCAACTAAATAATTGCCTTAAGTATTTTGAATTTAAACAAAATAGATTGTAAATATAATTCTTTGTTAACAATTAAAGAATTTAGAATAAACAGCCTTTTCAACCAAAGTAAGTACTTTAACCCAAGAATAGATTTTGCAAAATTTTTATTTTTGAAAAACTTGGTGTATTTGAGAAAGAACTTTCTAAAAACGTGATCTTTAATAGATTAAATGCCTTACATGAAATCATTGAAGACAATTAAACAATTTGATGTTAAACTTAAAAACCAGTAAATACAAACATTGAGAGATATCAGGTGAATATTTTTATTTCTCAGTAACTTTAGAATACATCGCTACAATAAGAAATCACATTTTATTACAATCGCATTTTATTACAATCACATTGTAATAAAATGTGATTGTAATAATCACATTTTATTACTATCGCATAAGTCGAACATCACATTGTCTATTTTTAATCACATTACAATAAACATTTCTAAGCCGCAAGTTAAACATCAATATACAGTAACAAAGCCTGAAAACGAAAAGTTATACAAATTGACATGCAGCACCTGTAACAAGATTTCACAAAATACAATATTAAGCATTTATAAAACCCTTACAATACCAATAGTAACTTGTGCATTAGAAAGTGGACATTAAACGCCAAATTCAGAATACATTAGAACAATTGAAAGAAAAGAAATTTGAGAAAAATATAGAGTAAAACAGGGAAATAGCATGTAAACCAGAAGAACAGCAACAAGTTAAACATTGATGTACAGTAAACAAATCCTGAAAACGAAAAGTTATACAAATTGACATGCAGCACCTGTAATAAGATTTCACAAAATACAATAAGTATTTATAAAACCCTTACAAGACCAATAGTAACTTGTGCATTAGAAAGTGGACATCGAACTCCAAATTCAGAATACATTTGAAAGAGAAAATATGTGGAATAAAACAGGAAAATAGTATACGAACCGCAAGATCAAACAGCGAACTGAAGACAAATAAAAAACAAGGATATTGAAAGATTCATTGGATCGCGAAGGCCTTCGCTGATTTGGACATATACAGCGTAGAGACAAAATAATTGCCCAAACAATTACAAAGAGCAAGCTTTGCAATACCGGAAGGAGACCAAGCGATATTTGGATGAACAACATAGATACTTGGACCAAATGAAGATAAACTGGAAAGGTTCGGCTTTGAAACGAGAAAGGTGGAGAGCTTGTGGCGAAGGCTGAGACCTGCATAAGGTTGTAATGCCAAGAAGAACCATAGAAGCAGCACAATCACCATTGAAATTCTTTACTAGCAGGATTACTTTATACAAAATGATTACTTACCTTCACATCATTATCATGTTCTTCACTACTGTGAACTTCTGTAAAAAGCCTTAAATTACACAATTAAACCAAAGTGTATAAACATCGAAACTTCATACTTAAACCAATAAACTAAAATTACCATAATTATCATTTGCACTGCCAGTTACCTAATGTACACATTTCATTTATGTACAAATAAAATTAACACTAGATTTGCATTCGATTAAAACAAGAAGTTCTAAAAGAACTAAAATAGCCTACTTTCCTGTTACTTAAATACTTACTAAAATTCTTATCTTGAAAAAACTAGGATCGTTACAGTAAGTGACATCAACAACCGTTTCTACATTAAATTTATATACAAAAGAATAAATTTCACTAACCACAGCATCTAGCAATAATTTCAACTTCGTAAAGCCATTATTTTCATTTATTTTCTATCACCAATAAAATAAATATTACTTATCGTCCGCATGATTTATTTGCAGTTATAAATAAATATTTAATTTTTCGTAGAAAAAAAACCATAAAACTATTCCAAAATGCACTTAAAATAATAAATGTAAACAAACAAGTAGGTTTGTAACAGAATCTGTCACTTAACCTGCTTCCAAACAACAGTTGTGTTTAACAGGTAAAAGGCGCCAAACACAGCATTAATTCTATATTAAGCATTTAATAGCTAAATTCAGCTAGTTTCATCTATTTTATTTCGAGAATTAAATAATTATTACTTAAATCGTTTGCAAAAAATTATATTTCAAAGAATAAATATGTAATATTTTTCTCTTTTGAATAGAATGAAAACATTGCTTACCTACATACCGAATCTTGAAGTGAAATATATTTGACGTCATTTCAAACTGATCGATGTCGCAAAAATAAATTTATTTTAATTCGTTGTCTAAAAGAATTAAAGTTTCTCAAGCGATTGTTGCCATGGCAATGGTGATTTATTTCTAATAAAATGGCTCCCTATGCTTTTTAAATGAGCATTAAATTTTGAAGTTTTTTAAATAATTGAAGTACTTAGAATTCGAATTCTTTTCTGAAATTTTCAATATATTCTCATTTGGATACGCTGAATTTTTTGACGTATATCACTTTTCCGTAGCATTTGTAGTTAAATTCAGCGATTTAAATGACTCGAAATTGAATTTCAATGCTAATTCAATGGGAAATTCGTCGACAAATAGTAGATTTATGTCCGTCCGTTCGTACAGACAGACGGACAAAAAGTATGAAAGTCGGGTCTCCGAGGTCATAGCTTTCTAACAAAAAAAGAATTTTTAAGATCGCGGATGGATAGAACCGATTTTGGAAGAAGGGGGGTACGGACAGACGGACGGACGGACAGACGGACAGACGGACGGACGGACGGACATCGACCGCATGTCAATACCTACTTTATTTTTTTTAATTCTTCGAATTAAAAAAAAAAGAAAAGTAGGCTAAAAACAGGCATTTATACGTACGGTCATTCTTCACCTAAAAGATACAGACTATACTATAACTTTAATTCTCAAAACACTTAATAGACAACTGTACAGTTCTTACGATAAAAGTACAAGATTTCGGATTGAAACGTGCATTCAGAAACCCCTCCTTAAACGGTCATTCAACAAATGTAATGTTATTTACTGGACCGATTTGGTAAAACCAAAATTATGTCATTAGAGATAACCTTTGGTGCAACGCGAAGGCTAGCACTTCGTGCTCACAAAAAGTTATCTACCTATATTGTACTCAAACTTCAGTCTTTGAGTGTTAAGGAAATGGTTTGGTTGAATAAAGTCACCTAGAAGTACATGGGGATTTGATGATTCTTTTTAATTTCAAAGTGGCCCAAGTGACAATTGAGTGAAATTAATTTGATTGACTTTGAATATTTGACTTTTAAAATTAATTTTTATCGCGTTGTTTTAGCCGTTTTTACGTAAACTTATTGAACTACAAACGTAAATAAAATATGCAAATTATGCTTAGATTCCAGACTGCTATCAATAAACCCATAGCATAAGATTTGAGATTTAAGAGTAAAACTTTTTTTTAACGCTTATCTTTAAGTAATCCAAGTTTTATTTCACGCCTCAATATACGCTTTGCACTAGTCTAAAAGCTAGGTGCAATCATCTAGGTTATTAAAAAGGAAAATTTCCGGACAACAAACCTCATGTAATTCTTAATATATCTTAAAACTAATACATCGAGACGAGGACGCATTTGGACACCAAAGCCAAAAATTGTAACACTTTAAACAGTTGAGGATTAAAGATCTTACTCAAGATTTGCACCGCCCCCCCCCCCAAAAAAAAAAAGATGTTAACTGCTTAATGACTACAAATTTAATCGAAACCAATTTTTAAAAATTTAAACGCTGATTTGGTGAAGATTAATTTTTCACTGCATCCACCGCTTATAATCCGACGCGGTAGCGTTAATCACCCAAATGTAAAAATAAAACATTTTAGTTTAAAGATTTAGCCATGAAGAAAATTAAAAAGCAAGGTATTTAAATATTTAATAGTCATAGACAAAAGTTAAATAATTTTAGGTAAAAAACAATAATTTCAATGATTAAGCATACAATTATGGAACTGTATTTTAAGTTATTTTACGCTTCATTGCTACAGGTGTAGCTTAATTTACAGTAGCCAACGTGATGTGGAAGTTGTAATATTAAATTAAACCGTTGTCAAGTGACAAAGCTATTATAAGACTTCAGTTTTAATAGTGCACAAGGCACAAATTTTGGTTCTACATAGCTAAGAGACAATTGATGATTTGACAGTTAATCTTCTCATTCTAAAATTATTTAAGCTAAAACTGCCTTGCACCGTAAAACACATTACAAATTCAGATTAATCCCAAACCATACAAGCATGCTAGATTTAACTTGAAGCTACAAAATTATAAATGCATTCGACTAACCAGTTTTACTTCTATTTATATACAAAGGGGAACCAAAATTAATATCCCAAAGCATTGATGTTTTTCAATTTTAAAACTTCGATATTAATACAATCGGACGAAATATTTGCGACTGAACACTTTCGAGTGTTTTAAAAACTATTGGCTCTGTTTACTAAATAACCGTCAACTATAAAACAGTTACTCAGTTTCAAGAATATAATGGCGTATCTCTAAAACCTAGACCGAAAGCAGGGTGAAAGGGAATAACCGAGAAACATTGTTCCTTAAAATGTAAAGCATTAATTGATTACAAGATATTAACACAAGTTAAAAAAAATTATGTCTAAAAACAAATGTTCCTTCACTTAAACTTGCAATAAAGTTGAAAGGGTTTTATCCAATAAGCTATGATATTTCAGACAAGATCTTGGGTACAGTATATCAACCAGTTAGTAAAGATCGATCGAACTTTTAGCTGTAAAAAACAATGAATAATAGTATTCTTGAAATATTTTCGAATGTATGAATCACGGACAGTTTTTTTTTTAGTTGGGGAAGCACGAGTCTTTACACATTTGTATTAGTCATTTTTTTACCTTTATCAGGGCCTGATCTACCACAACTCCCAAGGGGCCCGAAGTTAGTTTCTATTTTTCTAAATGTTGCATTTATAAAATTTTAGATGAAAATTTTGAGACCCATTTTAGCTTCACGGACTTTCGTGATAATCTTCTACGCATTTCTTAACGGATCACGATTTTTATACATTTTTTTTTACACTTAAGCGCACAAGTCAAACATTAAGCATGATTTTTAGGCTAATTTTTTATGCAGAAATTTCAAGTATGACTGTTCCTATTGAAGCGCAAAAGTTATAATTCCAGTTTAACTCTTCTTCTAAACTATGCTTTCATGGTACTGAACACGTCCAAATGAGAATCACCAACTGCGCAGATTAGATTTAAATGTAGAAATAGAGTTATTTATACCTATATGAAATCGAGGTTTCATTACGACGTGAATTTAAAGCTTCAAAAAAAAAAAAAGTTTTAAAGCTACCTCTACTTTCAAGAATAGTCACTGGCACTTATCTATGCATTAATGTTCAAATTCAACTGGTATTGCTATCATTAACCAAGGAATGTCCAACGCTGCATATTCATTTTTAATTGCAGTAACATATCCACGAATTCGCAATCTTACAGCGCAATTCCCACCCTTAAAATCGGTTGTAACGCTACAGACAACTTATGATATCCAAAAAAAAACAACCGTCAAGATTTTTTTAATTTAGTTTTTAGTACTTAAAATTTTATGTGCCAAATATGTGAAAAGTAGCCAAATTTGAAGCATATTAAGCCTAAAACAATTATTGACCGGAGGCAAAAAAAAATTATTTTTTCGGTGTAATTTTATAACTAATATGCATTATGTATTTTACACGATTTACTAACTTATTATTCGGCCTCTGTTTATAAGGTTATTCGGCTTTAACGTCATAAGTATCGTGCTATAACCGGGTTGTACTGTATTTCAAGTGCAAAGCGATTTTCGATTGCAACGTCCTCGAGCGTTCGCAAAGGCTTCAGAAGTGGCCTTTGAACGCGAAAGCTACATGCCGCGGCAAAGAAAAAAAATACGACCTAGAACACTCGATTTCGCAGCAAAGTAAAAATCTGATGCAAAATTGAGACTCCATTGTACGATGCAAGGATTGATCTTGAAATTAACGCATTAAGTATAGAAGCGCTTAAAAGGTCAATTCAAAAAGTGCAGAAATTGTTTAGAGCCCTTATATTTAGCTGCATTTGAGAATTGGATATTTTTTAAGCCTAATTACGATACATTTTAACCGAATATTTTTTTCTCGATTATAAGATTCCGAACCGATAAACTACTTTTAGAAGTTTAACCAGACCAGAGAAATTTTGGAACATTTTTATTTTGACATGCATTAATCTTAGTTGAATCGCTAATTGCAAAACTATTTGAATTATTGGAATATAAATACCCGTAGTAAGTTTTTAATCGCCAGCATTTATTGTTTTTTAGTTCAATATTCTGAAAGATAAGCACCAGTGACCATGAAACCTTTACAAATTAAAAATCACAGGAAAACCAAAAATTACAATACCTTTTATCGTGGTTATACTGTGCTTGATTAAAAAACCTTCATTCACACGTCTTTGTCAGGATTTTTAAAGTTTAGTAAAATTGACAACTCGAGATTCGTGTACACCCAAAACCAAAATTAAAATTTAAACAATTAACAAATAAATATTCGGATGTTTGACGAAGTTGCTACTTCTATCTATTAAACATCGACCGATAACTAATCGCAGTATAAACAGAAAATATTTAAACTTTGAAGAGAAAAATGTATCAGTTTTTAATAGTAACACCCTATACCAAGTCCCTCTTGGTAGCATTGAATATTTACAATAAAATAAAAAAAAATTCTTTAAAGATACAAGACGATTTTATTTTTTATTGCAGAACTGCACGAACCTCAGTCAAATTAAGTTTTTATTCAAATAATTTGTTTCGTTGTTCTATATACATGACATTCAACAGTTTAATACGCTTTTCTTAGGTGTAAAAGTACAACTAATCGAAGCACGTGGTTTGGCTGAATACATGTACGCTAGATCTACACAAGAGCTTATTCTCCGATAACATTCAATAACAACCATCCTTAAAATTGAGTGTAAGAATTAATTCATAAAAAATATTTGAAGTATTTTGAAATAACTTCACAGAGCCATCTATTTTTTTTAGGTTAGCGCAGTAATTTTTCCCCCATTAATTGAAAATGTGGGTCCAATATCCATTTTATGTAAAACTATTTAGGAAAATTAGTTGAAGTAATTACCCAACAGAATTAAATTTAAAGGAATTTTAAAACTTTGCTTCATTTTAAACTTTAAATTCAACTATAAGAAATTTTTATCCCATAGTAGCCAACTTTTTAACACGAACATTTTTTTAGCGATTTTTGAAGTTCAGAATCATAGATTTTAAATGTACTTCATCTCAGCTCTAGTCAGTTTTTATATAGAGTATACCGTTGTAAGAGTTTTAAGCAAACTTAACCGATTTGATCCAATAGAACTTTTATCTCAAGTTGTAAAAAACAATTTAATCGATAGGTTAAGGGTTAAGGAAATTAACAATTCCATCTTAGTTTAAATAAACGTGGTAAAAAAAAGTGTTTAGATTTAGTAACCGATACACAAATACCCAAGATCTTGTGCTTGTTTTGATAGGTTAAGGATTAAGGAAATTAACAATTCAGTCTACACCCTACATAGTTAAAAAATATATCGACAAAGTTTTAAAAAAACTATCGATGCTAGAGTTCTTGGGTGTTTTCACGCTAGAAATTTAAATTTTATTATGATTCTTCATTTTAATTTGTAGATTTGGACTAAAATAAGTTTTAAAATGAGATGTGTCCGATAGGTCTTCCACTTCAAATCTTGTACTGTAATTTAAAATTTATAAACCAATGCTAAATGAAAGACTAACTTCACTAAACTTTCATGTTTACTTTGGACTCCAAAAATGCCTAATAGAAAGTACCTTGATTGCTCATTAGGATGTTAAAATGCATGAAATGAAATTTGCAATTGTTTTTAGTTAAAACATAACGCATCAAATTATATAAAAGTAGGAAGACGCATCTTTAAAATATTGAATAAACTTTTTGCATGAATTTCTATGATGTGTTTTTCATGATAAGCTTTTTGAAATCGCCAAGATAAAAAGGTGGCTTTCTTACAGTATAGGGGAATGCTCATTACCTTAGCTTATTCTTAAACTTTACAACAGAAGATTTAAGCAGTCAACAATTACAAGCACCAAGATTTAAACAGTCAAGTAATTAGTAGGGTTTTGTTTTGGTTCAAATAATGTCGCACTAGCATTGCACGAGGGTATTTAGTCCGAGATCGAATGCTAGTAGCAAATTTTATTTTAAGAAGCATTCATTTAAGGCCATTTGGCTCTTCACATACAACCGAAGCTTTATATCACGAGATTAATTTCCGAAATTCGATTTGGCAGAAGTAACGGCCGATTCAAAGGTAATATTAACATCGGGCCTCACAGTTTTGAACCACTGTCTCTTACTCGAAAAATATTTTAGACTGAATTAACTCTCCCATAACCAATGCAAGATTACATGTTTGTAGAATATCAAGCATTGCATCCATTTAACATCCCATATAAGTCAAGTCCCCTTTAATTGATAGTATTCAAGTTCGCTTAAGTTGATCACAATATTGCTTAAAATTAATCGTCTATTTAAAGTTGTGCTACTTTCATTGATTAATTTGTTTACGCAATGCTGACCTTTTTTTTTCTTAATTTGAAATCAATCGTTTTACACATTCAAGACAAATTTTATTGCGCAGTAGCTCGAATGATTAATATTAAATTATTTTATAAAAATGAATTTTAAGTATTGCGAGAGAATTTTAATTGCAATTTCTTTAGAACAAAATTTGAAAGAACTCAATTAAGGCAGTTTTATAGTTTGATTTTATTTAAGTGCCGTGATTGGTACTTATCTTCGGAATACTCCGAAACTTTATCGAAGCATCGAATTCAATTGAATGGTGCGTGCTTTATATATAGACTGGAAGTTTTTTTCTTGTATTAAAGTCAAACTAAAGCTGATCAATTCTCCACTAAAGATTTTCGAATGCGATAAATTTGAATCTCCCATGGCTACCTTAATGTTTTAACAAACCCCAAATCTTTCAATTGCAGTAGGATTCCCGTAAGCAACGTCATCGAGCGTTCGCAAAGGCCATGGATTACCTTTGAACGCGAAAACTAATGGCGCCAGAGAAAAAAATAAAACCTAGAACACTCGATATCGCTACTAACAAAAATCTTTGTTGCAAGTTTAAAATTTTCATTATAGAGATTACCTAGAATATTGACCGAGGTGATGGTATTTTACTGTAATTGTTTAATTTCATTGAACCATGAAAAATTGAGTTATCGCTGTATTGTGAAGTGGCCTTTTAAATCAGATACTTGCTCGCAAAAAAAACATTAAATGTAGCTTACGGACAAAAACCAACTAAAATTGAACTACCCCAAAACTATTTTAATTGAGTTCTTTTAAATGTCTGCTCTAACGCAACAAATAATAGTCTTTTCGAAATTGCAATTTGAGTTAATTCACAATGCTTCAAATTCATTTGTATAAAACCATTAAATATTGACAATTTTTCATATTCAATTAAAATTTTTAAACATTAGAAAGCTTAGAATTATCGCCTTTAGATCTTGTGTCGGAATTTATCGTTTCTAGTATAAGTCGAGAAATTGTGCGAGTTCTTAGAAATAGTGAGCATTAACGAGTTCCAATGACCATTTTATCGCGGTCTATTGTGAAATGTACCTGCTTATAATAAAAATAATTCTGAATTGAGTTACTATGAAGATATCCTACCAATTTTTTTTTTAGTTTATTTAAGAATTTTCCCACTTTATAATTTCAGGGTTTTGATAGTTTAAGCAGCTATTCGAAAACTAGAACTTGTTTCGGCGAGTATGAGATCAAACTAAATGTTCACACTAAATACATGCCCAGTTACTAAAACCGATGTCTTCATAATCTCCAACTCTAGACATTAAAGCGATTAGATATTCTACAAATGTGATCTTTATACTTAAAATAACACTTTAAGACGCAAAATAGTCGTTTTACACACTCTAGTTCGATAAGTTTAGAATTTTAGATTCTTAACATTTCATAGAATACAACTCCAGAAAGTTCCCGGTTAAAGTCTGACGAGTTTGTGCCGAAAATTTATCGTTTTTAGTGAATATTGGGTGATGTTGCAAGTTTATCGCTACCCGAAAATTAAATAATTTATTCTTAAAATAACCACAAGCAGATAATCAAGCCAATGAAATTTAGTACCGAAGCCAATTCATCCCAAAACAGTCTTTTCGCTAGATTTAAGTTACGTTCAAGCTACAGAAGGGTATTTAGGAGCATCCGAAATGTAGAAGAAAATTCATTAAAAGCTAAAATTTCCACAGACTTAGAAGTTGGTTGGATAGTCGCTGGCTTAATATTTAACTTCGGAATAGCTTTTACAACACATATTTAGCAATGTTGCAGTCACTGATTTTGCTTTATTATAATGCACATTAAGGTATTACGGTAATAATTAGAAAGATTGGGTGGGATAAAAAAAAATTGAAGGTAATGATGTTACTATTATGTAGAAATTACTCCCAAGCTTAGTCATATCGTTTAGAGTTTATAACTTTTTAAAACAAAGTATAGTCTTTCATTTAGCATAGTTATTTATTGACAGTGAAAATAGAATCTCAAACAAATTCAAAGAATTTGTCCAAGCTAAGCTTTTTCTTGAATACCCGGTGGTACAACTCGCTCCGTAATATTAATTTAAATAAACGTGGGAAAATTTGAAGAGGTGTTTAGACTTAGTAACCGATACACGAATACCCAAGATCTTGTAATGCTTGTTTTTACCATTAATCAGTCATTTTATGTTTGTAGATACAGACAAACCGCTCAAGAACCGTTAGCAATACATTAAAATATTTCCACTAAATTCAGTTTAAAACTTTTATACTAATTAGTTTATAAATTTTTATTCGGATTGATACACTTCATGGGCAGAATTATATTTTTGAAGAGAAATAAACAGTTTTTAATTGAATGTGTGGATAGTTGCATAAAACACAAGTTTCATATAGGCTATCATCAGTGGGCAGGTAAGATTTAGATCTTTGTCAAGTGATGAAAGTAATTTATTCGCATGTCAGAAATTAGCTGTGAAATGCAGTGAAAAATTTGTTTACTTATTTCATTTTAATTTTATAAAAACGCTTCACTTATAAAAAAAACACGCTTGAATAGTACAGTTAACCCTTTCGCAACGAAAGATTTTTGCTTCCTCGTAATATTTGATAGGAATAACATTATAGAATCCATAGTTACTCTTGCGTTTTGGGGAGCTTCAGTAAGAAAAGGGTTAAATCATCATCGAATTAGAGCTACACAAGGGTATTGGCGAAACCCCCACTTGAATCCTGAACCAACTTCATTATGTGTTTTGAAATTTGGGATATTAAAAATGAGTAAATTCAAATTCAATCGCAATTTAGAACGATGCAGTTGGTTTGAATTGTTTAGAATTTCACGAAGTGGTGCTCGAAATATCCCAGCAGTAACCAATCATTGGGAGCTAATTATCATGTTTTTAAGATTACATAAGTTCCACAACTCAAATTATAAACCATTCAAACGAAGTTAGAGTATAAAATGAAGAATTGAATCTCATACAAGAGTATTCGACTAAGCCATTATGTCTAACATTAGTCTCTTATCTCTAACGTGCGGATGTTTATACTTAACTAGTTAGCGCAGTTTTGTTAAATAACGTCGTACGTTAGCTACTACCATTGCGCACTCAATTTAACCCAGACCCGAATACTATTAGGGATAAGGAATTTCAAAAACTCTTACTAGCAGCCAAATGTAAACAAACAATTTAAGTGTTTTTTTAAAGTTATAGTATAGACAGTACCTTCACACAGTAGTTTAGAATAACGCAACAGTTTTGCTTCTAACCTTGGACCCAACGACGGATGATGCATCTGACGTATACTCAACAGATTCCGTTGACGTAGGTTCCTCGGTCGGCAACTTGAAGCATATCTGGAAAAGAGAATCCAATTTGACACTTAGTTTCAATTGAATATACAGATAATTAGTGACGACCTCAATAGACTAGTTTAGAGAAAGTCAAAACTACTTTAAAACTTAATAAAAAAGGGTAATATTAGAATCAGTTACATTTTGCTAGAGCATGAAGAATATTGAAGTCCAACTCATTAAACAACGAATTTATCAAATAAACTCGTTATTGCATGGTTACAAACAGGGATTTGACTAAAGCGTTACTTTAATCAGTTACTATTTTTAGGCTACCACCGAGTAACGCCTTCAGATTTTCATAAAGTAACTCGCTTAGTTACTTTTACGTTACTCCTCACGCCACTCTTCACTGACATTTTCGGCTTAATCATTTAAATTTTAACTTTTAATAACGTTGAATTTTTGTTCTTAACTTTTTCTTGGTGGTATTTCTTTAATCTTGTTTCTCTTTGAAAAACGGGTAAAATGGTTACATTTTCTTTCAACTTGGATTTTATTTTAAAAGTAGCTAATTACTCTTAATATTAAGCAACAGTAATTTTTTAATTAACCCTTTCAGTCCCAGTGATGCCATTTGGCATCATCATGTTTCTGATCATTATTAAAAATAGGGCTGACCTCTATTGGGATCAATAAAAACATTTTCCAATAGAAAAAGTTTGAAGAATTGAAAGTTCTTTTTTGGTGTCATAAATGGCTATAGACGATCAGAAAAAAATTCTAAGATGATGCCAAATCATTGGGACCAAGATGGTTAACCGAAACAATTTTTCTAAAAGTAATTTTCCGATCCCTGGTTACAAGTTTCAAATCAAATTAAGAAACTAAGCCCGTTCATTGACTTACCTTCACTCCGTCTTTATAGAACATCGTACTAGAGCTTTCAAAGACCATGTGACAGACCTTCAATCCGGCGAAATGAGGGGTTTCAAGACTGCTACATCGGCACGTTTCTCAAAGCTGTGTCGAGATTCTGCACTATAAACAATAGTATATATTTAAGAAATAGTAATAGCTGGGATCGCTGTTACAGTTAGTACAACCGTTACAATTATTTTTAGAAATTTCAAGCTATAAAAAAAAGTGCAATTTAACCATCTTATCGTTTTTCAGTACCAAGATTACAGAAACAGAAGCACAAATAAATCACTGCAATTAGAATCAGCAAATATATTCAATTTTAACCGGAATCTCATTTTAAAATTGGTACAAGATAGCCTTTGTAAAGTAACGGGAAAGAGACGTAATTTTTAGTTACTTCGTTGCCGTTAAAAGTAACGAAGTTGCAGTTACTTTCTGAAAAATATAACGACGTTACACAGCGTTACGTAAAAAAAAGTAACGCGGTATTTCAATCAATGAGTAATAGTCACTTTGTATTCACACTAGCCAAAAATATTAGATACCTATCCTACTTACCATAACTAGGACAGAAAAAGGTTTCCCGTAATCTTGAACACGTATTACTTGAAGTAGTATTGGTTTCAGGGTTCTCTACCAGCGATGATACCTGCAACACGAACAAGTAAATTTGTATCGAAGAACTTGAGTTCATAATCTCTATGGAAAACACGTTACTTAATATATAAAGTATGTCACTTACCGGAACTTGCAGAGCAGAAAGCCAGCAATTTGACTAGATGACGTTCCTTGTAATTTAGACAAGAAAAGGCTTGATGAGTTGCGTCGTCCTAGGACTACATGACGGCTATTGGTGAGGACAAGGAAAGGAAGTTGGTATACCATTGAATATTAGTCTAAGCACCTGAAACACACAAAAAAAAAATAGTCTTATAGTCTAAGAATTCAAACAACCCTAATATTACAAAAAATTACTCACACAGTAACGAAAAGTATTGTTAGCAGTTTAAAATACACTAATTTATACTGCACTCATTACTGTGAGTACAGCAATGTTTAGTAAGGAACAGAAATATTAAAAGTTTGGTTAAGGGGTCTAAGGAGTCTTAAAAATGTGCAAAGAAGATACTACAAAGCCCAGTCTGATCTTTCATGTCATTTTTGAACTACTCAATGTATAAGTATGATTTTTTTATATGTAATTCTACAGGATTTATTATAAAACAAGGTTTAAAATTTATGAAACTTTAGCCAAAACTAAAATAAATTATATTAAACATGAAGGTACTTGAACACACTGTGATTAGGCTTGCGCGGCAAATTGTGAGGTCAAAATTGAACACATGACCAAGAAAATGACTTTATATTGTACAAATATGTACAAACAAAGACTTATACCTAAATTCTCAGCTCAATTTTAATTAGAAATTATTTTTAAAAATTTAAAATCAAAATTTTTAAATTTTTATTAATTTTTTTCGAAAAAAGTTCTTTAAATAATTTCTAATTAAAATTGAGCTGAGAATTTAGGTATAAGTCCTAGTTTGTACATATTTGTACAATATAAAGTCATTTTCTCAGTTCAATTTTTCAGTTCAATTTTGACCTCACAATTTGCCGCGCAAGCCTAATCACAGTGTGTTCAAGTACCTTCATGTTTAATATCATTTATTTTAGTTTTGGCTAAAGTTTCATAAAGGCCCTCGCCAGATAAGACGGTGAAAAATGCCCCCATTCCAATCGGGCTAATTTTTTTTCTGAAAATACCTCATAGTATGGACAACTTCTCAGCCAAGTTTCAGCTCAAAAATATGACGCATTTTTGAGTAAAAAATTAAAGTTTTTTTCTTTTTAAATTGATTATTCCCTGAATATATTTGATAAATCCAAAAAACTACTCATGAGTTTTTAGATATCATTGAGTAGTATTCTCAGAAAAATCCGCTCATAAATCTGATCGAGCGATCATTCTTAAAAATGCATTTTTATTTTTCAAAAAAAAATTTCATGCCAAAATCGTTTGGTCACAACTTAGGATTTTGTCTCTACATATTCCTCTATTATCAATCTATAATATATATTTTTTTCAGATTTTTAAAATTATTGGACGATAGTTTAAAAAAAATAAAATATTCTTAAAACCTGACTTTTCGCACTACTTACTCGGCAGATGGCACTCCTAACAAAGGCGGGGAAATTCAATCTGGGACAATTTCTTTCGGACTAAAGAATTTAGCATAGATTTAGAAAGTAGCAGATCTGCCTCTAGGGGGAAAGGTGAAGCCATTTGTTAACCATTATCCCATAAGGCAGTTCGCAAGCTCTTGCACATGGCATGCCATACGCCACCAGATGGCACCATGAGATAATTCGACTAATAAAAGATATATATTCAATATTAACTAATTAAAACTTTTTACAAGTTTCGCTAGCATAATTTTATAGCTGCATGCGTATTGATAATTTCTGTAAGGCATGAGGTATATATTCACAAAAGAAGCAAGTTAAAAATGCAGTTTTTATTGTATGTAACTCTTCGGAAAAACCATTTTTGTGAATCAGTATCCCGTGATGCATTGCGAAAACGACGAAATGTGGATTCATCACGCATCATTGCGTTGTACGGGATTGCGCAATCGGTGGGCATGCTATTTCTAAATCTATGGATTTTAGAGCAAAAAAATCAGGCTTTAAGAATTATTTTTTTAAACTATCGTCCAATAATTTTAAAAATCTGAAAAAAAAATATATTATAGATTGATAATAGAGGAATATGTAGAGACAAAATCCTAAGTTGTGACCAAACGATTTTGGCATTAAATTTTTTTTTGAAAAATAAAATTGCATTTTTAAGAATGATCGCTCGATCAGATTTATGAGCGGATTTTTCTGAGAATACTACTCAATGATATCTAAAAACTCATGAGTAGTTTTTTGGATTTATCAAATATATTCAGGGAATAATCAATTTATAAAGAAAAAAAACTTTAATTTTTACTCAAAAATGCGTCATATTTTTGAGCTGAAACTTGGCTGAGAAGTTGTCCATACTATGAGGTATTTTCAGAAAAAAAATTAGCCCGATTGGAATGGGGGCATTTTTCAACGTCTTATCTGGCGAGGGCCTTTTAAAACTTGTTTTATAATAAATAAATCTTGTAGAATTACATATAACAAAATTATACTCATTTATTGAGTAGTTAAAAAATTACAAGAGAGATCAAACTATGCTATGTAGTATCTTCTTTGCACATTTTTAAGACTCCTGTGACCCCTTAACATAAGTAACCAACTAAACATGACTATAAAGCAACTTAAAAACATAAACTGGTGAGATAAGCGGCACAGGTTGCAAGAAGCGAGGTTTTACAAATTCATAAGAGTTCAAAAAGGTATACAATAGTTACCGATACAGATCTCAAACAATCAAACAAAACAGATATAATTATTGCCGAATTTCTGGTGGCTAAATGGATGTCAGACTAAAGCTGCAATCTCAAATTTACCAAGCTAAAAACATAGCAAGCATATGCGACTGTTAAGCAGCCATAAGAAAACCATTCAAACAGCCCGTTACTCATTTTGAAGTCTCAAATTTTTTGGAAGTTAAAGATTTATGCCATTTAATTAATTTTCAATATTTTAAAACTAGATTAAGCAAATTTCACAGGAGAGCTTACCACGAGTAACGTCAATATTAAAAGACAAGGCTGAATACACGCAGCATGTACGGTGTTGAAATCTTGCGAAGCAAACAAGTCCGCAACCAGCAAGAAGTCTGTAAAGCGAAAAAACTATCATTAAAGTTTTAACTCATTGATAATTTTTGTGCATTTAAAATATCTCGGTGTTACGAAGGCTAGAAGGTATTACTTTTGTTTTTAAGTGTGGGAATTGAAACAAATAAAATCTCATAACACAATCCAATTTAAATACAATCGTTTAGTTATGCTGACCTAACAACAGTTTCTCTTTAAATATCGGGATAATTTATTACAGACAGCAATGAACAATTTACACAGTAACGACCATTTTATGGGTAGTTGATAAATGCTAGTTTCCAAATAAAAATGTTGACTTAAAGAATAAATTTTTTATGCTAATTAATTTGCCCGGCAGAAACTGTTCAGTACAATGGTCTTAATTTATTTTTGTTTATTTAGCCCAAGAAAGCTCATTTTAGCGTGACAAGTTTTCCTGCCAATCGTCGTTCAATAACTATTCAACTTATTTTGTTTATTAATAAAGGCAAGACTTATTTCTTGCCAAGAAAAAGAGCTTTCAACTTATTCTGAAAATAAAAGGAACAAAGAGTAAATATGACAACTTACCATAACAGTGGAAAAGTAAATCTTTTAAATCTATCGTTGTAGCAGGCTATCTCGGCATACTTTAACATCCACAGAGAGCTCCGAATCGTACTCTGAGCGTCAAAATTGGTAGCGAGAAATATGCAGAACGTTCGAAGACTTAGCTGCCAAAAATGAAGCCCCGTTGGGAAAAAAAAACGCCCGAAAACGAAAGATTCACAAGTGCCGAGGTGCTCCAATTCGACTTTATACGGGCGTCTGTGCTAGAGAAAATTTTCATTTCTCATAGTTAATCAATCAGGTTTTGAATCTCAAATAGTCAGTTGTAAAACTCAGCTTATATTTATAGTAACTACTTTTACCACCTCCCTCTACTTGTCAGTTATTGGCTATCTCGGAAACAGTGGCGCAGAACTTTAATATTTGCATAACTCAGACACTGTCGGTCAGGTTGAATTATCTTCGTACTAGAGCTACACGAGGGCAATTGGCAACGGGCGTCGTTATGTAGAGCCACAACTCATACACTAGGCGCGTTTACATGAGCCATCGAATCCATGGATTGAAGTGCAAACTCAGCAATCTTTCCCTCTTGGGGATTTTCCCTTAGACAGAACAGGAATTGCAGGGTTCATTGGGGGGTTTCGCAAACCCTCCAATGGGAAGTTTCGCAAGCCCTCCAATGGGGGGTTTCGCAAACCCTCCAATGAGGGGTTTCGCAAACCCTCCAATGGGGGGGTTTCACAAACCCTCCAATGGGGGGTTTCGCAAACCCTCCAAATGAAGGAGGGATTGATGTTTCACAATCTAAAAAATGAATGCTCAAAAACGACGAAATTTTCCTTAATTTTGACGATTCCGTTACTGGCAAATGCTTTGAGTTTTCGTTTCCTCAAAGTGAGGAAATTCGAATCGTCATTTTTATGAGCATTTGAATGTCGTCTAATCTAAAGAAATATTTCGTCATTTTTGAGCATGTGAGTACAACAATGAGATTCAGTTTCCTCAAAATCAAGATACAGAATCGTCAAAAATGAAAGTGTTATTTCTGAGAGTGCATACCATGGATTCGGCCATAGACTATATCATTTAGGTTAGAAATCCTGCTCGACCTCTTTTTCCCCTGATGGGGATTTTGGCATTCCATGGATTCAATGACTCATGTAAACGCGCCTACTGCGAATCAGTAACACGTTTGGTAATCGTCACTTCACCTAAACAACGTTGTATGTTTTAAAAGATATTTCAATCTTTCATTTGCGTTTGAATACGTTGCTTTTTTAAACTCTTATTAATAACGCAAAGGTTTTTTTTTTTACCTTTTTCTAAATAGTATAGTTGTCAACACCTTAGATTTTGGTTAGGTTAGGTTAGGTTTGAATTATCGTCGCACTAGAGCTACACGATGCCTATTGGCAACGGGCGTCTTATTTTAGAACCGCAGTCAAGTGACGAACCACACCTGAATAGGCACCCAACGCAACCATTAAGGGCGACATCGTACGCAGCGTTAGGACTTTGGAGCATATTTAACGCGCACTCCCTTCACGGGGTATTATTCGTCGGACATTTTTGAGCTGCACGGGCCGTTTATAGGTCGGCAGTTATTTTGGCGATGCCCGGACCCGAACCTGGGACCTTTCACATGCTAGGCGAGTGCCTAACCGACTGGGCTCCCCAACCCTTACTTAGATTTTGTAGATTGGTCAGGTCAGATTACTACTTCAACGACGACGTTACTATATATTACAGAGGCCATTTTACTGAAAATCAAAACAGTGGCTGTTGGAATTTTGTCAAACTATTTTATTGATGCAAGACACAATGCATAACACAAAAACAACGTTGCTATGGATTCATAAAGAACATTTTAGTTAAATTCTTCAGTAAAAAACTTTTTAGCAGAATTACAGTCTCTATAGCTATCAAAGTAATAATAGAGAAGGGATAGGGTAGGTACATATAAATTCCGGTTCATGGGCTTGATCAGAGACCCACTTATAAGCCTTCGTCGAGTAAGACAGGCACAGAAAGAATTTTTACTGTTACAGAGAAAAGAAAGTACACCCAGGGCGAAGGCGGAAATCGAACCCGCACCCGTTACAGTGCACAGACTGCTGCCTAGTAATATCAGAGCAAGTTTTGTATTGCACGATCAATACCTCATTAAATTATTACTCTTACTAAAACTAAAATTAAGGTAATAGAAATAATTATAGAAATATTTTTTTAAAAAAAAATTACAGGTGTAACTGTGGTTGGACTTTGACCCATGGTTATTTTTGTTACAAATAGCATTCCTACGCTTTCTGTGTCTTATATTAGATATACAAAATAATTAATAGGTCCACACAAATATTCTTTAAAATGTCTAAAGAAATTGTAGTTATTTTTTATTTTGTACACAGCAAATAAAAAATAATTATCATTCATTTTCTACTATATGGACTTTCACTATTAATAAAAAAAAATTATAATATAACATACATCAACCTTCAATTAAACTCCAAGTTTCAACGCTGTTAAAGGTAATCGACGCAAATGCAATAATATAACCTGTATTAGAAAAGGAATGGAATTTATATTCACACCCACACTTAAATCCAAATAACAATTCTGGTAACAATGGAAATAATACAAAGCGGCTTCAACAACAATAATGATCCTAAAAGGCCAAACCAGAACTGAAGCCCGGATCTATTTATTTTTATTCTGCGTTTTTGTGCAATAGAGGCATAGCTCAAGAATTATTCTTCTTTCCCCAATCGGGCTGTAATATTGGCGGTTAAGCCTTTGCAGACTCGACACATTCCCCAGAACTGAGAGCCGTTTTTATGTGGCCCCCTAGGCGACTCTCGCTACCAATTTTGACGCTCAGATTACAATGAATCTGAGCTCTGTGTGGATGTTAAATTATGCCGAGATTTAATTTTGCAGAGAGAATCTAAGCCAATTAGGCCCTCTAGGGATCTTTTACGTGCCACATAATCATATGACATGCGTGTCCAAGGTTTTCCCAGAGTAATTTTTTTAAAAGTAACCTTTAACTGATGAGAGTTTTCAAGAGCTAGCTTCCCAATGGCTGAAGCCTCGGTTTCCTCGGAGTTCGTCAACAGATTTAAGGGGTCGGATAAGTGCGGTGAGTGACGTCTTACAAACTACTGACATTGATTACGCTAGAGTGGTTTCCTCGGGAGCGATGCCGGACAACTCAACACGACCGCCAGATTGAGTTGCTGTTGAGTGCGTTGGGGAAATCCTGAAGACAGCGTTTTTTGCTGTTGTCTGTTGCGTGATGTGCTTTTCAAAAATTAAAAATATGAGGAAATGACGGAAGGCGATAGTTGTTTTACGCTTGCCGAGGAACAAATGTTGATTGATTTTGTGAGAAATCACGAAGAACCTAAATTTTCCATTTTTGACATGCAAAGACGAAAACCAAAACAACAACAGAGTTAGTTGAGTCAGTTCGCTAGGTTTCCAGTTTCGTGTCAACGTAACGTACCGATGAAGCGGTGGTCAGTAGGGTGACGTCATCCACGTACAAAAGCAGTCGCATTTTTCTGGCGACAGACTCCGAGGAAACCAAGGCTTAAGTCATAAGGCCGTTCAGTAATAAATAAGTTTGTTCATTATGTATTTTAATTTTTATAGTATTCAGTTCGTTATCAATGCCTGATTTTACATTAAGCTTATGTTATTTAATTGAATATAAGTTTATATTAGGAATGGTGTTCCGGAATAAAATATTTTGTAAATCAATATTTTCAAGCAAAACAATCATTATTTTATTGCTCATAGTGTGAACAATCAATAGTATGAGATAGGTTTGGCCTTAAGACCAAGATGATTGCGATTTATTCTTTGTTTATAATATTGATGTACGTCATAATTGAAAAGCTTAAAGAATTAAAGAAAGAACGTGCTAAGTGACAAAAATGTGAAAACGGGAAAATGAACTTTAAAGATTTTCTTTTGCACTTAGTTACGTTAAAAGCTGCACTCTCAAACGGTAAAAAAATATTTAACTTAAACTTTATAAAAAGGGAGAAGCTTGTTATCTCTTATGGAGGGTGTAACATGTTCATTGACATGAATATCTCAATTTTTTTTTTCAAAAATGTCACTTAGCACGTTCTTCCACTAAGTTCTTCAATTATAATATCGGAATATTCTATATATTTAATAAAAAAGTGTGATAATAACTATGGATGATGAAGTCATGTACAATTTCATTTTTTTTTTAAATTTTAGCCTTAAAAATATCTTTATTAATCTACACCACGCAGGAGTGCGGAGGTTCGAATCCCACCTACTGCCAGTCATCCTATAAGTCGGATATCTGTACTGGGAAAGAGTAGAAAATCCAACTCGTGACGGATGGGCCCGAGTACACTGGGACAGACGTGCTCGTTAAATCTGTGGAGTCCAAAGTCACGACGGCGTCAGCGTACGATGTCGCTCGAAGTCCAGTTGGGTGCCCGCTCAGGTGTCGACCTCCTCACTTGACCAGGGTTCTAAATAACGAGGCATTTTTGAATGTGGTAAAGCTCCTAATGGAGGCTAGAAATAGGCAGCCAGAAACGACTGCACTACACTACTTCTATGACGAAAGAACTAGCCTTTGGAGCTGCTGGGGCGGGTTCGAATCCCGATCAGGCATGGATGTTGTGACTGTCAATAAATGTTGTTATTTGTCTATGTGTTATTCATTTCTTTGTGACTGTAAAAATTCTTTCCGTGTCTGTCCCACTTGACGAAAGCTTATAAGCGGTTCTCTGAACAAGCACACAAGCTGGAATATATATGTATCATACCATACCATACCATATGACGAAAGCTTATAAGCGGTTCTCTGAACCAGCACACAAGCTGGAATATACATGTAATATACCATACTATACCACTACTTATACACCACTCTGGCTTTCAGTAAAAAATGAGTTCTTAGATAGTTTCTAACCTGTAATTGGCAAGCCTCAACGTGACTATTAAATGGATATTAATGCTAACTCCCATTCTCCCAGAAAGGGTTTGCCGACGTAAATGAGTAAGTTGACTCACTGAATGGATTTCCTAACCTGCTTGCCTAAACGTAACTTTATTAAGAAAATATACACATCTGACGTCACGGCGTAAGAAAGCCAAACTTATTCGTGGGTGTTCGCAGCCATGTTTGGCCACTTCTGTGGCTGAAGTCTAAATTTGTTTCATCTTAATTTGAAATGGTAAAAAACAGTTTTTCGCAATTGTGCAAATAATAATTATAAATATATTTGTTTTATTAAACATTAAATTGTATTTTAATGACATTTAAAATTGTTTACTGCGCAAAATATTTGTATTTTAAAAAATATCGGAGTATTCCATACATTTATAAAAAAGTTGTAATAATAGTATGATAATATAATCAGAATGATAAACAAAAATCAAATTATTAAAAATGAAATAAGTTAATATAAGAAATAAGTTGTACATTTGCAAAAAAAGATAAAGGGTTATTTTTTAAACTTTCTATTATTTAACTTCAAAATTCTAACCCAAACGGGTCTTGGAGAGCAAAGCGTGAGCCACTTTCTCCACATGCATTGTCCACTGTTGTAAGCTTAGGGTATATAGCAATTTTTAATTTGTAGGAAATTTCAGAGCAAGCAAAAAACAAGAATAAGTGCAAAAAATCACACGTGATAACTATAATATTGCAATTTTTTTTGTTTCAGAGGACAAAGTCACTTCCATTTTAAAATATCGCACTTCCTTGGATTTCCAGCTATTGGTACTCTGTTCCCACATGACTTTGATTCGCCAATCAAGACTCAAAAGATGATTTATTTTCATTTAGCATGTTTGTAGCCACTCAAGACCTAAAACATGCCCATTTGAACATTATTCTTTGTTTTTGTTTAATTATTTAAAATCTTTATTAGATTTTCAATGCTTGGTCAATTTTACTCTGGTCGATTCTAAAAATATTTCGCAATTTTATTTAATTTTGGAGATCGTGGTTCAATTTTGCTGTTTACAAATGGAAAGAACTGGGAACAATGCGAAATATTTATACACATATGTGGAATTCCTACTTCATAAATATAAGCGGCCCTCTGAACAAGCACACAAGCTGGAATGTAAAAGTACCATACCTTACTTCATAAAAACAATTGGCATAAAGTAAAAGTTAACATAATATACAAGTCACCTTTATTAATATTTCATCCGTACCACACCGGGTTTCTTATGCAAGTTACATAATAGTGCATTTGTACAAGTTAAAAAATTATTAAATGCAATATCAATAAGGAAAATCTAAAAATGGTTATCGCTCGTTACAATTTATTACCTTTAGTACCGCTCTTCATAAGAAACATTACGACAAGTGACTGATAGAAAAGTCATTTGCTAAGATTATAACTTTATCGTTGCACTGGCATGATCGATGTTTTTCCTTTGTAAAAATCAAAACTCCAAAATGTTGGGGGTTAAATTCCCAAACGTGTCACAAATGGTTTATATAAACCAAGTTATATTATAGATCTACTTAATAAGTTTAAAACTAATAAATGTGATATTAATCAAGAAAATTTAAAACTGTCTATTGCTCTTCATAATTTATCAGCTGTTTAAACTGCGCTTCATAACAAATTACAGAAAGTAAAAGACTTATAGAAAAGTATATTTTTAAATTTGTTCCATCCTCTGGGGAGATACATTCTCATAGACCCGTCACCTGATTGTTAAGTTTTCCAGAAACATCCTTATTTTTTCTTAAAAAATAAATGTTATTGTTTTACTAAATTTTAAAACTTAAAGTACGGAGCAATTGGTTTTATCATTTATAACCATCTGCTACAGAAATAAAAATTTAAACAATTTAAAGAAATTAAATACCCAGTTAAAATTTTTCATTTTATTCTTATGCAGTGAAAAAATATTTCACTTCAACACAATTACATATCCCTCAGAGGATTAAATTTATCGGTGTAAGATAAATGGTCTGATCGATGTTTTTCCTTTTAAAAACTATCAAAACTCCAAAACATTTGGGGTAATATTCCCAAACGTGAACGAAAATGGCGCCTATAAATCACTCTTTCAAAAAACTTCAATGTCTGACTGAGCCGCCATTGTAGAACCTTGCCAAGGTCTCCTATACTAAATATACCCCAGGGCATAGAAATAAAATAACGTCATGTCGTTTCTTGAAAATAAACAACCCACAAAAAAGAAGGTGTGAGGAAGATTTCTGGAATTTTCTAGAGGAAAGACTCCTCTAGAAGTTAGGGCTTTTTTATCCCTGATTTGGTGGGATTCATAACCACCTACTAATTGTTACACCATGATTGCATTGTTGAATCACTTGGCGAGGAACCAAAGAGAGGATTCCAGAAGGTTCTTTGTCATTTACCGAAGCACTTGATTGTACAATTAAGGGGGTATATGATGCATTGAAATTAGTAAAATGTCATTTTCTATTGTACGAAAATATAATATCGACATTCGTCTATGATTCACAAAAAAAAAAAATCTTAACAACTTAATTGAAGAGCTTAGTGGAAGAACGTGGAAAGTGACAAAAAGGTGAAAACGAGAAAATGAGCTTGAAAGTTTTTTGTTTGCACTTAAATCCATAATAAAAGGACTTGCAAAAGTTTAAAAATATAAGAAACTTTCTGTTTATGAAAATGGGATACTTGTTATCTTTTAAGAATTGAATGGTACGTTCATTGACACGAAAATCTCAATTTTTTCAAAAATGTCACTTTGCACGTTCTTCCACTAAGCCCTTCAATTATGATCAATTGGATCTACTTACGTATTGATTGGTGTTCCCCTTGAGTATTATTGAGAGTCGTATTGAGCTATTTAAAAATGCTAAGGATTCCTAACCATATTCCTAACTATAATAACACAAAAAATTTATTCCTAGGTATTTTTAAATGCAAAATTATAAATTTGTAAAAAAAAATCTTACACCCCTTTTGTTCATTTTGCCTTCATTTTTTTTGCAAATGAATATTATTTTACCATGTTTTCCGTATGATTTATTTACCAATAACAAACATTATTTAATTCTTCAAAAGACATGGTTCTTCAATCTAACGATACAAAAAGAATTTGTAACTTCATAGAAAATGTATGGAGAATTTAATAAAAATTTATTTGAAATAAGTGCGAATTTAAATTTAAAATCGCAATCTGGTGATTCCAAATAAAATCATTGCGAGTGGAAATATTAATTGGTTATAATAACATAATCAATTTTTATTTCTTTGATGAATATTTGTAGATATTTAACACGTTTAACAATTTATATAATTAACATTTATTAACCTCATTTTTTGAAAAAAGTTTTAGTTTCATAAAATATTTTAAATTCATTATTTGATACTTTGAAAGAGATTAATATGAAGATAAGTTTTATTTAAAATCTTGTAAAATTTCCCATCTTTACATTAATTCTTTATTTTAATGGATACAGACCAATACCCCTGAAATACTATGTAAATGTATCTTCATTCACTTCGTCAAATAAAGGCTAAGCTTATTTGGGTATTTGCTTCTTAGTCATGTTTTTAAAGTTAAGTTGTCAAGTACTTATTTATTTTTCCCCTTGAAATTTGAAGCGAAGACACAAAATGATTGCACGAATGATGAAATTTTGAACTAGTCAAATATTTCTTTACGATTTAAATTTTTCATTGCTACTTTTAGAAAATAAAATGAACTTATTTTAATATTTCCATTGTTTTGCGTTTTTCGTTAATGGCAGGGATTTTAAACCCTAACTAAATTAGGATTCATTATTTAAATAAATGGGGGTTTTTTGTGAAAAAGTATGATAAATAAAAAGGATACTAAAACTTTTAATTTTATTTATGCATTTTTATACCTTCGGGTGGCCTTAACCACATAGTCAAAGACAAACCTTTAAAGATTATTAATTTAATTTAAAATTTAAATTATAAAAGATAATGTTAATTAAAATACACAGGGGATAAACTGATTCGAAAAAGTTATTACTTTCATTGTAAAAGTGCCCTTGGAAGGCGATTTGCAAGGGTTTGAAGTTACCCCTGTGAATAAAGTCCTTGGTGAGAAACCTAAAGTGAAAAAAAATAACGATGATTACCGAGAACTAACAGTATTCTGAAATAAATAAAATATTAGATGAATAATTAAATTATAAGATATTTTAACTTAAGGTCTTGATTATTTAATTTTTGCATATTTATTACTTCTCTTTTGTAGTTCTAAAAGTAAACTCAGTGTCAAAATTCTAGAATATTCGGAAAAATTCTATATTTTCTTTAAAAGCGTTATCAATTTCTGAAATTAAAGTACCATTACCAATCTATCAACAATAGAAATTGAACCCCTTCCTAAAAATACTGATAGATAATTGATAAAATATTAAATAAAAAACAATTAATGAAATAATAAAACATACATTATCAAAAATAATAATTGGGTGGGAATTTTTTTATTTCGAATAAATCATGCAACCATAAAACTTCATTATAGCTCTTCCAATCATCTCTCCGTCAACGTCACTCCTCAATTGAGGGACAAAGGGAAAAAAAAGTTTCGTCATAGAGGGAAAAACAAGAAATGCGTAGGGAGTTGTGTGTAACTATAAACTACGTTTTCGTTTTGCTGCCCACTTTAGCAGACAAGCAGCTTGCTTTAACATACTGAAGATTTGCTTTCGTTCCAAAGGACTTATATTTGTGAATTATTTTCTCTCTTGAAGTTTAGCCAGGTAAGTCAAGGTGTTTTTCTTGTTTTTTTTGAGAAATATTGTTTTGTGACATTGTGTTTGTGGTATTTAGAAGAATTAAGAAAAATATACCGGTCATATTTTTTGTATAATTTAGTATTACTTCAAAATCGATTCAGGTAGTTTTTTATATTGGATTGATGGAGTTAGTTGATGTAATTTACAAAACTGCTTTTTTACTATTGTTAATGTATAATCTTTTTTCATATAATTTAAAAGAATGAATTTTCTAGTGATAGAAATTTTTTGAAGAAAAATAATTATTGCCTTAGGCATACACTGAAAGTAATAACTTTTTCAAATCAGTTTATCCCCTGTGTATTTTAATTAACATTATCTTTCATAATTAAAAATTTAAATTAAATTAATTTTCTTTAAAGGTTTGTCTTTAACTATGTGGTTAATGCCACCCAAAGGTATACAAATGTATAAATAAAATTAAAAGTTTTAGTATCCTTTTTATTTATCATACTTTTTCACAAAAAACGCATTTATTTAAATAATGAATCCTAATTTAGTTAGGGTTTAAAATCCCTGCCATTAACGCAAAACAAACAATGGAAATAATATTAAAATAAGTCCATTTTATTTTACATAAAATATTTGTGCCAACATCGCTAAGCTATCACATCAACATTGCTACAATTTCTAATACAGAAAAACCATTACATTTTCCATTACTTTCTATCCCTTAGACTTCCTTTTTTTATACTTCCAAACTAGTTTTAAAATCTGATAAGGATAATAATATGGAATTATTCGTTCATGGTGAAATATAGTTTAAGCGCCCTTTTAGCTTCAAAAGCAGCGGCTGTCATAATTTATGAGCAAAAGTTACTGAATCTGGCAATTTTAAGTGTTGCGTTTTAAAAAAAGATTGCTCGCGCTAAAGAGCTATGGAATTCTCGTAAGCTTTTTAGATAAGCAGGGTTTTTTTATAAACGTTTTTTCTTTAGGCTTTTACGAGAGAAATGAAAGGGGTACCATTTATTATAAGTATGCATAACTTTTTTGAGTAAAAAAATATAGTCTTTATGAATGACATATTGTTCTCTTAGAAGTTTTTCTGGCTTGAAGTTTTAAAAAAAAACTATTTAGAAACAAAATTAGTTTACGGAATGTTTGTTAAAACACATGCTTTATGAGATTTTGGAAAAGGTGTATTTTCTAAAAAATCTATTAATTCAATATTTTTCATTTTATAAAAAAAATAACAATATGTTTATTCGAATTCGACTAACAACTTTTTGCAAGATTTTCTTCCAATTTGGATTGTTTTTCTTACTTTGTTTACCACTGCTAACCTGAAATGTGCTTTTAAATACTTCAAATATCGATATTCGATATTATCTTAGAACTATAAAAAGTTTTACTACACAGACAGTATAGATAAGCATTCTGAAAGCTTCGTAAATACATTATAATTTTTTTTAATAATACAAAACATATTAGTTTTATGTGCTATCTATTTTTTGCAGTGTTTTTTCAAATGTTAAACGTATTACATAAAATATATATTTTAATTTCTTAAAACAAATCAAATTCTTTATGATAGTTATATAATCTATTTCCAACATTTTGTAAAATACAATTGCTACTGGGTATAATCAATACTATCTAAACTCAACACAGTGGCGAGACAGCTCCCATAGTGGGAGAAGGCATGCTGTGCCCATTTCAGCTATTCGTTACAATCAGTACATTTCATATTGCCATAAATCGATATTAAGCTAGTTTAACCATTCACACAGTAATATCACATTTTTTTAGCTCAACAGACAAGTCAGATGTCACAACATTCGCGGCTATTCCAGAGCTATCACATCCAATAAATCAATCAATTTTTTCCCTGCCGTAGGGAAAAACAACCGAACTGTTTGTTCCGACGCCAGTCACGTCTTTCGTGACTATTTATGGAGAGAGCGTTTTTATGTCCCGAACGCCCGTGGACTTTTTCACAGAGACGCCCACGGTTCTAAAGCAGCTCTGGAGGATCTGTTGAGAATGGAATGTTTGTGTTTCTTTGAGAGAACATTTTGTACTGTTTGTTTTTAATTTTGGAGTCACTGGATTGGCGTGGTACACTCTTGAAACAAAAATGTGAAATTCACTCCTGTGGGAGAAGTGCATTTTCGACACTAGAAAGGAGTGAAAATTAACTCAGACTGAGTTAAAATCGCTCGTTTGTTTTAGGAGGGGTTACATAATATACTTTTTTAGGCTCCATGAGCTTGTCTTGGCCCTACCTATAGTCTGTCTTTTTACTATGTGAGCCTCGAAAAGGCTTTCTTCTCCCCATCCCTTCGATTGTTTTTCTAGGAAACGGGGGAAGCATCGCTTTTCGAAACCTAACGCGTTTGAGGTTCTGTTGAGAGGTTTTTTTAAACAGTTGTAAAAGTTTCTGAAAAAGGTCAAGAAATACCCTAAAAAGGTCCTGAAAAAGTCAAGAAATTATAGATTTGACAAATCTGGTAGACACCCTGTAAACAGAGCTATTAAAACTGAAGAAAAAACAATATTTTTTTCTTAATAAAAAAGAGACAATATTTACGACCAATAGAACGCCATTTAGTCATTAAAAAGGTTTTTTTTTATCGTAGATATGTGTCGTAATAAATGTCAACTTGTAGTAAACATTAATATACAAAACCGAATAAATAAACCAACCCTATTTCATATGAAACACATTAAAAAATCATTCCATGTAAAACAAAGTCCAATTCATTCCTCATAAAAAGCATAGTTCGAAAGACCAGACAGTGGCATCGAATTTTGTCTGAAAGATGGCATCTGATAAAATATTATAAGCTCGATCGTATATCTACGTTTAAAACCATTTCAAACCAATTTTACCTCACAATATATGCGAAGAGCTGTTCGTTTTGAATTTGTTCTTTTGAAAATAACGCAGAAAGATGCAAATTTTATATATACCACTAATGAATCGTTTTCAATTATTTTTAGACTTCAACCTATCGCTCTTTGTACAGTCTATTCCTTTAAAGTTTGCTCAGGTGATGCCTAATACGATGCATAAGAGCCAATTTCGAAAGTGATTACTCTAGAAACTACGTACTACTATCTACTCTCTATTTATAAACATTTCTTCATCTAATTTGGCATTTGCTAAGAAAATTCTCTGTAAAAAAGGTTTGATATTTACACTCTTAAAACAAAAGAGTGAAATCCACTCCAGTTGGAGAAGTGCATTTTCGACACTGGAAACGAATGAATATTAACTCAGACTGAGTTAAAATCACTCGTTTGGAGTGATCCTGTCGGAGGCTTAACACACAAAGAATCCACTCTTCTAGGAGAAGTGCATTTTCTACACTGGAGGAGTGAAAATTAATCAGACTGAGTTAAAATCGCTCGTTCGTTTTAAGAGTGAAATGTCGGCGTTTGGGGTATTTGATTTTCATAGTCGATAAAGAAACAATAAAAAAAACCCTTGTACGCAATGCCTGTTCAAGCAACAAGTATCTCGTTTAAAAAAAAATACTTAAAAAATACTAACAAACTCCTACTGCAATAATTATACAATCGAAATTAACAAAATGACTAGTTAAATTGTTTTGATAAAATTGACATCAACGTTTCAAGTTACGTAAGTTGTCCTTTCGTCTGTTGTTATTATTTATAAATATTATTAAAAGCCATTAACGACGACTTTGAGAATACCATAAACATTTTCATTTCCAAATAAAAAGTGAACTTTTTTCAGTTTCTGAAAATTAATAAAACAAACTCAAATCCAGCCAATCAATCCTTGATTGCGATAATAAATGAAACTTTTAAGCGGTGACATTAAAAAAAACCCTAGAATATACAAATAAATTGCCGCAAAGCATTGTTAAACAAGTTGGTTTGTTACAGAATCTGTCACTTACACCGCTTCCACACAACATTTTACGCTCAACAGGAAACACACTAACACCTCAAAAAGAAATTCGCCAAACAGGGCCTTTGGCTAGTTCTAATTCAAACTTTTATAAGCAAAAACTAATAATTTTCTTTAATGCTTCTTTTGCAGATTTGATAATTAATCTTTATCGTTTGCTAATTTTTTTGAACTTAGAAGAATAGAGTTGAATTTTTTTAATAAATATCTTTTTGCACTCACAAGTTTACATTTCGAAAAATAAATTGGTAAAATTGTTGCTTTAAAAATAAAGCGAAAATTTGCATATTTTTTATGCAAATTTAGAATTTTTTATGCATCTTTCTTCATTCATATACAATGAACCTTCAAAATAACTTAATTGTGCTATTACAACAATCCAAATTGAATTATTACACAAAAATAAATATTTTTTTAAAGAATTTTATTTTTATTTTAAATAAAGTTTCTCGTACGTTTGATGTCATGGCAACGGTGAAAATATTGAATAAAAATGGAATTCACATGTTATTTCAATGTTGATTAAATTTTTAGTTATTTAAATTTTAAATAAACTTCTAATTAAAATTTTTTAATGAAATTTGGAATGTAGCCTAAACTGATTTTTTGCTTCAAAATGACGTATCCCATTTGTTTGTGAGACTTGCGGTTCGTTCTGTGAAAGTGGGTGACGGACAGACAGACGGACAGAACGATTATAAAACCTTCCACTTTTTACGTTATATACGTAGTGTGGAAGCTAAAAGGACATTAGCATTACACCAATCTTATTTTACAAAATGCCTTTAAAAACAAGTAATTTTTTAAAAAGAAAAACTCATAATGTTCAATTATTTGTCGTCTGTATGTTTTTCACCTGCTTTATTATAAACGGGCCATGATCAAAAAGTAACCTTCGCTAAACGCAACTTGCATGCACAGTGGAAAAAAACGATACCTGGAATTTCGAACTACGAATCTAGTTGAATTTTTTCCCGCTATTTGTTCTACTACACTTCAAATACTTTTTAACTTCGAAAGTGGACTAAAAAGAGTAAAAGTCATCAACAACAAAATAATAATAAAAAAATTAATAAAAAAGTTGATAATCGAGTTGGCTGAAGATTCAGGATTTGGTGCCAAGTAGTACCAGAAAGGTTTAGCAGACCATGAAGGTAGAAACTTTATTGAAAAAAAAAATGGAAGACAAATGTTTGTTAACCTTCAGAATGGCATGGACAAAATGCATGGTTGAAGCCAATTGACTTATTTTTAAATATATGATGATGTCAAAACTATTTCCAAATAAAGACAGATTAAAGTTTTGATATCATAAATCGTGCAAAAACATTAAATTTATTATGAAACAATTTGAATACTTGATATTCAATTTTTTTAAAAAAGAGATCATTTGATTATTTCTTAAATGCAACTTATATTTTAATTAAATTTGTTGTATGATTATAATGAGAACTCAAAAAACACTTTGTTGAACAAACTATATATTGATAATTTTGCTTGTATATCGCGATGAAAGATTATAAATGTTTCAATATGATTAAACTATTTAATGTATTTTTAGTGATATTCTATAGGATTTATCAACTACTGAATTGTAATATTAACGGTATAAAATCACTTTTACGTTTTAATAAACCAATTTATGCATCACTTATTTTTATAACGGATTTTTTTTTCACTTACCTTTAATTCTTTCATTACGGTGCGCAGTAAAACTGATAACTCTGTGAATTAGTCTCTAATAACGCAATTATGTTTTCACGCTTCGAAACTGCAATTCCATTGTACTTTCTTTAGGATAAGAGTAGATTCGGCGGATACTTAAAGCGGCATCGTAATTATAGTCTTTTGATTATCTTGATATAAGACACCAAGTAATGATTCTTTATTCTGATGCAAATCACTTTGGTTAAAAATTATTTTCAATTCTTCTTGACTATAATCATGTAATTAGTAATTGAAGGATTGTTTATGAAGAATTGGTAACTCTCCTCTGGAATAGATGTTTAATTCCAAAAATTATCATCATCAGTTGAAGTTGACTAAACTCTTTTTTCTTTCATTTATTAAATTCTCTTACAGCTTTTTTTTTAATCTACATGTTGTTTCAACACTTCTCTATTATCACACACCCATACCCTAAGCACTTTTTGAAAGCATTTTTTAAGATGCCTGCTAGGGAGGTAAAAAAAAAGGCAATGAAAGCAACACCTATTTGAAATTTAGATCTCAAGCTTCTTCCATTACCATTTTTTTTATCTCTAAACCTCTCATGGATATTGGACGTTTGCCTTCTCATGGTAAGATCACTTAAAATACCTCCCAAAGTCTTTGTACCCGGATTTTAGAAGGCGAATTGTTATATAATAAAAAAAAAAAAGAATGACAAAGAACAGGAATGGAACAACTAAAAAAAATGGCGGAGAAATAATGCAAGAGCACTCCCTCTTCTCTGGAATATTTACTCTTCTTGTTCCAAGGTGGTGTTCTTGTCTGACATGTTTGCCTACTCGAGTTCGTTTAACAGCTCGTGTAAATTTTCCCAGCTCGAGAAAATGTGGCAAAGCTAACATTTGTTTGCCTTCACTCGGCATACACATTAAGAATGAAGGCGCGGATCGTGGATATTAGTCTCCTAAAGTTAGGAGAGAAGATTTTTTTTAACTGAATATATTAGTGAGAAAAAAGAATATATTTGAGGATTTTATTTGATAATTATAAATTATCTTTTTCATTGTTAGCGTTTTCTTAGCGCAGTTTATCTTTTGGTATGGTATGGTATGATACATATATATTCCAGCTTGTGTGCTTGTTCAGAGAACCGCTTATAAGCTTTCGTCAAGTGGGACAGATACAGAAAGAAATTTTTTACAGTCACAAAGAAATGAATAACACGTAGACAAATAACAACATTTATTGACAGTCACAAACATCCATGCCTGACCGGGATTCGAACCCGACCCCAGCAGCTCCAAAGGCTAGTACACTAACCGTTCAGCCACCGGGGCGGCTATCTTTTTGTTCTATGTTATATTTCTTTTAAATATAAATTTGCTTTTTTTAAAAAGTGTTTTATTGGTTATCGCTATGCATATAAGCTATCCATTAAAAATACCCTATGTAAAGAAAAATATTTTGTTTAGTACTACATGTGTTGGCTGGTCCAATATTAATCATTGGGATAGGAGCATAATTAATTAAGGGAATATTAATGCAGTAAATCCATAATTTATAGGAATAAGTATCTACTCACATACATAATAAATAGATGTGTTGTGTCATTTCAACTTACCAGGCAAGATGGAAATAAATAAACTTTTATACAACACATTTATTAACTAAATAAATACAAATACAACTACCAACAAACTGCGGAATTCGTGCAACTTATCAACACGTATTAAGTTGAGGGACAAAACGGAGAATTATTCGCTAGGGAACGGAACATATCATTGATTAAATACATACTGCTGAAGGCAATATTTTTTCTAAAAACTAATACCAATTTTATAAAAAAAAAAAATCCATATAATTATTTTTATCCACAAATTTGCATTACTCTACCACAATATCGATTAATTTTAATTAAATTTCTATCGAACAAAATACATTTATCGACAACCCTTGCACTACTGTTCTAACATCCGTTAATCAAAAACTCATTAATTTTCCTCCATGTCATTAGGTCAAGAGAAGAACGGAGTCATATTATGACGTTTGTTGGGGGCAAATGAAAGTTGTAGTGCACGTTCTCTATATAAGGCAATGTCTACAACCACGCAAACCGGTTGTTGCAATGGAATTATGTCGAATAAGTGGGCGGTGGCAACACTCGGCCTACGTCTTCAAAGAATGGGTGTTGGGAAATATGCATTGATTGGTATCAAAAGATGCCGTTAAAATGATTTTGGGGACTAATGATGTTTTTGACCCATTCGAGAATTTCCTGAACTCATGCGACCTGCCAAATAAATGTATTAAAATAAATCTCAACAAATAAATTTAATTTACCAAATTAATTTACTTTGTCGTCTGATCATATTCCCGTTATTATTCCAGAGCTAGATTTTTTTATTGCTATGTCCACACTACGACAATAAAAACTGACAAGAAATGCGCGTGCATGTAAAATTTGAAATATACGCTTCTGTAAAACAACCCTACATTTTCCCAATATTTATTATTTCAACTAGCAAATTTATACCCGTACTTCGCACGGATTAAAAAAATATCGAATCGATCCAAGTATGTGTACCATATAACCTGTTATAGGATAAAAAACTTAAGTTATTCTTCCCGCTCGTTATCAATATAAAATCCCGTTTCATTGCCCTAATATTCTGAAATAAAAAATATGCTGTAAAATGAACTCATAAATGTCATCACAATTCCCTCCATAAATACATAAAACCTTTTAACTCTTTTGGCATGTTTTGGGAAATAATTTGTCTAGAAAATGTACAAACACAACCATTATACAGCTCTAACACAATGACCCTCGCACAACCTACCAGCTTATAAATTATTTTTATTTTGCCCATTTGGCAAGCTTTAATTAATAATTTAGAGAGATTGGCAACATATTTGGCGAAAAAATAGATATAAAACCCAAAAATGCAGCTCTAGTGCCATGGTCTATATTAACCATCATAGTTCAGTAATAGCTTAACAAACATTTTGCCCTTTTGGCGAGTTTTAATTAATAACTTTGCGAGATTGGCAACATATTTGGCGAAAAAAAGACATAAAACCCTTATATGCAGCTCTAGGGTGATGGTCTTTAATAACCATCATAGTTCAGCAATTGCTTAATAAACATTTTGCCTATTTGGCGAGTTTTAATTAATAATTTGGCGATATTGGCAACGTATTTGGCGAAAAAAATAAAGACATAAAACCCAAATTTGCAGTTCAAGGGCGATGGCCTTTATTTACCATCATAGTTCAGTAATAGCTTAACTATACATTTATTTTAAATATGCATATTTGCAATCAACAGAACCATCAATGAAGAAATCATCAACAAGAAACCCACAATAAATCCCGAAATGAAGACTGGATGGAAATACGTCACTTGAAACATATAAATTATTTTCAAATAATGAATTTAGTTTCTGTGGCAACAAAATAATATAAATATTTTCAATTTTATTTATTTTCGCAAGACAGTTTTATTTAATTTTTTTCAGCAGATGGCATCAGGAAAGTAAAAAAATGAACAGATTTGAGCCAAAGTGGTGTAGTTTTTTCAGAAAATACGAATTTTCTGTAAAAAAATAGAACATTTTGAGAGCTGAAAGTTCCCTATTTGTAACTTGAGTATGAAATACGCATTTGTGCCAAGTTACGAGTCAAACAAATGTCTAGTTTTTTAATCTATAAGACACACACACATATACACACAAAACTTCATTTTTATTATTATAGATAGTAATTAGATTAAATCAAGTTTAATCAGAAAACAAAAAACATCACGCCGGTACGTTTATAGTTCATAGTGATGTCAGCCAAACCGACGTGTTTGTGATCACGTGATGATCACGTGAAAAAAATGCCTTTTTAAAACAATTTTTTTAAAGTTTTAAAGATTTATTTCGCAAAAATTATATATGCATTTGATATTTTTTGCTTTCAACTATAATTTAAATAACATTGGAAGGTATTTTAGCTATACTGTCAAGTACCCTATTCCATAACTTGTAAAATTGGCCTGTGTTTTTCCTTATATCTCTACAATGTAAAAAATGTAAGTTAAAAAACAGAATATTTTTATTAATTTCCTACAGAAAATAACTATTGCAGTTTTCTTTAAAATTAATAACTCAGTTTGTCGAAAGAACCATTTTCCCTGCAAACATATAAAATCTGCAACTTCTGATACAGATTGGATCTGTTGATATAACAGTGTAATTTTTTTTTGTACATTACGAAAATAAAATTTGATTTCCACAAATTACTTCAAGGGTTATTGTATAAACTGTAACCAAATAAATATGTTTTAACTCCGAACGTCATTGAAATCAATTTCGGAAAAAAAAAACGTTTATGCTGTTCATTGGGACATTAAAGAGACCATTGTAAATCTATACGAAAAAAAATTATGTAATATAAAACAATATACTTCAAATATACTCATAAATATTTGTACTAAAAAAGTTTAAATGAGAAAGTAGAAGGTTATGTGAACCTTGAAACTCATGGTCAAGTTTAATAACACTTTACAAATTCCATATTCGAAAGTGTGAGCGATAGTGAGAATCGTGACAAAGATGGATTTTTATCTTAATTCATTAAAATATTTTTCTCACGTTCTCCAGTGAAATTTACATTTTTCATCGAAGATAACCCTTAATGATTCTCATGATGGTTACAGAAATTTTATCGAGAATTCTTTTTACTTTTATAAAACATAAGATAATTTTAAATATATTGGAGTGATTTTTTTTAATGAAAATTTTGCTATTGCGTATAACTCATTACACAATAAACATGTTACCTGAGTGCCAGTTTTCTCAGCTACACAGTTTTTTTGTTTTAATTCTTAAATGTTTAATTATTATTAACTTTTTAGTATTAAGTAACTTTTTTATAATTCTGAATGACGATATATGATTTAAAATTTTATCTCTCAAAAAATTTTCAATACAAGTTAACTTCCTTACGTTTAGCTGCGTACGAAGTCGCCCTTAACGGTTGCGTTGGGTGCCTATTCAGGTGATGGCTCATCCCTTGACTATGGTTCTAAAATACGACGCCCGTCACCAATAGCCCTCGTGTAGCTCTAGTGCGACGATTATTCAAACCTAACTTTTTTACGTTTACGTAAATGTGCTTAACTTTTATTAAGAATATTTTGAGTACTTTCTTCTTGCTATTGTCGTTATCGTATCCTTTTGGAATAGCTTGGAAGACAGAAGTAGCTTCCGTTGGTACAAGGTTAGGTTAGGTTTTTGAATTATCGTCGCACTAGAGCTACAAAAGGGCTATTGGCGACGGGCGTCGTATTTTAGAAACACAGTCAAGTGAGGAACCGACACGTGAATAGGCACTCAACGCAACCGTTAAGGACGACATCGTACTCAGCGTAAGGATTTTGAAGGATACTTAAGGTGCACTCCCTTACACGGGGTATTATTGGTCGGACATTTTTGGCTGCACGGGCCGTTTATAGGTCGGCAGTTATTTTGGCGATGCACGGAACTGAAACTGGGACCTTTCGCATGCTAGGCCAGTGCCTAACCGACTGGACTAACCCAGCCCTTGTTGGTACAAGGCTTTGCTCTTTGTTGGCACAATTTTAAAGTAATTTGAAGTACTGTAAAAAAATTGAGACGTTCAACACAAAAGATGTATTAAAATCTAAATAATACTCTAAATCATTTAAAGACTGCAACATAAAACATCCAACATGCATCCTTCTCACTGGATCAGCGAGTGGAAGATGCATTTTCTGACAGCTTCTGTCTCAAGACGAAAAGACGTTCTCTGTGGGAGACGTCAGTTGGACGTCCTCTCTCGGACTATTTCGAGACGCCAAGAGGGGAAGTTCTCAACAGAATGACGATATATGATTTAAAATTTTATCTCTCAAAAATAGTTCAATACAAGTTTAATTCCTATTCTTTTTAATTGTTATATTGACCGCTCAATAGTAAATGTCTTAAACTTTTACAAAGTATATTTTGAGTACTTTCTCTTGTTATTGTCGTTATCGTATGCATGCCCTTCTGCCGAATAGCCTGGAAGGCAGAAGTACCTCCCGTTGGCACTCTGATGGGCTCTTTGTTGGCACCAACTTAAAGTAATTTGAAGTATTATACAATTTTTGAGACGTTCAACACAAAAGGTGTATTAAAATCTAAATAACACTTCAAATCATTTAAAGACTGCAACATAAAACCGACATTCATCCTTCTCAATTGGATCAGCGAGTGGAAGATGCCGCATTTTCTGACAGCTTCTGTCTCAAGACGAAAAGACGTTCTCAGTGGGAGACGTCAGTTGGACGTCCTCTCTCGGACTATTTCGAGACGCCGAGAAGAGGGAAGTTCTCAACAGAATGACGATATATGATTTAAAAATTTATCTCTCAAAATAGTTCAATACAAGTTTGATTCCTATTCTTTTTAATTGTTATATTGACCGCTCAATAGTAAATGTCTTAAACTTTTACAAAGTATATTTTGAGTACTTTCTCTTGTTATTGTCGTTATCGTATGCATGCCCTTCTGCCGAATAGCCTGGAAGGCAGAAGTACCTCCCGTTGGCACTCTGATGGGCTCTTTGCTGGCACCAACTTAAAGTAATTTGAAGTATTATACAATTTTTGAGACGTTCAACACAAAAGGTGTATTAAAATCTAAATAACACTTCAAATCATTTAAAGACTGCAACATAAAACCGACATGCATCCTTCTCACTGGATCAGCCAGTGGAAGATGCCTCATTTTCTGACAGCTTCTGTCTCAAGACGAAAAGACGTTCTCAGTGGGAGACGTCAGTTGGACGTCCTCTCTCGGACTATTTCGAGACGCCGAGAAGAAGGGAAGTTCTCAACAGTTTGGGTTTCTTTTCCATTCGCATTCTTCGAGGTCTGCGTTTAGGAGGATCTTCCAGCTGCTTGTGACGCCGCCATTTTCCAAGAATAACTTTGCTCGGTAGGGACAGATGGTCTTTGTAAATCTTTGTGGGTTTGGGAAGGTGTGAATTGTCGCTGTACCCTATGACACTGGGAATTATGGATGCATTAGAAGCAGCTGTTTTTGAGTTAAATGTTATCTCTGTCTGAAAAGATAACTTCGCAAATGGGTGGGGGGATGCTTGCATTTGTGTTCTAAATATAGTTTCAGTGACAAAAATTTCGCCCTTCCTTTTGCATTTACCTAAGTCCTAGGATCAGGCGCGCAGCCAGGACTTTTTCAAGGTGGGGGCTCAACTTTAGAAGGGCACTTTTACACGAATAAATAATTTTTTTTTATTAAGTATTTTTTTTAATGAAGTACTAAATTTACAATCATGTTTTACAAACAAGACTGCTGAATTTTTTTTTAAGTAAGTGAGAGGTTGATAAAAATTTCCAGAGGTAACTAAAATTACATTAATTCTGAAAATTGGCCCAAAAATAGTTCTTACACTGGAATTGGAAAAGTAGGGAAAATTATCAAAAACAAAAAAATAACATTTGTGAAATTGGGTGAAAAGGAGTAAAATATTTAAAATCAATTCTCTGATATCTGTGTCGTTTTTTGACATACGATTCCGAAATTTTTGGTAACGATTTTTTAAAAATATGTCTCTCTAACCCTTTTCGACCAGCAGGCAGGTGGCTCTGATTTAGAATTATGAAACTAAATTTGGAGTTTTATCGAAAAAAAATGCGTTAAAAAGCATCAATGCCAGAAACTCCTTAAAAACAAAGTATTTTTTTATTCAAATAACGAAATGGTACAAGTCAGTTATTTCGGTATGGAAACTTTTGAGGAGCTTGAACATTCTCTTTAATATCTGCACGATCGTGCGAGCCCGGTCGGAAAGGGATAAGTTAGGTTAGTTACAAATTCGTTCATCTACCTAGAAATCCAACGAATTCAAAAAGCTATGGGATAAAACTAAATTTTAAAAGTTGCCATTTCCGTCAATTGTTAATAACAAACCCTCGTCCAAAGAGATACATTAAAATTTAAAAGCATGTTTCAAATTAAAAAATTTATAAACGATAAGCAGTTTCTTCTTTTTCTTTTTATTATTATTTAGCGGTCACTAATGATTCAAAATAAATGCATGTAATTGTTTGCCTGAAAGTGATTTATTTTGTGGTCTTCAAAATAGAAATGGATATAATACAAGTAACATCTTTTCCGGTTTATTGAAATTCACAAATAAAGAATGATATAGCAAAGTAGCACTACACAAACTCTTGTTATTATTTATCAAATTACAAAATTCGGTTACATTTATTTTACTTGGTGCAAATGCCCATTTATTTTACTTAGTGCCCTACTTATATCATCAAAAATAGCCTTATTACAGTAACATGGAAGTAAATACTGAATTTTTTTTTAATGAAATAGCCATATTTTACCTTTAAACCTCTTCTCCTACTAACTAATTATTTGGTCCATGTTTGGAATAAATATATTCTGTAATATGATTCGGCAGTTTCAGCAGGTTGAGTTTTCCTAATTTTTTGCCGTTGGGCCATTCGGTTAGGTTAGGTTTGAATTATCGTCGCAATCGAGCTACACGAGGGCTATTGGCGACGGGCGTCGTATTTTAGAACCACAGTCAAGTGACGAGCCGACACCTGAATAGGCACCCTACCCAACCGTTAAAGGCGACGTCGTACGCAGCGTTAGAAATTTGAAGGATATTTAACGTGCACTCCCTTGCACAGTGTATTATTCGTTGGCCATTCGGAGAACATAGATTTCAAAATTGCGTTTAAAAGTAAGGGCTTTTGCCTTTTAACCCTTTCAGTCCCAAAAATTTACTACACAACAGAAACATCTGATATTCACAAAATAAGCTTATTTTAGGTCAAGTATAAGATTTCCTTTCGAAAAAAAAAATTCATTTTAATTTCTTATATGGTTTTTGAAATAATGCCAAAATTTTTTAACTGTGGAAAACAACAAAATAAAAAATATATATATTACATAAAAATCCTTCGAGTTACATATTTTAAGGTATCTGACCATATTGTTAAAAAAAATTAATAATTATTTTAACCGAAAAAGTTTAAATTGTGTTTTAAATATGAGGAACTGAAGTGAACGTTTCAAAAATCAAGTGAAACGCTTGTTAGCTATTTTCTGAATAAAAAAAATAGTAGTTCTGATTGCTATTGAGATTAATGTAAAATATTGTCGAATGGAACAGAGTGTGAAGAATCGAATAATGTGTGTTTGGATGTTATAACGGGGCATAAACATTTAGAAAAAAATATATTGAAAGTGATGATGCCAAATAGCATCACTGGGACTGAAAGAGTTAAAGATAGATGAAATGAAAAGTTTCTAATGCCTTTTCGCTAATGTCTAAAAAAAAAACGTTTAAAATCCTGCACTAGTTCTACAGCCTGAATACGTTCGAGAGACTTCAGTTGTATAAGCCTAGAAACAGGCAAAAGCAACTTTTTGCATGGCAATGTGATTATGATTCATTTTGGAAACTGATTATGAGCAACGTTTTTGGCTTCTTTTTTACAAGAATATTGCACCAATTGACTTTGTTTTTCATTAAAACACATTTTATAAAATTGCAGAAATTCGGGAACATTAATTTGGACAAAAGGGCACATTGTCACAGTCAGGGAGGGGGCTCGAGCCCCCCGAGCCCCCTCCCTGGCTGCGCGCCTGCCTAGGATATTTCTAAGTCTGCATTTGTCTGCTAGGAATAGCGTCAATTTGTTGTGTCCTTAAGAGTAATACAGTATATTTAATATTTTATGTCTTATTGAAAAAAAATCTTTTCGAAACTTTGTAAGTCCTCATAATTTGAAAATAAATGGAATTCATGAAGCTTTGAATAAGTGACAGGAGTGTGACATTATGCTTCAACAGAAATAAACTCATTTCTAAAAAATTTAGTATAAATCAAGCTCATTACCCATCAGTAGATGCTTCCCTTGGAGCCCCATACGTTCGGGTTCCAATGAACATTCGCTATTGCGCGGCTGATCTGCCATGCCTGATGACTTTAATTATTTCAGGGGTCGATATGATTGATCTGAACACAGTTAAAAAGTTTAGTGCAAGATTGTACAGGAATCCTAGAACTTTGTAGCTGCTACCATAATTTTATAACGTTCATATACCACTTTTGAAGTGCATCAAATTTACGATTTCACCAAAAATCTGATCAATCCACGATCCAAATAGTGGTAGCAGCTGGAAAAGTTCCAGGATTCCGATGAAATCTCGCACCAAACTTTTTAACAGTATAATGATTACTTACTTACTTACTTAGTCCTCTTCTTGCCCTGTGGCACATAAGGCCTTAAGCTTTTTACGCCAACTCCTGCGATTTTGTGCAGCAGCTCTTGCTTCTGACCAGCTCGCCCATCCAGCCTGGTTCCTCTCGTCTTCCACCATTTTTCTAAATGTTAGTTTGGGCCGTCCTCTTTTTCTTTTTCCATCGGGGGACCACGTCAGTGCTACTACTGGGATTTGACTTGTTGGCATACGTATCTCGTGACCAATCCATTTCCACCTTCTTTTTTTAATATTAATTGCCAGCGGTTCTTGTTTGGTCTTATTGTAAAGCTCGATGTTCGATATTGTTTGTGGCCAGAAAACTCCCATGATTTTCTGTAAACATCTGTTTTGCCAGCCATTAATTCTTTTACTTTGTGCTTTAGTAATTTTCCACGTTTCTGTTCCATACAAAAGTATACTTTTCACCAAAGAGTTAAACAGAAAAATTTTTGTTTTTAACATTAGATTAATTGATCGTGTATATTAGATTAATTGTATAATGATTACCAGCTAACTTTTTCAATGTTATATCGATCTTTTGAATCTATAGATTGGATAACTTTATATATTTTATTTTGTGTCCCAGTAGATTCCAGTCGAGATGTCGTTCGAACGCCGCCTCCCCCTGCACCGCACCGACTTCAGCGTGATCGACCGCGAGTTCAGCTCGATCCGCGAGAAGTTCGACAGCGAGATGCGACTCATGGAGGAGGAGATGAACCGCTTCAGGTCCCAGCTCATGGACAGGGAGATGCCGCGCATCCAGAGCCACAGCACGGCAGCGGACAACACCACGCACAGGTGAGCACATTTTGGCTGAACAATGAACCTATTCACAACATTATCATAGAACATTGCACTGGTTAAACAAGCTAAAGGATCATGAAGCCTACGGAATATTACTACACTGCTCAAAATAATTAGGGGAGCACTTAGCGTACTTTTGTTAACCCTTTCAGTTTCAGCGTTTTGTTTTTCATTCTAAAAATCTAAAATCTGTGAAATAGATTCATTATGCATCCAGAATGAAATGGTAAAAAACAGGCGGAAAATATTAATTTTTAACGGAAATTTAAGGGGGGGGGGGGAATTGGAACCAAAAATTAAGAATAAATTATAACACTAATTTTTCAAATTTTTATTTGCAAAAAAAGAGGTAAAAAATCATTTTTAAACATCTGAGAATGTAAGCGTGAAGAATTTAGAGTCAATTTATTTCATAAAAAAATTTTGGAGTGAATTTAATTTTACCCTGTTTTCATATTTTCATTTGATTAAAACATACATTATTTATATCCTCAAAAGACATGATTCTTCCATCTAACGATAAATTAGTGCAAGCTCAACTTTAGTAAGAAAAAATCGCTAGCTCATGATTCCAAACGGAAATATTGGGGTTGAAAGAGTTTAAGCCATGCGCTCCCCTAATTGTTGTGAGCAGTGTATTATGGCCCAAAACACATTAATATTCAAGGAATACACTGATGGCCAAAAGAATTAAAGATCACCACAAGGGTCTGATCTAGGAAAACTCAGACTATAGGCACAACAAATTTTGGGGGCCCTTTACGGACGGAAAGGTTGCATACGATTGCCGGTAATGATATGGCGTTATTTGATCGATGATGTATAACACTTTTTGCGACCATTTTATCGAATTACTTTTAATATAAATCAAACCAATTACGTTCTGTCAATGACCGAGTCATTGTCAAGCTAAAAACAAATTCTTGATTTTTTTTTTAATTTACTGAAGTTTTTGGGGTGGGGTTTTTGACAATGGTTAATTTTACTCTGACGTTACTGTAGGCGTAGCAGTTCCGATCATCTATTGGCTAAGCACACTAAAACCAAAAACAATTGCCAAACGGAAAACCAAAAATTCGCTAACTAATTAAATAACTTTTTTTTGCTTCCATCAGGTCCGAGGTTCGGACGTGGTTAGACGGACTCAGTTCCCCCCTCATTCAGGATTCAGATGACGGCAAGAGGCTCAGGCTGAGGTTCGATGTGAGCCAGTACCAGCCAGAGGAGATTGTGGTCAAGACTGTTGACAATAAGCTGCAGGTAAGGAAAAGGTTTCTCAAAATATATTTTTGACCGAATTCACTATACTATAAGTTATACATCAAAACTTTTAACCCATAACAATACAGGGCATTCATAAAATAATACATAAACAGTCTTAAATACTCTAGTCCTAAAAAAGCAACGCATAACATTTTAATAGTTTCAAGCCAAACGTAGGCATAACATCAAGTCGTGAAATAAATCAGTTAAATAACGATAACAATTATCTACATCTTCAGATGAAGATATTTCTTTGCAGCGAGGTCTAACAGAACCATTTCGTTAAGCGAAAGTTGAATAAATTACTGTCGACTGAAAGCGACAGATCACGAATGATTCAGAGTTTTAATTATATTCCTATATATTATAATTCTAAGAACTAAATTAAATAGCTCGAAAGCTAATAGTGGGCCAAGTTGCTGTGTTCACTTCAACTCTCTTGACCAAGGTCTGTGAGCTGCAATGGTCAACCGCACAGTGTTTAATTCCCAAGAATGCTTTGCCTTCATTTAATCGACCCACTCATTTTATGAAAGGCTGAATGAACCTTGCAACCCGATATTCGAATCCCGGACCTGTGGTATGGTACTGCGAAGCGCTGCTCCTTAACTCGTTTAGCAACGGTTGGCGTGTTGGCAATAAATATGCCACACAAAAATAATGTTTCTGTTTTAGTTTACCTGAATCATGGAGGAATGAGTAGTAGGGAGGGGACATTGCCTATTCCCCGCCATTGAGCGGGGTGAAGTAACTGTAAGGTATAGCAGGGAAGCTAAATACAGGGAATGATTGGCAACCCGCGCGTTTGACGCCATAGGAAGTAATAGGAATTTTCAGGAAAAGTGACTTTTGGAGGATTTAAAAAAATATACTGCAGCTATATAATTTTAGATATACATTCATGTACTATCAAACACTTGGAAACACTAGCTAAATAATGTTGTTTTATTTTTATTTTAGAGAAAATTAGTTTGTTTAAAACTATCTTTAAACTTCGCATCAAAAATATATAATCAAAGCCAGTTGTATTTTTTTCTTACCTGGAATGCGTTCAACATGTTCAATTAATAAAATAGGTTTTCCATTAAGAATCGTAAGCATATATTATAAGCTGTATATTATGTTGAATAAAACTTTGGAATATGGAGTAATAAATCTTACTAAATGCAGAGAAAATATCTTATTTTTATTTTACAGAGACAATTACAACTTTTTATACGTAGGAAAAATGTGTAGAATTTAATAAGAAGCATTAAACACGCAAACAAAACAATCTTTTCTTTAAAAATAAATACATTTTGTTTCATGAATATAAGTACAATTTGGTGAGTAAGAAAAGTACATTTTGGTGAGTTCATCCAAATCAGAGTTAAAATTTAGGATTTTATTGTCCTTCAAATAGAATGGCTTTTGTGTAAAACTGTCTAATACATTGCTTTGTGTTTACATTTTTACAATAATGGGTTAACAGGACTTTCATATACGTTTGAACAATTGCCCGAATCAAATGGAGGAGATGGTTGTAAAAGGGATCAGAGTCAAATTGGTGTTGAGTTAAGTTCGGAAAAAAGTTTTGGGAACACACATGTTTGACACTAAATTTGATGGCTGCATTTCTTTCCGTTTTCAGCAATACCTTTAAAACCAAAAAAGCGCTACATCGGCCACCTTTCGCAATTTTTTTTCTCGAAAAATTTATTATGACGAGTAACAACTACTAACGGCAGTTATAAAATCTAACGGCAGTTAAATTATTGTGTTCATATTTTACACACGTTTCTTTTTAGCAATAAAATTTATAAAAAAAAATTCATTAAATGTTTAATTAATGTTAATTATTATAATGCAAATAATTTTTTGATAATAGCTAATGAAAACTTATTTATGCTATTAAAATATGGAAAGAAAAATAAGTTAGTTGGAAACAAATAGTAGTTAATATAGACTAGGTAGCAGTTTAATTTTTTTGATTTAATAATAAATGAATTTTTATCATGTAAGACTCGTAAGAATAATAAAAATAAACAAGGATGTTAAAATTTTACATAAAACTCACATAAAAGTCGTCTAAAATAGTGAAATAAAATTTATTCAATTCGGAAAACAGAATTGCATTTTAAAGTGATGCAAAATATTGAAATCTAACTTCGTGCAAATTTTAGTTAAAATAAAGGCAAATTAAAATATTATTCACCCAGAAGGAATTGAGAATGAACAATTCCTTTGATACATTAAAATTGTTTCAGAATCTTTCTTAAAATGTGTAATTAAAACGCTATTATAAGACGCAAAATCGCATTCGACTACGTACTCCCTTCGATTTTTTGCCAATCACAAGGTGGCGTCGCGGTTACAGTGACGGCTTCACTCATGTCTACTCCCCTTTAGTCCTTCCTCCATGACCTGAATAAACAAAATATACGACACATGAAGACAATAGTCCTGGATATTTTATGTATGGCAAACCAAGTTATACGAAAAATGAATTTTTAAAAAACAACTTAAATCTTACGTTATTATTCAGAAATTAAGATGTTAATGAAGTTCACAAAGTAGTCATTAATGAGTAAAGTTCCTGGGCCTCAATTTCACTATATTCTACCAAGAACAAAACATATTTTATAAATTTAATCATTTCTTCTCCTTCAGGTTCAAGCCAAACACGAAGAGAAGACCGACACCAAGTCTGTCTACCGAGAATACAACCGTGAGTTCCTCCTCCCCAAAGGAACTAACCCAGAAGCCATCAAATCATCTCTGTCCACGGACGGAGTTCTAACAGTGGAAGCTCCATTGCCGGCTATTGAAGGCATACACATGATTCCCATCGAGAACAAATGAACATTGCCATCTTAATGCAAACGTCAAATAATAGCATTGCCTTGTCTATGAATTATTGGAATTTGCCTGTAAATTTGCATATTTTAAATTGTTTAACATTTAAAATTTTAAAATATACATACTACCTATGTGTAATAGTTAATAAATAGTTAAATGAATTTCTCAATGTTTTAAATTTTAGTTTGGCACACCAATATCTGATATAATGTAATCAAGCAACCATCTTGCCTATACCATTATAAGAAAAATTATGACTGAATAATAATTACTAATTTTTATTATTGTGAAGTTTACTTTCAGTCAAAGTTCATAAGATCAATGCTATATCTATTTTTTAAAAGGAGCTGAAGATCTATGTATAATATTAAACATCTCTTTTTCTTTTTAAATATAAGAGAATTTGACTTGAATAATGTCTGTGATGTACTACTTATGCACTTTTGGGCAAATAAAGCCGATTTTGGATTTTGAAATGCGTGTTTTATTATTATTACGAAACCTTAACAAAAAGCAAATGCACCAATAGCTTTGCCCTCAGGTAAAAAAAATGGTACAATGTAACTAAAATACAACTTTCCAAATTCGTTCTTAATTAACCCTTTCAGTTCCAGTGATGCCATTTGGCATCATCATGTTTCTGGTCATAATTTAAAAAAATAATAATAAGGCTGACATCTTTTGAGTTTAATAAAAGATATTTTCTAATCGAAAAAAAGTTTGAAGAATCGAATGATGTGCCTTTTGATATCATAAATGGCTCTATAGACGATCAGAAAATTATCTAAAATGTCATTGGGACTGAAAGGGATAAAATAGATTGTGATTGAATTAATATAACTCGGATATTTGAGAGCATAACATTAATTTTCAAGATCTAAATGTATTACCAAATAAATACAGAGTACCCAATGGATTTCAAAACTTAACATTGAAATTATAAGCAATAGATCCCATAATTTTTGGTGTTCTTCTATTTATAGTTCTTTTATTGCCTAATAACCACACTCTGAGATTTCAAGGCAAGTTTCATAGTATTTCATTTGAAATCCACAAGCTTCAATCATTTTCAAAAAGACAAAATCTATCTTATTTCATTTTAGCTAATGGGTTGTTTAAGGAAGTAAAATTTAATTGACCTTTTAAAAAAACCTCCTAGTTTTTCTTCCCATTCATGTTCATGAATCCCATTTTTGGCAATCATCATTAAATAACTTAATCTAAATTTGAGGACGAGTTTACTTTAAAAATTAAATAATAACTAAAGTGTGTGTGTTTATGTAATTTTAGAAGTCATATGTTAGTTTAGTAATGCATCTAAACACAAAAATAACCACAATGTTACTTTTGTGTTTAGATGCATTATGCTAGTTTAATATGCATCTGTTATGTTAGCTTATAAATGCATCTAGTTATGTTAGTTTAATAATGCATCTAAACACAAAAGTAACCTTAGAAAGTATTCAAAATTAGGTAAAAGTGAGAAATTAGCAACAAATAAAGATACATCGAGCAAAACATTCAACCTAGATTTTTCTCTAAAACCTTTAATAAACATACATTTATCTAACAAATTACTCATTTCCATCAAATCTTTCCTATGCAGTTTGTGCCTTAGCTTGCCTAAGAATCTTAGCTTTGCGCTTCTCGTCCAACTCAAGAGTTTGTTGTTCCACGATTTCTTTTCTCTTTTCTAAGAACTCTCTGTACTCTTCCTCTTCTAACTTGACAACAGTTTCAACCCCAACTGTGCGGGCTTCATCGATAATTTTTTGGCAGACCTCTTTCAGCGGAACGCAGTCAAATACTTCGTCTTGGCTTTTTATTTTGGCTATTTCGTAAACGTGTTTGAGGCTTATCTTCCCAGCCCAATCTTTTGGACCTGAAGGAAAAAGGATTCTGATTAAGAACATTTAAATCCCAATGTGTTTTTTAAGGGGAAGAAACTTAAATTATTCTGCTTTCCAGTACATACACAAATTAATAATTTAATAGTAACTGCTAGGCAATAAGCTCTGCCTTTAATTTAATAGTAACTACAATGCAGTGCTCCCTAAAAAGTAAAGAACACCTAAGGAGTTCTACCTTAACTTTTAATTTCAGGTATAAGAAATTTGTTTTTGACCACCAAACTAAAAATTGCATGTCCAGGACAAGGTAAGGAATTTCATGCAATAGTTTAAGTGATTTTTTTCCTGCAATATATATGTATTGATAAATGATGCTGTATACTAGTACAAAAACCAATCTTACGGTTTCAGAAGAAAAAATGAAAAATCAATTCTCTTTTTATGATAAGTTAAGCCCAAAGAATATAAGTTATAATTATGGTAGAATTGCCCATCTACTAAAATTATCACCTTTTCATCTTAAAATCCCTGCGGTAATTAAAAAGTTGGGTTAAGGTGGTAACTTGAAAATGTATAATTTATGTGCCATAATATATAATAAATTGCGTTTAGAAAAGCATTAAAAAAATTTTAGTCTATGGATTTAGCTTAAGATTTTATGATAAAATGTTGATAATAAAAGGATATTTTTGGAACAAGGTAGTAGAAAATTAAATATGTTACAACTTTTATACTATAAATTTTATTCTACAGTCAACAGTTATCTAGCTACCGATAGCAAAGTGCGAATAGAGATAATTGTGGTCATGAACCTCAAATAATATAAGGGCTGCAAAACTCGGACTATCCAAAGTATTACTAAGGCATAGGGTTTGGTCTGTTCATTGGCGACTTTTGATGGCCTTAAATTCAATTGAACTATGTTGCCAATGAACGGACCCAATCAATATATCATATACTTCCTAGAATGTGAGTTTTGAAACTAGACCAAAACAGATGTGTAGTTAATGAAAATTACAAGCCAATAAAATGCTAGTGTTGCACATGGACAAGTTTACTCTACAGTTTTGAAAACCAAAAAAAAAATAACATAAAAGAATATATTATGCTGAATATCTGGTTGCTCTGTAACACATGTTATTGTTTACTCTAATTTCTACTATTGTATTTCCACCCATACATTTTTTTTTATGAAAGTTAGTTAATGTTAAAAAATAATATTAAATATGACAAGTACTTCAATGTTGTCACTAAAATAAATGTTTAGCAGATTTTATTATATCATAAGACACTAAAGACATAATGACAAACAGTGTCACTTACTACACTTTGGCTTTTTATCCACTATATTTTGAATAACAATTTTAGTTTAAAAAATGAATAAAAGACAAAAAAAAAACCTTACCTGGTGACATAGATCCTTTTTCACATCCAGCTGCTTGCTTTACAAAGTAACTTATAGGAGGATTCATAAACTTGATTTCAAATGTTCGGTCTGGCTAAAATTTCAGAAAGACATTTCATTTAAACCTACATGTGCGCAACTTTTGCAAAAATACATAATTATTTTTTAATGTCACCAGACCTTCAAAAACTATTTTTATGAGAACTTAAACTGCTATAGAACACGAAAGTTAAATTTTAGGAGATATAAATATTTAAAAACATAACCTGTTTGTGTGGTTAATCATGCTCATAAAATCTTTATCTATGAAAGCAAAAAAAAAAAAAAACTCTTTGGACATTCAACAGACAATATGAAATGTATTTCATGCAAAAAGCTATATGCTATGCTATATAAGACAGAAGTTATAATTGTATTAATATGAAGTAGTAATTGCTCTATTTCTGTACATGTACAAGGCATTTATTAGTTTATTAGCATGATTTTATTTCAAATATTATTGCTCAACTTGTATTTTCAGGATAAAAGCAAGCAACACAACAGAAACCAAGATTTTTGTTTTTTAACGTTAATAACAGTAAATATGTACAACTATTTACAACTCGAATTACGCCATCTATCGGCAGGAACAAAAACAATCACATGACTGACCACAACTTATACATCGAACTAGGGGCAAAGCTATCTTCTCGCTACTGCTTGCCAGCCCCCGGTAACAAACATGCAAGACTAATATGAGGATACTGCCAATGCTGGAATGTTCATCTATACAATCTGGATAGTTATCATGGGATTGCTCCGGGGCATCACGTAGCTCTAGCGCTAAGCAAGGATCTCTACCAAAGCCACGGGACACAACTTGAAACAGCCCCGGCACAAAACAAGCACACTGCCACACTTACTTTAGGGTTTCTGGCGTTTCTGATTGGCTGAAGCCGTGTAAGTCACGTGGCTTTCAAGCGTCCGACAATTACAATTTTATATTATAGAGTTACTTAAATTTATAAGTAAAGGAGTATGCAGCCCTTTTAGAGAGTTGTTGTTCAGTTATAAAAATGTTCAAGGAGGGGCGGAAATAGAGTTTCATCCACAATGTGAGAAAAGTCACTACACATATGGCAGTATAAGGTTGCTCACTTTGTGTATCAGTATGACTTTTTTTTTCCACCTCGGAGTAGACTATTTAAAAACTATTCAATGCATCACAACATTCAAAAAGTGCACTAGATTTCTGTGCATATTCAGAAATTATAAATAAAAACTTTTCATAATATGCCAATATTATCAAGTGTGGAACAGCAACGTCATCTAATTAGAAAGCAGTAATTCGTAAACAAGTACAGTATAACTAGATTGTAGCATCCTTCAAGGGAGTGTGGTGTACGATGTTATGTTATGTATGAGTAAGTTATAAACAAGGTTAAATAATAAGGGCAGGAAATCCTGAAAACTACATATTATGTACAAAAATTATGAATTAAGGTTATAAAAGGACATCTACTGAATAAATTTCAACCCTAGGTACTATTAAAATTTTAAAAAATTCTCCATACAATTTTTGGGGAGATATTTAAAATTAGAGTTTGCCCACTTTTCATATCATTTGCTGAATGAAACACTTAAATAGTGAAAACAAACCATTTTAAAAAAATTATTATTTTAGAAGACATTTTGGATATCACATAAATGTAGATTTTTAGCGTTTATATACCTTGTCTAGCCAGAATATGAGATCCGAAAATACTTTCCTCCCCCATCCCTTTGCTCTGTTTTCTTCCAAACGGCATGAGCGTGTTTTTCCCCACCCTACTTGGGTTTGAACTGTACGGATTGTTAACTCCACAACAGAACACGCGTTAGGTTTAGAAAAGTGATGCTCCCTCCGTTTCCTAGAAAACCAAGCGAAGGGATGGGGGAAGAAAGTCTTTTTGAAGCTTGCATTCTGGCTAGACAAGGTATAACAGAGGATTTAATTAAAAGGGTGGTTACAAGCAAAATATTATAACATTAAGTTCTATGGGTAACTCAAAAGACAGAACATTATAAAGAAGTTGTTGTGGTAAACAAGGTTATTGTAAACGAGTTTGACAGTAAGAATAACTCTTATCTGACTAAGACCGGTAGTCAAATGGCACTGATTTAAAATTAGGAGAAAAAATATGAAGTTTTATCAAAAAAATGCATTAAACAGCCTCAATGCTAGCAACTCCATAAAAACAAAGTAATTTTTCATACAAATAACGAATGGTACAAGTCAGCTGCTTCAGTATCGATAATTTTGAAGAGCTTGAAAATTCTCTTTTATATCCGCACGATAGTGATAGCTCGGTTGAAAAGTGATAAGAACAATTTTAAGTCCTTTTAAAATCAACCAAGTGCATGCACATATGACAATGGTTCAACCAAGAAGCACGGGTCACAGAAAACATACCTGCCAATTACAATACAAAACTAGCAACAAAAATATATTAATAAATAATAATATAATTATACTAAAGAGTAGTTAAACATGAACATTGAAAGGAACACTTGTTTTTATGAGGTTTATAATAGTTAAAAAAACAGATAAAAATATAGAAAACAAAAGATACCTACTTTGATTCGGATTGTTGTTGGTAGGGGGATGCCTTCTTTAATGTCTTTTGTTTTTTCATTGAAGTCTTTACAAAACAATGCTACATTGATATTCCTCTAAAAAAAAAAATTGCGTTTTTAGTAATTACAGGGTTCATGCTAAAATGACAAGTCTCAAATTCATGACTATTCATGACTTTTCATGACCGAAATTAAAAAACTTCATGACTCCAGGAATCGGACCAAAAATAAGAATTTTCAATTCGAGAAATTATGAAATTTGATTTGCAATGTCTTCTAAAATATACTTTTATATTAAGTAAGCAATTATTTTTTTCATATATAAACCAAGTGTACAAAATACAGGGTTTCTACCAAAATGAACAATCCCGATTCCTGACAAAGTAATAAGTTTTTCATGACTTCATAAATCGTATCTCAAATAAAAATAATTCAAATTAAGAAAACGTGAAAGCTGACAGCACAAACATAGTGAACTACTTATTATGTTTGTGTCGACAATTTTCCCATTGGCTTATTTTAATGTGCAAGTGCTCGAATTTATTTTAAAAATAAAGTATTGCGCCATAAAATGATTACAAAATGTATGCTTTAATAAAGTGAAAAATCTTTCTTTGTTGATTATTAAAGTTGTTTTGTTGTTAATTGTATGTTTTCTTTGATTAATTATTCCAGGGCTTTTATTTTAATCACTAATACCCTTGTTCCTTTTATTGCTTTTGCATTTCTTCTTTTAATAACGGGTTATGCTTGTGCATGAAAAAAAAATGTAAAAACGCCAGTTAAACCAAAATTACAAAAAGGCCTATTAGCAAAATTATTGATAAAATTTTAAAAAAAGGTTAAAATTAAGGCTACAGCTTAAAATCCTCTCTACCACGGGAAATTTCACTGAAAATCATGCATCCGAAAATCTTACATCATTGGCTATCAGAACAACTACAAGCTCTGGCGATCTGAAAATTGGAAAAAAAAAAACCCTGCTATCCCGAATTCGCGAAACTCCCACAATCAGAAAAACCATTATAAAATCTTTAAAAACCTGTTGAATACAAACATGACACGAATTGAAGAAGCAAAGAAACAAACTTGATATCCACCAAAAAATTTTTAATAAAAAGAAACAATAAGAAATTCACAATTAAAGTTTTAAAAAAATAAAGATTTCTCAATGGTGGGGGTTTCTACCTTGTTTTTAAGGTTCATATTGGCACTTCGTATCAAATCAATACCAGATTTAAAGCTTTTTAAAAAAGAGAGTGATCATGAAATTTCAAAGCTGAAGCTTAATTATTCAGCAAGGAAATAGCCCTGCAGCTGCGGTGATCATAAACCAGTAGTGCACATGCGTACAAGTGTCGTGTTAATAGAAGCTCCGGAGAAAAAGAACGTAAACAAACGCAACTGTCGTCACTGGTACGCAAAAGCCCGGTGCCGCTATTAAGAACTTATGTTTGCATAAGAGGTAAAATAACTAAACTTATGATTTTGAACAATACCCATACATATACATAGATTTTCATGACTTTTAGTCATTTTTTTGCCCAAAATCATGACTTTTGGTCGTTTTTTGCTCAAATTCATGACAAAATTTACCAATGTCCAAATTCATGACTTTTCATATGCGCATGAACCCTGTAATTAATTTCAATGAAATGAAAATATATATATGGGCATTGTTAATATAATCCCTGGCTACAGGCTCTATGTGACGGACATTTCTATATAAATTCTATATAAATGATATTTATATAAATTGGAGGCACATAGAAAAATATTTATATACTATCTAACATACCATAAATATTTATATTATCAGTGGATGAAGAAAAGTCTGAGACGTTTTAAGGAACTACAACATATGCTGTAAATACATATTGATGAAGATATATTTACCAATATCAATAAATTTTCAATATTTGACATTGCAAATAGTTTCCAGTTGGCCTTTTGTTGAAGATTTAAAACATTACCCAGGAAAGTTTTGAGTTTTAATTAGAATAGGTTAGGACTACCATAAGTAATTCAATTATATATAAAAAAAAAACGAAACTGGCATTAACTTGCTAAAAAAAGGGTGGATTCATGGGTGGAAAAAGAAAACTATAATAGAATTGGACTGTAATCAATACTTCGTAAAATCAATACTTCGTTAATTCTAAGTGCTGTTTTGACTCAAGATATGGACAGTAATTCTTCAAATATAGATAGAATAATTTAAAAAGATAAAATTACTTGACCAATATGGGGACCTAAAGGAGGTCCAGGCATTGCCTTCCCTGCCGGTATCCATGTTCGCACGTAAGGTGGATGTATAACTTTCTGTATGATTTTTCTAAATCCTTTAACGCGACGAGCTGTTTTCGACATAATGGAGACTTCAAATTAGTTTATTTTGAGGAAAAAAGGTTTAATAAATATATAACTTAGCAAAAGTTTCGAAGAACTAAAACAATGCGACTATGTTTGTTGTGACTTTGGATTGGTTGGTTGGTATACATATATTTTCAGACTTGTGTGCTTGCTCAGAGAGCCGCTTATAAACCTTCGTCAAGTAAGACAGTCACAACACACTCACACGCACACAAATACGTGCCAGGTGACATGCTGTCACCTATCACGCGCCACCTCCACAATTTAGACATGTCCCTGAGACCCTGAAGGGGAGGGAAACAGTCTCCAGGAGCCTATACCCGTGAGAAACTGCGCAATGACCACCCACAGGACTTTCGGACCCAACAGATTTATCGAGCACGAACTCCGCATATACTCGGTGAGTTTTCAGTGATCAGGACTCGATCGCGGGACCCTCTGATCCGTGGATCGATTTACTGACCACAAGGCGTCTTCCAGCGCGACTTTGGATGAATGCTGGATTTATGTTAAACGCTTCCGGATGTCAACTTTTAGCCTCTAAGATGCTTTAACACAGTCAAATTAGACTTTGTAAACTAAAACCATGGTCAAGTGGCGAGATCAACATCTGAGCTGGCACACAAAGCAAATCAGTAGCAGGATCATAAAAAGTGCTTTTTTTTAATTGAACACTTCCTTTATATTATAAAATAAATGTTAGAAAAAAGTACAAAAATAAACCAGATATAGAAAAACCGTGCGCTACCGCACACTACCTAGAAGATACGCGTAAATGGTAGAAAGTTGACTCTTTCGTTCCTTTCCTGCGGCAGACTTATGGGAAGAAAAACCAGCACCTCGTTCAAATAATAATAAAAATGGTCTTTTGAAGGATTTTTTTGGGGGGAGGAAGTAATATGCAGATGAAAAATTATGAGAAACTATAAATGAAGAAAAAAAAGAGATAAGCTGAATATATCTGTCTCTTTAGCTTAAGCAAATCCCACCAAAAATAGTAAATAAAAATATTTGACTCAGCTCGGTTTTTAAAAAAATATTAGAGGTTAGTTAATTAAAAAAATTAACAAAAGGGATAAAGTAAAAAATTCATTTTATATATGGGAAATAAATCTTTTGGAAGCATTATTTGGAAGCAAAAGTCTTCGGAAAAGACAATGTTTATATACATTAAAACGAGTCGCCGATTCTTCCTTTCAAGAGCGGCATAGTACGCAGCGTCAGGTCTTTGGAGCCCATAGGCACTTAACATGCACTCCGCCACCCCACTCCCTGTGCACAGGCAGTTAAAAGGTCGGAAGTAATTTTTTGGCGATGCCTGGAGTTGAACCTATCACCATTCGCATGTGAGGCGAACACATTGATCGACTGCGATTCTTTAACTAAACTCATCAATTGTGTACTTCAGGTCGTAAAAGGATCAGGAATCTCACAATCAGATACAACTTTTTTTAATAAAAAGTAAATTTCATTTTATAACCCTTACTGCACAAAAGAAAAGTGCACTACACTATTAATAAAGTAGTTTCAAAGAGTATTGAAGTAGTATTATTTTTCAAGGATTTCTAGTTTTATGCACTGAACTTTTTGAGGTAACACTTGAAGAGTACAGGGGAGGAACGGCTTTATTTCGTAGAAGGCTTTCCTTAATAGCCTCTTTGGGGATGATAGCGAGAAATCGCATAAACTGGTGTAAAGAAACGGTTACTTGCTTTGTTTATCTTTCACGGCAACCCTGATTCACGCCAGAGATCAGTGGATACGAGTTACACGTTTGAACCCCGAATGAAGATCCGAAAGAAAAACGGTTTCTGGTCGCCAATCAGAAACAATTACGGAAAAACTCTAAAGAAATCAAGCGGTTCTTTCCCTGTACTCTTCACTTGTCTGTAACGGTCGTAGTTAAGATGTGAAAGTGGGTGGCGGACAGAGAGACGAACACGAACATGGCCTTAACAAAAGCTTCCACTTTTTCCGTTATAAATATAAGTGTGGAAGCTAAAACACAATAGCAATGAAAAATAACCACGATTTACAACAAAAAAGCAAGAATTACCAAAGGTCATTTTTATTAGTATTCAACAATTAATAAAGGTCTTTTCAGAATATCCATTCTGAAAATATGCATAAACATTTTGCAACTTCACTACATTATATTAATAAATAAGTCACACCTATAAGTGTAAAGGTTATATGTGCAAAATATATATATATATATATAAAAACAGGAAACAGAATAGTCAGATAAGAAGAACAGCAAAAAAAAAACATTTACTGATATTAAAAGACATATAAACTCTTGGAGAATGGTAAATTATAAATAATAACAGTTTAGGATATACTTCTATTTAAAAGATTCTTGCAAAAAGTTAGTCTAATAAAAAGGATTTCTGTTTGTAAAAAAAAAGCAATACACTATTAAATAGAAGGCTTTCCAAGTCATAAATTTTTCTAAGAAATAAGATTTTACATTCATCGTCATTGCAAACTGGCATGAGTTGTATAAAAATGTTAAAATTATTAGACATTGAAAACAAGTGATAATAACAAAATTCAGAAGAAAAAACACACACACACAATAAAAAAAACTGCAGTTTCGACAAACAAAAAGAATGTATTTAGCAACTTGAAACTTTAAAAAAATTAAGATAAATATAAATATTTTAACAAAATAAGTATGGTTGTTTTGCTTACAACATATAAAAAAATTTCATTGAAAAATATTAATTTGACAATGGTTTAGGAATACTTAAAAAAAAAAAAGATTTTGTACTGCTGCATTCATTTCCAGATACTTAATACATGATATTTTATGATTTTTGTTATAAATAATAAAATGCTCAAAATAATATAATTCAAAATATAGAAACACTTTTTTACAAATTTTTAAAGAATAATAAATCGAATAAAATACTTACGAGGATAAAAAAAAAGATCAATATTCATAGGAATACTCTCTCTGTTTTAACCATAATAAGTGCACTAACAATATTCATATAGATAAAAAAGATTGATTCACAATATTTCCCCCAGAAATAGCTTTAGAACCATACCATAACAACAATACATAATACAAAAGAAGCAGCCAAGACGACATGTATGGGTTTATTTGTTAGTCAGCGATTTAGCAAACTTCATAGTTTTCATATCACACAGTGGCAGAAGTGATACACAGCTTGTATTTAAAAATTACTTAAAAGATGAACTAATTAATCTACAAGTGCCAATACAATACTTTTCAGAAAACGACGATACATCAATTTTTTTTTGTTTCCTTATTTCTGATTTTTAAATGAGCTTGTCCCATACATTTATATGATTAATTTCATTTCAATGTAGGGCAACAAATAAAGCATTTTTAGTAGTTCTTTCAGATCCAGAAGAACTGCTTTCAATGGTATTCCAATCTTGCAAAAATGTTGCCCTTTCGGAAATTCTTTGAGAAATATTTGCTGTAGAACTTGTTGATGAAACATTATCAGAATTTTGTTTTGGAGAATTGGTTGGGGTTCTTTTGAAACTTAAACGTAGAGGTAGCTTCAGAAGAATGGCCTGAAAATATGAATATTGTAATCTGTAATTTTTGATATTGAAAATTTTCAATACATATCAATTTAGGACTACAAATATACTTAGAGACATGTGGATGCTGTCATACATCTATTAATTTTAAGGTCATCTCATTATTTTAACTCTTAATTGAATAAATAAGTTTTACTTGAGCACTTTCAAATTTAGTGCTTATACAACATGTTTGCATAATTATGTTTTTAACATATTAATGTGAAAGTTAGAGCTATAATCAGATATCATTTAATCAAAAATCAATGTTATATTGACAAAAAAATTAGGGTAATAAGAAAAACAAATTAACAGGATTTCATGAAAAAGCAAACAGCATACTCGGACCCCATATAAGTTTTGTAATTAAAATAAATTTTGCATTAGAGCCCAGTAAAAAAAATCACTTGTTTGAAATAACAATTTACCTAGTACAATTTTTAAGCAAAACATAAATAAAACTTGATATCATTAGAATTTAGAAAATGATAAAATAAATTACTTTATCTGGAAAGTTGGAATCCATACTGTTGTCATCGGCATCTTTAAGGCTACAGGAGGAATCACCATCAATTGCAATACAATCACTGTCCTTCATTTCAGAAAAAGATGAATTTAAGTTATGCTTTTGCTTTTTTGATGGAAGAATGTCCTTTAATGTACCAGATTCTATTAAACTTTTATTAGGAGATATTTTGATGCCTATTGTATTATTTTCATCTCCCATTTGCACATTTTTACTAAGCTCATTGTCATCTTCCAACAGAGATTCTTTTGTAATTGAAGTAGAAGTGATATAGCTTGCTATTTGCACATTTTTACCATGCACATTGTCATCATTCAAGGAAGATTCTTTTGTGTTTGAAGTAGAAGTGATATATCTTGCATTTAAAAATTGTTTAAAAGATGTACTAATTAATCTACAAGTGCCAATACAATAATTATCAGAAGACGATGATACGTCAAAATTTTTTGTTTCCTTATTTCTGATTTTTAAATAAGCTTGTTCCATACATTTCTTTGTATGATCAATTTCATTTCTATGAATGGCAACAAATGAAGCATTTTGAGTAGTTTTTTCAGATCCAGAAGAACTGCTTTTAAAAGTTGATGTTGTAGTGTTAGAAGTCTAAAAAAAGATAATAGTAAAATATTAAGAATGATAATACAGTATATAAGAAACCTACACAAAGTAGGAGTTTACGTTTTGCAATTTTCTGAATATGTATATGAAAAGAATATCCTTGCTAGTAAATAAATATTTAAATTAAGTATTATGCAAGAAAGTAATAAAACTTCATTAAAAAATTATTTATAATAAGTTTTAAAAAAAATCACAAGCAATCAAACTAAAAAATTGCACAAGGACGATACAGAAAAAAATATCAATGTTCTATAATAAATAATGCAAATAATTAAAAATAACTATTACTTTTCTATTTAATGTGAGATGTATTCCACTTCTTAAAACTTCATGCATAGAGGAAAGGTTTAGTATTTTTTTGACACAGTACATGCATGTTTTTATAAGACAATTGCATACAGGGAAAAAATGAAAATTTTAGACTGAAAAGGAAAGAAACAATATACCACATATTTTTATTGATAAATAGCCCCTTGAAAACCATATTAATTTTGCTACAGAGTTGGTTGACTTAAAATTAGTAATTAAAAGCTTTAGTTATTTTCAATACGAAAGATTCCCAACAAAAGTTTCCTCATTTTAAAGTTTAATTAATCAAACACATAAAACAGAGAAATTTTTGAGAACCAAAATTTCCCAGGAATTTAAAGAATGACCAAATTTTTTTTAGACTTGTGGTTGTTACTATAACAATGCTAAAATCTAGAAATTATTTGTAATTATTACACAAACAGTGGAAACTAAAAGAAAGAGGTAAGGAAAATATGGTACAATATAGTCTATTTGTACAGGGTGAGAACAAACAAAACCGGCCCCGATCTAGAGATGGGAATACGTTGAAATGCTTGTCGAGAAAAACTCTTGAAGCCGCCTGAAACCTGTTTTTGCATTGGTTGGATTGGATTAGAGCTACTCATAGACTAGTGGCGAGTTCAGATTTTAGTTCGTATTGTATGAAGACGTCCAATAATGCAAATTTTGTGTCTTGCAATCAATTTAGAATGTTTTGTATTACCAAAAACAAAAAGGACCGAAACAATCAAATAATCACTAAATCTTGATCAGCTCTACTAACCTTGTTTATATTCTATTTCAACTAGCTTCTAAAAGCGTAGCGTAGTTGCCGGCAAATAAGTCGCCAAGCGTTTGTTTGGGCTTAATATTGAAGCGATCAATAGCTTCAGTAAGCAAACCGTTTTTTGTATTGGTTTAAGACTTGGCAACATTTCTGTTGTATTCTTATCTCCACCTCAGGGCCGGTTTTGTTTGCCTCACCCTGTATAATGTAACAACCATAGTAAATACATAAGATAAAACTTAATATTACACACTAAAATAAAGAGTTAATGAAAGTAATGAATAAAAAGATTTAGTAAATGTTAAATAATACAAGTTTAGATAGATGGATGTCATAATCAAACATTCTAGGAAGGACAAGGTGTAATTCAAAAACTTTTTGACTTAAGGCACGTCAAAATTACATGCAGATTGGTTAAAAATAAACAAAAAAAACAATTTAGAAACAAAAACATAACAAAAAAAACTACACTTTCAACAAACAAAATGCAGTTAGTATAATTTGAAAGTTTCAGAAAATTTCTGATAGTAAAATACAGTAAACTCCCGATTACCCACAAGACACAATCTCCCCCTTTTTTCCCTCCGAAAAATAATGATTTAACAAAAAACACAGAGAAATGAAATTTATCTGTTTAAAAACTTGTTGAAAGAATGCATTTTAAGAACAACGAATTCCTTTTTGGAACCACGCACACATTCAAAGAATGACAAATACATTTAAAAATCGAAGAATTAATTATAGAAATAACGAATGTAACAAAGTAAAAGTGACTATAGGAAACCTGGTGCGTGCCCAGATGTGTTCGGCCAGGTGCAGATTTTTGTCATAAGGTATCACTTGTAAAATAAACTGCCAGTGATTTTAATTGAACTGCTGTGCATAATTTTGATAGTAGTCATTGATGAAGAAAAATTCGTTGAGCAAATTGATTAGGATGTCAGTGATTCAAGCTATGAAAGACACAAAAAAATTATAAGAGAAAAATAGGAACTGATTTAGAGTGTAATGATGAGGAGCCAGAAAGCATTGAATTGTAAAATATAAGTCATGAAAAAGCTCTTTCTAACATAGGTGAATTGCTCCTGTACATAGATGAGCACTATGATGCCTCCCTTTGCGACAAGGTTATTCTAAAAGAACTTCAATCATAAATAAGAATGCGAAGTTGCAAGGCCAAAAAACAAAAACAAGTAACTGACTTTTTTAGTAAAATTGTATATCTTCATATTTCATATATTCTACGCTTTTTTTTACTCTTATAATAAATACTACAGTTATTGAAATTTACTTTTATAAAACCCAGAAGCAATTTTGTGGATGCTTTCTTTACTTTTGCGGATTATCTGTGAATTTGCTTATCCGCGGATGCTGCGTTACCCAATTCCCCGGATAATCGGGAGTTTACTGTATAAATATTTTTTTAGGAAACAGTTAGGGTTGTTCTGCTCATAACAAAAAAAAAGTTACATTGCAAAATATTAATTTGACAATGTGTTAGAAATATTTAAAGAGATAATGCTTTTCTATTGCTGAGATAAAGATATGTTATTTTATGGTTTCTTGTTACAAAGTGCACAATGCAGTACTTCAAAACAATATAACTGCAAATATCGACACACTGTGCGGTAAGTTTTAGAACCATAATATAAAAAAAGATCATTTCACAATATCCTTCCCCCAGACAATTACAGGTGAACTTTCAAGTAAATACCATCATACTATAAATGAACCAGCAAAGTGGTATCATATCAGTTTTCACAATTATCTCTAGAGTATGAAAGTACATTATATGAGCATTGTGCAAATAAGCAATATATTAAATAAATATAGTAAAACATAATTGAAAAACAACTTTAAGTTAATTTTTTCCAATTATGAAATAATGTTCCATCTTTTCTAACTGACAGATTCTTCATATTCAAACAATTCATTACCGTCATATCTAAGGTGCCAGGTGGCACAGACAAGTCACCAGACTTGTCTATGTTTAATAAAAAATCATTTTTAACAAGCTTTTGGGGAGAACTAGTAAAAGAAGCATGTTGTTGGGTTCCAGCAGTACTCTCCACATCTATTTCTGTCCCTTTTTCTCCACTAGAAATTGTTCCGGGAGGAAGGTTATCAGAGCCGATGTAGTTACCAACAGAAACATTATTAAATTTACATAAGTCTGTATTATTTACATAGTTACATAGTAGAGGTAAAGGATCGGAACCCTTTTGGTTTTCCCTGAGAGATACAGCTATTGGTATAGAAAAGGAAAGCGGCCTCTTAATATTATTAGCTGATGTGGAAAGTAAATTGTCACAGTTAGAAGGAGATGTTTGAAGGCCAATTTTAGGCTGGGCCATTTTGGAATTCCAATCTTGCAAATAGGTTGCCCTTTCGGAAATTCTTTGAGAAATACTTGCTGCACCACTTGTTGATGAAACAGTCTCAGAATTTTGTTTCGGAGAACTGTTTGGGGTTCTCTTGAAACTTAAACGTAGAGGTAGCTTCAAAAGAATGGCCTGAAAAAATGAATATTGTAATCTGTAATTTTTTATATTGAAAATTTTCAATACATATTAATTTAGGACTACAAATATACTTTGAGACTTGTGGATGATGCCATACATAATTTATTAATATTAAGGTCATCTCATGATTATAACTCTTAATTGAATAAAAAAAAGTTTCACATAAGCTCTTTTAAAGTTAATTCTTGTACAATGTGCTTGTGTGATTTTTTTTTTTACATACTCATGTGAAATTAAGTGTTATAATAAAGTATCATTTATTCAAATATCAATTTTATGTCGACAAAAAAATTAGGGTAATTTAAAGGATTTTATGAAAAATCAAAGAGCATATTAGGACCCCATATATGTTTTATAATTTAAAACCTTTTGCATTAGAGCCCAGTAAGAAAATCACTTGTTTAAACTAACAATTTGGTACAATTTTTAAGCAAAACTTATATAAAACTTTGTATCATTACAATTTAGAATATGATAAAATAAATTTACTTTATCTGGAAAGTTGGAATCTGTACTGTTGTCATCGGCATCTTGAAGGCTACACGAGGAATCACCATCAATTGTAATACAATCACTGTCCTTCATTTCAGAAAAAGAGGGATTTAAGTTACGCTTCTGCTTTTTTGATGGAAGAATGTCCTTTAATGCACCAGATTCCATTACACTTTTATTGATTTTATTAGGAGAGATATTGATGTCGATTGTATTACTTTCATCTCCCATTAGCACATTTTTACTTAGCACATTGTTATCTTCCAACAGAGATTCTTTTGTGATTGAAGTATTAGTGGTACAGCTGGCGTTCAACAATTGTTTAAAAGATGAACTAATTATTCTACAAGTGCCAATGCAATCATTTTCAGAAGATGATGATACATCACAATTTTTTGTTTCTTTATTTCTGATTTTTAAATGAGCTTGTTCCATACATTTCTTTGTATGATTCATTTCATTTCTATGAACGGCAACAAATGAAGCATTTGGAGTAGTTTTTTCAGATCCAGAAGAACTGCTTTTGAAAGTCGATGTTGCAGTTTTAGAAGAAGTCTAAAAAAGATAATAAGTAAATAAGATAAGCAATGAGAAAGTTAAAAGTAAAATATTAAGAATATTAACACAGTATATAAAAAGAATTTTCTGGTTAGTAAATAAGTATTAAAATTAAATGTTATAAAAGAAAGTAATAAAAGTACATTATAAAATCTTTAAGTTAATTAAATAATTTTAACTAATTAATAATAATTAATAAGTTTAAACCAATTTCATATGCTATCTGACTAAAAAAAAATTTGCAAGGAAGATACAGAAAGAAAGTCAGTGTTCTATAATAAATAATGCAAATAATTAAAAAAAAAATGACTTAATTTTCTATTTAATGTCAGATGTATTCCACTTTTTAAAACTTCATGCATGGTGCAAAGGGCATAGTATTTTTGTGAGACATTGTAAATTCATGTTTTTAGAAGACAATTGCATACAAGCAAAAAAAAAAAAAAATTAGACTGCATAGAAAGGAAGAAAAAAAAACATACCACATAATTGTGTTGCTAAATAGCCTCTTGAGAAGCATATTTTTGTTGCTACAGAATTGGTTGACTTCAAATTGGTAGTTAAAAGCTATAGTTATTACCCATATAAAAGATTCCTAACAAGTTTCCTCATATAAAACAGAAAATTTTGGAGAACCAATATTACCCAGGAATTTATAGAGTGTCTAGATTTTTTTTAGACTTGAGGTTGTTACTATAGCAATGCTTAAATCTTGAAATTTTTTGTGCTAATTATACAAAGGGTGTAAACTAAAAGAAAGATGTAAGGAAAATATGGCAGCATAATTCTACTTTATTTGTATAATGTAACAATCATAGTATATACATAGGATAAAACATAACATTACACACTAAAATAAAAGAATTAATCAGTATCATAAGAAAGTATTGATTAAAAATATTAAGTAACATGTTAAATAATGCAATTTTAGATAGATGGATGCAATAATGTAACATTCTAGCATGGCCAAAGAACAATTCAAAAACTTTTTGACTTAATGCACAGTCAAAATTACATGCAGATTGGTGAGTAAAGTAGGTAACATATGCAAAATAATATTAATGAATGTTAAATTAGCATGCAAAATAATAAATATTGTATACATAAGTTGATGCATTGATTATTTATTAGTAGACCACATTGTTTTTCTTTTAAATAAATTAACAGGGCTAGTATAGCCTGAATTTTCTCCTAATATGGGTGTAAAAATGTTTGGTTTGTGTTTATTGTAAAATTAGCTGCGAAACTCTCTTGTCCTAAATTTCCAAAAAGTTAACAATATTTAACGTTGTACAATGATTCTTTTTTTTTTTATTTTTAAAAAAGTACAAGTGCCACCACAACTTAACACAAAAAATAAACAAAATGATTGACCAGGACAAGTTGGCACTAACTCCAGATATAGAAACTGGACAATAAGACTTTGGCAGTGCACTACTTTTACGGCATAAGTCTTTGAATATAATAGCAAATATATATAATTACAAAAAGAAAAATTATAAAAAGCTCAACCTTTCAAACATTAAACAAATATTTTAAAACCTTTATAACATACTCTGTTTAATTTTGTTTATAGCAAAACTGTTTTGATTCATAATTTGAAAATATATATGAAATTTTTTTAATTGAGAGTTAGTCTGATTATCATGGTCTTATTTTAAGGGTTTCTAAAACATCCTTGATTGTATTTAAAAATAGAAATGTTTGTCAAATTTAAAATTGTAAATATATATTCATTAAAGATAGTAATAAAAAAATGACATGGAATAATTTTCTATAATAACTTTCAAGCTTTTTAAAGTTATCACTTGAGACTAATAAAGCTTACACTAGAATTTTATAATTATTCTCAAAATCTGTTAAAAAATCTCAATATTTTCTTAAAATTTCCAAATAAACACCATAAAAAAGATAGAAGAAAAGGTAAATTTGCTTTTTTTTAAAGAAAAATTTGATTCAATGGTTAAAATGCAATGATATACTTTTGTGAATACAGTTTCATTCAAAATGCATTCAGGTAAAGGTGAAAATTAGCAAATTTGGTTAATAGCCAGTGGCCGGTAGCCTCAATTTTTTAATGGCCACTTTTTTTTAGTTAATGGCCACCCACCAGCAGATTTTTTTTATATAAAAAATAAACAAGTACGAGTTTATAAAAATAAACTTTTATTATCAAATGTGTCGTTGTGAGTCAGTTCGAATCATTAAAGGAAATCAAGGTAACTTTGAAATATAGACATGGTACAAGCTGAAGAGAAAAAAAATGAAACTTTTTCCTTATAGAAATTAAATAGCAAAAATATTTCAATTTGCGAACGATGGATTTTGTAATAATAAAACAAAAAGTTAACTTTTATAACCAAAACAAGATGTTAGCAAGATAATTGACTTAACTATATAATTCCTAATTAGATAAAATATAAGAAAAATTTAAATAAGTAAAATATAATTTAACTTACTATAAATATATAAAAAGCAGCAATTAAATTTATTCCAATGAAATTTATTCTGAATGTTAACTTCAAATTAACTGTTTGCTCAAAATTAAAATAAAATGTATATTTTTTTTATGAAATATAAATTTTCTGAATTAAATAATATTCTTCACACATCTTTAGTTGAAATCTGGAAAAATCGTGAAACTAAGTCGTCCCACTATCCGAAACTCCGACGTTCTCATTATCCCGAAACTCCGGCGACCGTAACATCCCGAAATTCCTGCGATCGTAACATCGCGAAATTCCGGCGATCGTAACATCGCGAAATTCCGGCGATCGTAACATCGCGAAACTCCGGCGATCGTAACATCCCGAAACTCCAGCGATCGTAACATCGCGAAACTCCGACGATCGTAACATCGCGAAACTCCGGCGATCGTAACATTTTCAACATAAATTTGACTGAAAGATAAGATAGCACAGTGGGAGGATGGCGATTGAAGTGGCGACCTATGGCAAATTTTTTAATCGCCTATATTAACATTTAAATCGTCACGTGGCGAGTGGCGACCGCTAATTTTTACCTTTACATTCAGGTGTTAGATTCAGTTGGTTTCGAAAACATTTTCTTGCAAACATTAAAGTAGCATTCCTGACAAATTGTTTTCTGATTATAAAAAAATATTAAAAATCAATACCGATATATAATCGGTAAAACTTAATATTTTCTAGCAATCCCAAATAGCACCTTTCAACAATTGATAAAATGTATTTAAAAGATAAGCTACAGTCAATAAAAAAAATTAGATGCATAAAGTATTAAAAAATTGACTTTTCTATCTAAATAAATGAGTTAAAATCTTATGAGTTAAAAGGACTTACATTGAGCACCACACTTGATTCAAGATTATTAACAGTATCTTCCTTTGAGCATATGTCCTTGGTTATCACAGATTTTCTAGTGTTATTTTCTTTCTGGTGAGTATTCAATTTAGAAATTATTGCTTTTAATTTGTTTCTATTATCTTTCAAATGCTGCAGAAAATTACTATTTATTGGAGATGAAGAATCGATGTCATTTTCACTTGGGGACTTCGGATTCAAACTTTCTGGAGATTGTCTAATGGTGATAAAATCATTTTCATTGTTTCCGGGAGATGAAGAAAGGCTTGTGATATTGGATAAGTTTCCAAGTCCATGCAATTTCGGGGTTGTACTAGGTATTTCTTTAGCTAGAGGTACACCTTCAGGGTTCTTTGAATCAGCGAGAGTCAATTTGGGGTTGATAGTACATGGAATGTAACTGCTTTTGCCATCAAATGGAATGCTTTTCATTACATGCAGAGAAGAGGATGTAGAGTTCATCTGAAATTAAAAATAAAAATCAGATAACAAATTAAAAAATAATCTTAATCAAATGCAGTAGAGCTTTGATTATCTGACATAATGGCGACCTGAGGTAGGTCAGATAATCGGAAATTTTGTTTAATAAAGAATTTTCAGGAAATAGTAAAACTTCCAAGGAACTCAAATTCGTCAACGTCCGAAATCCGCACTGGTTTTCCTGGCAAAAAGAATGCTCAAAAAATTATTTTAAATTTCTATTATTACTTCGTTTCTAATATCGGAGCGGAGTTCTGGGAAAAGTGTTTATTTTTTTGTTTTATAGTAGAGATATCACTTGGCGTCTAATGATTTTAAACGATTACGAAAGTTTCCGAAAATTAAGAATTGCCAGAATTTTTTAAAAACTTTTAGAGTTGCTAAAGTTTTGCTATCTTAAAATCTCCAGTTTCATAAACGTTGAAATTTCCTGATATCACAATCACCGGAGAATTCCGACTTCAGAATCTCATGAAATTCCCAATTTTTGAATGGCAGTAGTTTGCCAATTTAAGTATGACAAAAGATTCTTGAAACTAGTTTCTTTTGTGAATAACCAAAAATGACCATTTTGGAGAATTTGTTTTATGTTGACTAACAGGACGGTAGGTTAAAAGAGTTCCTGATAAAAGAGGAATGGATAATTGAAACTCTACTATACAATCAAAACACTAAAACACATGTTATAGTAGTTTTCAGATCAAATCTTTATTCATAAGGTTCCTCTTACGGAGGAATGAGCAAGAATGACAGCGGGTCACCAATGTGTTTCCGTGTTAATCCAATGGGAAAAAAACATTCTAAGCCACATTTCTCTGGCTGTGGTAACATTTTTTCAAACGCTTTTTTATACGATATATGAAGCTGACTTACAGGTCTTGACAATCCCATGTTTTTTAATTGGTTGGAATATTTCTAAAAAAATCTAATAAATAATTTTACACAAAATATGCCAACCAATTTAACCCTTTCAGTCCCATGGACAATTTGGCATTATCATTACATTTTTTTTCTGATCGTCTATAGCCATTTATGATCGTCTATAGCCATCCAGATATCAAAAAGCACATCAATCGATTTTTCAAACTTTTTTCTATTAGAAAATATTTTTTATTAATCCCAATAGATGTCAGCCCTATTACATTATTTAATTATGATCAGAAAAATGATGATGCCAAACAGCATCACTGGGACTGAAAGGATTAAAAAAAGTGGAGCTATAGAGACCTGTAACTCGGCTAGATTTATTTAGAAGCCGGAAAAATGTAGCTTAACATTTTTTTCTGATTGGATTAACACAGAGGAAATTTGGTTTGGAGACACACTGTGATTCAGGCTCATTAGCTCTTAACCCTCCGAGCGGCAGATTCTGCTTTTCCAGTATTTCGTGCATCACTCTTTCTTATAATAACTTAAATTTTGAAAATAATAAAACTTTATCTAGAATGAACTTTTTTCATTTTGGAATTTTTTTGATGTCATCTCTTGAAAAATAAAACTAATGGGGTTGTTTCACAGAGGATCTGGCAATAGTTATACGGTCTTGTTTCCCCTACTCTCTAACAACTCTCTAAATGTCTCTACTCTCTATTTACTTACGTATTGGCTAGTTGGTTGGTAGAGATCATCAGGATTGTGTGCTGACCAAGCACACTAACCTGAATATAGGTCTACCAACCAACCAATAAAAGTAATTAGAGAGTAGGGAAAACAACAAAGTGCAGCTATTGCCAGATCCTCCATGAAACAACTCCATTCCAATTTTTTTAAAAAAATATTTTATTTAAAATAAATTTAATTAAAAAATTTATGCAGGGAAAAAAACATACATTTTTGCCCATTTTTGGGCTGTTCAGAAGGTTAATGAGGAACTCGAACAAGTTTAAAGTAAATATAAACAACGACAAAAAAAATCAACATACCCCAATATCAATTTTTGGCTGGTTGTTTTCTTTTGTATGACATTCTTTTTCTAAAGGTATGTGTTCTAGATGTTGAAGATTTTCAACCACAGTACTCAGCTTTTGATTATTATTTTCTATGTTCTGTTGTAGATTTGTTATTTCTTGTTGATTTGAGTCCACAAGTTCTTGAAGTTTTTGACTTTCTGCCGTTGCAGATTTTAGCCTATGTTCTAATTGTATGCAGTTTGAAATGTCAACCTGAAATAAATGTATCTTTAATAAATAAAATATCACGTTAAAGAATCTAGATGAATTACACTATGTTTCGGAATTCAATACAAATTGTGAAAAACTTTCAGCATGAATAAGATACTAATTTTCCTGAATTTTTATCACTTCAAAAAATGCAAATCAAAATCTCAAAATCCAACTTTTTAAAAATAAATTTGAACAAATAGGTTTGCTTATATAGGAATGAGTAACAGAATCTGTCAATCATACCTGTTTCAAAAAAAAAAAAACAAAAAAAAACAGGAAAAACAGGGCCAAACAACAGTATTAAATCTATATTAAAGTTAAAATGCTAACTTTGGTTAGTTTCAATTATTTTATTTGGAAAATTTAATAATTATTTCTTATTGTTTGCAAAATTTAATTGTATTTAAAGAATAAATATGTAATATTCCTCGCTTTAAAAAAGAATCAAAACATTTCATATCAACATACAAAGAATTTCGTAGTGAAATATATTTGACGTCATTTCAAACTGATAGATGTCACATAGCTAAATTTTTTAAAATTTATTATTTAAAATAAAAAAAAAACTTTCAGCATTAAATTTTGCAGTTTTTTAATCATTGAAGTATACTTCAAACTCAAATTTTTTTACTGAGATTTTCAATTTCTTCTAATTTTGATGCTTTGAATTTTTTTGACCTATAACACTTGCCTGCAACATTTGCAGTTCGGGTTATGAAAGTAGGTGACAGACAGATGGACTGAACCATAATACTTTTTACTTTTAAACGTAAACATAGCATGGAAGCTACATTAAAAAAAATATCGATATACCTATGAAGGATAAATTCATTAAAAAAATATATATTTGTGCTTAGAAAATTGTTTGCTTTCAAGTCTCAAAGATAAAAAAGATTAGTTATTGGGAATTTCTGGAGGAAATCGGTCTATCAAAAATATTTAGTTTTAGTCTTATAAAATTAAATAAATTCTTAAAATATTGGAATTAAAAAGATCTTAACTAAGAGTGTAAGAAAGATTTATCATATGCGATTTTATTTTGAACTTTAAAAGTATGCAGATACTTTACACAAAATGAAAGAAACATGAGTTAATATTTGTCATGTTTCTTTATTTCATTGTATACTCAACAAGTATACAAAATACATTATTCTTGCAGTTCAATTTTAATTTGAATTCACAAAGGTAAAATTAGGCTTTAATTTTATTCAATAATTTTGTATAAAAAAAATTGTAGACGAGAAGCTTACTATTAAAAAAAGTTGAAAATACAGAAAATACTTTAACACAATATTTTTTAATACTTTAAATGTCTTATTTTATTTCTTTAGTAGGGTCAAGTGGGGTAAGTGTGATAGGGTTTCTGCATTTTTCATTAAGAAAATTCGTTCTCTGCTTCAAGTAAATTCCAAATCCTAAAATTGGTAGTGAATTATTATAAGAAACATACATATGTAGATAAAAAAAAATTATATGTTTGAATTCTAATTTTAAGTGTACAAAATTTGCATTTCAAAATCCATTGCTGTTTTATCACACTTACCCCACATAGGTTACCCCACACATATCCACATTAAATTCAAAAGCTCAAAACTTTCTTTAAACAAAAAATAAGGTCAATATTTCTTTTTAGTTTAGTTATAAGTGGTCTAATGTTAAATATTGTAAACTTTCAGATATTTAGAATGATTTCCAAAGTTACAAGAGCTGTTTATCACACTTACTTACCCCAATCACACTTACCCCACTTGACCCTATACATAAAAGAATGAAACATAAAGATATTAAATAAACAAAATACCTGTTGACTCTCTAAAGATTGTTTGAAATCTTTAACCAATTTTTCGATTGAATCGCACTTTGACTCAAACGAGGGGAACATCTTGGCTTCTAATTTTAGCTCTGTTATTTCTTTTTGTAGATTACTTTGAATATCTTTCAGCTTTTTGTTTTCTTTTCTCAAATTTTTTACCTGAAATTATTTTTACAAATGGAACATTTAAAGGCTTTTGTTAATAAAGCCGATTTAAATAACTGAAACTAGTTTACCATAATGAGCCCACATTACAAATTTCCAAGCAAGTTTTTTGTTTTCCGATAATACAGTAGACGCCGCTTTATGTGATCACATCGGGACGAACGTGATTTGATAACAATAACCGATTGATTACAATACACGACAAAAAAAGGTTTAAACTAAAAAATGATTTTTTACATACATATTAAAATAAAAATTTATTTTAAATTAGGAGTTGTTGCTGTAAAACCCTATAGTATTTAATAGAAATTAATGTACACTAAAGAAAAATAATTACTTGTTAGTATACTTACATATTTAATGATGAACTGCAGAAATCAATACAAAAGTCTAATTATGAAATGTAAAAGAAATCCTCAATTGCCGATTGTTTAGCATGCTTTCAAAGCAAGTCATTTACGAATTGCTCATGTGATCGGTTTTGAAAAGGCGTGTCCGAAAAGAGAAGGGACTTTGTGTGCTGACTTCAGCCCAAAATTGCCCGATATAAGGGTTGAACCTCTATTAAACAATTTACAAGAAAGCCCTTTATGCACATGCAGTTCAGAAAAGTCATTCAATTTTACATTGCTTTCAAAGGTGGCAAAACACACACCCCTCAAACACGTGTTTAAAAGATAATTCAATTACGAGCCCAGTTTGGACTTTTGGTAAGTTTCAGGAAATACTTCAAACAAACAAAAAAAATTTAATTCTTATTTTTATTGATTTCAGGAAAATAAAATTTACATATAAACTGATAACAATAAACGAACATTTGATTACAATAACCGACGATTTTTCAATGTATTTTGACATAAGCGGACGGGACAAAGCGTTTTGATAACATTAAACGATTGATAACATTAACCGTGATCACATTATGCGGCGTCTTCTGTATATCAATACGCTTGTAACCAAAACCTGAATCGAAGTATTCACAATTGAAGAGCTTAGTGGAAGAAAATGGTAAGCAACATTTTTGAAAGTATGGACATTTTTGTGTCAATAAACATATTACTGACTTTAACGATAACATATTTCCACTTTTTCATAACCTTTAAATTTAGTACCATACTTTAAAGTTTACAAGAGCCGGTTTCAACAGATCCGAGCGCAAACAAAAATATTTAAAGTTGATTTTCTTGTTTTCACTATTTTGTCACTTAGCACGTTCTTCCACTAAGCTCTTCAATCTATCAATATTAAAAAAATATATAATTAAAAGAACTAAATAATTTTATTAGTAAGAATTAACGTTTTAAAAGTAATATAGTCTATCCTAGTTTTGCTTATTTTGTAGCATTTTCAATATCAAACTTTGAGGTTTGACCGAAACATAAAAACTTTTAGGATCCAAGTAAGCACTTTTTAGGTCATTGAGTATTAGAATAAAAAAAAAGTGTTTAAAAAAACTTTGGAAACCATACAAATCCTGCTTTTATTCCATATTTGGTTAATTCAAGCACTTAAGATTAGTAGGATTTACTGTATTCCACAATGTTTTTAAAACGTTTTATTGTTACTGAAAATTTGAAATAACTACAAAATTCCATGCAAACCTACCGGATTAGAAACCTCTATGACTGGATGTCGATTCAGACTTGCAAGCAGTAGATGAAGCCTTTTATTTTCTGCCTGCAGTTGAGAAATATAGCCGCCTGATACAGAATTTTCCGATATGACTTCGGGGGTCTGAGGTTCACTGTCCTTATTCTGTCCTTGTTGATTGACAGGTGTAAGAGTTTCTGTGTTGCATTTATCATTTAGGATGTGGTTTTTAACTGAAAAAAGTTTATAATGAGAAATATATTAATAGTTTATAATGAGAAGACTATCTTAATTCTTTAGCTTACAGCTACTGGGGCAAAAATATTAAATTTAATTGTTTTTAACTACAAAATTTTGTTTCTACTGGAAGTTAAAGTAATATTAGAAATGGGCTTCTATGTATTTACTAGAATAAGTAAGATTTTGAAAATCAATAACGTTCTTAATTTAAAAAAAAAATTAAGAAAAATTTATGTTTCCATAAAAAAAAAAAAAAGATGAAACTTTTAAAAGTTCTGCAATGTTTTTAGTTTTTAAATAACAACCTATAATAAAGGAAAAAATGTTTTTTATGAAATAATGCAGTTCTGTATGTTTACTTTATTAAGTAGAAGTACATAAAGGCAACTCTTGACACCTTTTTATAAAAAAAAAGGCTGTCTTTGGTTTCATCTTAGTAAAGTGATCTAATACCTCATATATAATTGAGAATTTTATGGCTAACAATACATCAAGATAAATGCATATTAAAAGAAAAAATATACATCAATAAAAAAGGCTGAAAAATCAAATTAATTAACTACTTAAAGCTTTTTTTTTCAAATATTTTTCTTTGGATTCCTGTAAGTGTAGTTATACAATATAATTTATTGTATTGAGTATTTCATCGATAACAATACAGGTTAAATACATTTAAAAAAAGAAATATAAATACATTTATTCAAAAACTTGAAAAAATTAAGTTAATGATTAAATACTTACATGGAGATATGGGAGCTAAAACAGGCATATCACTTTGAAGTTTAAGATTGTCCTCCTGTTTAGTGCTAAAATCTATGTTTTGCTTCTGAAGATTGTCCTCTTGGTAAGTACTAAAATCTGTGTTTTGTTTCTGAAGATTGTCCTCTTGGTTAGTACTAAAATCTGTGTTTTGTTTCTGAAGATTGTCCTCTTGGTTAGTACTAAAATCTGTGTTTTGTTTCTGAAGATTTTCGTCTTGGTTAGTACTAAAATCAGTGTTTTGTTCCTGCGGTTGCCCAGCGTTATCCTTGCATTCAGATGCCTAAAATAATGAAATGAATACCAAAAAGGTTAAATAAATTATAGTAATAGTGAAAAATATGTTTGTTTGGTATAAATGATGACCAGAGAGATTTTATTGGTTTAAATATTTTTCCAATTAAAATTTTAATTAGAAAATAGTTTCATAAGCATATTCAATTGTGATATAATACTATAAATTGTTAGAAAATAATAAGTTTGAATTTTTAAAAAAATGTAAACTAAACACACTAAAAAAATATCATACTACGCATAATATGAAAATTAATAGCTTTTTCTTTAGATAAAGGATCACAAACATGCATATTAAAATAACCTCCCACATATGAAAACTTTTATAAAATTCAGCCATCATTTCTTAACCAAAATATAATTAAAAGTGTACATACAAATTTTATTTTTAATAACTCATGTTACAGTTTAAACTTTTTTAAAAATATATAATAGTAGTGGAACAATTATATTTTTTGCCCTATCTATAAGAAAAAAGGCCCAATGGTATACTGCAACTATAGAGGTGCTATAAAATGCTCTATTATTGGGTTGATGCTTTTTTTTCCAATGGGGCTGCATTATTTGCTGTCAAGCCTTTGCAGGTTCGGCATATTTCCCAGAACTGAGAGCCATTTTTTTGTGACCCTCACGGCGGCTGAGCGGCTCTCACTACCAATTTTGATGCTCAGATGCAATGAATCTGAGCTCTCTGTGGATGATAAAGCATTCCGAGATTTAATTTTGCCAAGATAACCCAAGCCAAATGGGTATTCAATGGATCTATGCACATAATCAAATAACATGCGAACCCACGATTTTACAATTAGGAAAATCTGACGACTCAACCGGAACTCCGACAAGAACTTGGGATTATGAGACTACAACTTTTGGTTAATTCAAAAATTGGTAGCAATCAATGTTTGTTAAGGAGGAGGGTAGGCCTTTTATAAGCTGAAATGGTATTGCCCTGCCAGAGCAGAAAAGGTAATAACTAGACCAATATTACAGTAGGTCTATTTAGAATGTAAGCTTGGAAAGCATTTCCTCCCCCATCCACGAGTGCGGTTTTCTTGGAAACGGGGCGATTTGTAGCTGTTTCGGTATTTTCCCCACACTACATGGGGAAATACTAACTGTTTTGATTGTGAACCTCAAGCGCGCTAGGATTAGATAAGCGATGCTCCCCCCCTTTTCGTAGAAAAACCCAGTGGAGGGATGGGGGAAGAGAGTTTTCGAAGCTTACATTCTGGCTAGAAATGGTATAGGGGTATACCTATGAAATGACCCATTATTTTTTTTAGAAAACTTACCAGTTAATTTTGCCTCACTGGATGAGGGCAATCAAACGAAACATGCACCATCAAAAATCAATAACTTATGCCCATCTTTTTGGTAAATTATGGATTCTTTTGTGACAGAACTTTGCGTTTTGGGAGGTAAAAATGAAAGATGCCTATTTTTCAACTTCATAAAAAATAGCAAAGTGCTGATCAGCCAGACCATGTGCCATGGATCTAAGTGATAGTCTGAAAGAACAATGTCTGGAGAATATAGCAGGTGCGATAGAACATACCCGATAAGGTTTTTTAAGGTGTTTTTCACATTACTTGTGGAGTGAGGCCACACATTGTCATGCAGCAAAATAATGTTCCCGCGTCTGTAAGCCCATTCTGGTCGTTTGTTGATAAATTCCCAATTTCAATTGGTTAATTGTTGTTGATATCAGTCAGAAGTAACAATTTTACCAGGTAGCAGCTCATGTAGCAAAATGCCCTTTTGATCCCACCAAACGCAGAGCATTGTCTTCTTTTCAAAGTGATTTCTCTTTGGAGTTGATGTTGAGGACACCCACGATTTTTTTCGTGCAGGATTGTCAAAATATATCCCTTTTTTATCATCTGGGACAGTGTTTGATGCAGAAAACTCTTCCTTTGATGTCGATTCAAAAGTTGTTTGCAAGTGACTTTTTGGTTCTCTTGTCTTTCAGTAAAGCATGTAGTACCCATTTTCCTTCCTTGCGAATTTTTCCCAAGGAATACAAGCATCCACTAATACATTTCTGAGTTTCATTTAATATTTCTGCAATATGTACTCGATTCATTATTGGGTTTCATTCTTTTTTTTTTTTTTGCAATTCTTCATCTTTAAATTTTGTTGGTAGTTTTTTGTTATCTTTGTCGCATCAAAATCAGCACTTTTAAATCTACCAAACCATCATTTTCAAGTTGATTCAGATGGACCATTGTCTCCTCTCCATAAGCTTCCCTAGCATTTGAAAAGCTTCAACAGCAATTTTTTTCAAAATAAAGTTATGGATTAAAACTTCCCTCAAATGACCCTTTGTTGGCACGAAACACGACATCTTCAAAGCCCAGAATGACTGAAAAAACAGCAGTAACTAATGATTCCTGGCAGGAGAAAGGTTAACAGTAGTCTAACAAAATGCTAGAAGGGCACACCACACTGGTGCAGTGCCATCTGTTCAATTAAGGTAATTTCATTGGTATACCCCTAACAGACATTAAAATCACTTTGGTCCTTTAGTAACTAAATTACAGATAAATTATACAGATAGATCTATTACAGGGTGGTTACAAAATCCTAGGAAAAAAGTTCCCTGATATTTCCATGATACTTTCACAAAAATTTCCCTGATTTTACAATCATCTAGAAAACATACAATACACACAATTCAAAGCAGTACTGAAAATTTAATCCAGACATCGCTAGAATTTAGACTTTTGGGATTATGGGTTAGCCTACCTAACTTTTCTATATTTCCAAAAATCTGAATAAGTTTAGAGGAATCATGTAATCAGAAAATCATTTTATAACATGATTCGCGAGAGAGATTGATCCTTCCTCCAAGATTAGTCCTTTAGGCAAATTGGATCAACCAGAATTTTTTTTAATCAGGTATCCATTAGTAGTGATCACAAGAACCTAAACCTGCTGTTTAAATAGTTCAAAGTGGAAAAAATTCCCTGATATTTTGCAAAATTTGAAAAATTCCATGAGAATTCCCTGATTTCCAGGTTTTCTAGATTCTGTTACCACCCTGTAATAATTTAATTATCAATTAGCTTGGCGAAAGAAAATGGCATTTGGTGAAGGCATAAAATTCAGAGATAATAGGTTATTTAGAGAGTCTAATGTTGTAAAAAGCATTAAAAAAAAGAAGAAGAAACGGGGTTGCTGTTATTGACAGAATGTAAGAAGAAAACCCAATTGAAGAGGTTAGTGGAAGAACGTTCCAAGTGGCATTTTTGAAAATATGAGATATTTTGTCAATGAATAAACATCTTTAACAATAACAGGTTCCTGATTTTTCAATAACTTTAGGTTTAGTATATTTTTTACGTTTTGCAAATTCCGTTCTGACCCATCCGAGTGCAAACTAAAAACTTCAAAGCTTATCTTCCCCCTTTCACCACTTAGCACAATCTTCCACTAGGCTCTTCAATTAAGAAAGATTTTTTGCCCAGCCTCTCCCAACAGAAATAGGAAGTAGAGATAAGTAGGAAGGTAAATTAAGATGAAAATTGATTCTAAAGAATCAAATCTAAAAAGAATCCCAAAGTAAATAATATAAAAACCAGGCTATAAGTAGGAAATTCATGAGGAATCTCCAAGAAGGCTAGGCTGAAGTGCCAATATAATGATAATAATTATAACCTTTAAAATTGGATTAGTGTCCAAATTGTCAAGCTCTAGGTTACAACTATTCTCTTCAACAGTATTCTCAAAAGAATCAAATCCAACATCATAATCTTGGTACTCGTCCTCTTGGAACAAATGCGAGGGAAATTGTTCTTCTGATATCTCATCATCAGCACTTAACTAAAAGCCAAAAATAGAAAGTTTATCAAAATGAACCTTGAATTCCCATTTAATAACAGTATTACAAACTATTTTGCAAAGATTTTCAAGGTAGAGTCAAATATATTCTCACAACTCTGAAGTATGCTCAATTTGTACTTGATTGAAATACATCCAGGTTTCACTCTTAACATGCAATGACCATTCAAATGTCATTTACCACATGCAATGTCATTTACCACAGGGCTGGATTAAAAGATTTTCTGCCTGTAGGCAGTAGGTTTGACATTTGCCGCCATAGCTTTCATTAAAATAAATTTTAAAAAAGTTTTAGTGACATTAATCTTGGCTTTTGGACTGGGATATCTACTGCCAAACAGGGCCTGATCTAGAAAAACTTAGACTAAAGGTATAAAAAAAAATTGGGGCTCCTTAAGGAAAATGTTGAGTATGATAGCTCGTAATAATAGTGCAAGTTTTTTTTCCTCTAATGGGGCTGCAACATTGGCAGTCAAGCCTTTGCAGACTCGACAAATCCCCCAGAACTTCGAGCCATTTTTGTAGCACCATCTAGGCGACTCTCGCTACCAATTTTGATGCGCAGATTGCAATGAATCTGTGCTCGCTGTGGATGTTAAAGTATGCCTAGATTTAATTTTACCGAAAGAACCCAAGCCAAATGGGCCCTGCAGGGATCTTCTACATGCTACATAATCATATGACATGCATGCCCAAGATTTTCCCATCCAGAAAAACTGACTGAGACGGGGCTCGAACTCGCGATCTTGGGCTTACGAGGCGGACACATTTAACCTCTCAGCCCCTGAACCATAATACTGCAAGTTGGAAAATGTATCAAACATTTTGTTACCATTTTACTGACCTCCTTTTAAATCGATCACACCATTAAAAAAATCAATGCCTGAAAAAAAGTCTAGCTGAAAACAATGTGGGGTCTCAGAAAATTATAAAATTTACTGAAATTTTGGAGGTCTACAGCATTTAGCATTAACAAAACTAAAATTTAGAAGCACCTAAAATGTGGGGGCCCTAGACCCGGGCCTTAAGGTAGATCAGGCCCTGCTGCCAAGTGTGCAATGAACTGGAAAAATCAGTTCTTAGATAGTTTGGGTAGTTAAAGTTATATTTGGGACAGCAGAATTTTGTGTAAGATTATGAACTGCGCTTTTTTTTTAGCTGCTGCACAAGTTGGAAATTCAAATACACAGCTCGTATATTCCAGCAGATAAACTGTTAAGTGATTATTTCCAACCATCATTCCCTGGATAAAATATTAACGGATAAGGTGTTTGAAGCACAAGAAAAGGTAAAATAGCAGCTTCAAAGCAAAAAAAAAGATGGTTTACCTCCCTAAAACAATTTCTGATTAACTTAAAATTTCCTACTAAAAACAAGGTTTGAAGGAATAGAGACAAATAAAAGTAACCTTTTCCTGTTGGTGAAAGCTAACTATAGCTTTGGTGATGTCATCCGATTCACTGTCAGAAGAGGTATCCATAAAATCGGAATCTCCGATCTGAAATTCAGAGTCCTCCATCTCCTCGTTTGAAGCAATGTTTGATGAAACACTTGGTTCATCTTTTATTGATACGGAACTATCTGTTGATGTACTGGGCTAGAAGAGTAATTTCATTAAATATTTGAATTTCTTTAAACACAAGTTTTATGGAGCTACATTAAAACTATTCCTTGAAATATCAAATAAATATTTTAAATATATTCCTTATTTTATTATTGTAGAAATTTTAAGAATTATATTTTAAGTTCCTCATTCTGTTCATAACATAAAAAGTGGAAAGGCTCTGTCTATCTGTCACACACTATCATAGAAAATATCATCCTTCATTAATGCTTGCCTTTCATAGAAAATGCAATAGCAAAAGCTACAACGGCTACTATAGAGTGTATACGTCAAAAAATTTAGCACATAAATACTAGAAAACCTTGGCAATATCAGAACAAATACTTGAAGTACTTCAACTATTGCAGCAATTTAATGCTGAAGTAAAAAGCATAAGGCCATTTTGAATGAAAATAAATCACTACTCAACTCATAACAATCGCATGAGAAACTTGATTCATGCTAAAAAAAATATAAAGGGTATTTATTTTTGTGATATAAATCAATTTGGAATGATGACATAATATATGCCATAATGAGTTTCTTTGATTGTTCAAATTATTTGTTGAGAAATATACAAGGTGTTCTACTTTTTCTTTTTTTAAATTTGAAAAGTAGATGTAATTTTTCATTTACATTTAAGCATTTATTAATGAATGATGACATTTTAATACTAGTTATTCCTTTTAGCTAGTTTTTTCCATTGTCATTTTTAGCAACAGTTCCTTTTATAATAAAACTGTTTTCCATTGCAGACTTTTTTTAAAAAAACAATACTCAAAATATTTCAAAATACAATAATAAACAAAATGTCCTTATAAAAACTATATTATTACAAAATATATAAAACCAGAGTAAGTTTTTAAATATTTAAAATTTCCTGTTCTATTTTTTTAAAATTGCAATATAACATAAATTTGTTTTTACCCCTGGCTGATGGTTAAAATTTAACATAAGGTCATTTGAATCATCATCAGCTTCTTTCATACTTTCCTCTATTATAATATTTGTAATAATCTGCAGGCTTTTAGAGGCTGCTTGCCGTTGACTTTGTTGCTTCCTACGAACATAATGATGAGCCTCTTGAAATTTAGGAGAACTATTAATTCTTTTTCTGTTTTTGTGACTCTCTTTTGGTCGTTTCTTTTTTACAGATTCTTCAGATGATTTTGTACTTGATGAACTACTTGATGACGTGGCTAGTGATGATTTTTGTCTTGTAATTTTTGTTGGCCCTGAAGCAAAGGGTTTTCAATTATAAGTTTAAAAAAACTGAGAGCTTAAGACTATATTTAGATAAATTATTCGAGTTAATTACAATATTTAAATAACAATAATTAAATAAAATTAGTATTTTAAAACAATAGTTTAATTAAATTCCAGGGTGGAAAAAAATCATGATTTTTTTGAAAAAATAAAAAAAAATCGGATTTATTTGATTTAAATCGGATTATTTTGATTTAAATCAGATTTTTTTGATATCTTGCATAATAACTTGCGTATTCTTGGGAATTAGATTAAGGACTTTTTAATTATCTCTTAAAACGTTAATATACACATAAAATGAAGAATATTCCAAATTATAGTTTTTAAAAACTTCCGAACTATTTAAATTAACAGTCAGTTTTTAAAAACCAGAGTGGAAAAAAATCACGATTTTTTTAAAATCGAAAAAAATCGGATCTATTAGATTTAAATCGGAATTTTTTTTATTTTTTTAATGCTAATTGGATACTATCTTGCATATTCTTGGAAATTTGATTACCGACTTTTTTACTTGTCACTTAAAAAATTAATATATGCTTAAAATGAAGAATATTTCAAATTTATTCCTTTAAAAACCATGAATACTAAAAAATTGATTATATTTTTAGTTTTACAATCTCACACAACTATTTAAATTAACATTTAGTTTTAAAAACTGTTATAGTAATCAACATACTTTAGATACAAGTAAAATTAATGTTAAAAAATGCTAGACTGAAACCTAAATTTATCTTAAAATAAATACTAATCGCAATTGTAACCAAATCTTGATCTTAAATTAAAACTTACGATTCCACATATAGAATACCAAAAATAGAATACCAAAAATAGAATACCACATATAGAAAAAGGCAAAATTACCAAGATGACATTTCATTTATTAAGAACAAAAATACTAATTTTCCTGCCTTTTCAGCACCCAACCCATTTCTTACCAAAAAAAAAAAAACTTATTTCTTAAAAATGCATTCTTAACCTATTTCCTAAAAATGATTTGAATCAATGATTTTTTTAAAAAAAAATCATGTGATTTAAATCTTGATTTAAATCAAGCTGGTTTAAATCAATCCACCCTGTTAAATTCTAAACTTCTTCATTAAAAAAACATTTACTTTAGTCTGTAAGAATTAATAATAATAATTTAGCCATCTTTAATTGATTGATAAGGATGGGTCTGCTTTATTAAAACACAAAGAATGCAATAATAATGCTATACCTAAATTCCCTAATTATACAGCATTTTAATAATTACATCTATAGAATTAAAAAACCAAATTGTTTTATGCAAGAACAAACAAAAGAGTAAACTAACATGTTTAGTACCTTTGGAGTATTTTCCAAGGCTAAGTACAAAATTAACGCCCTTTAAATGAACAAATCAAGTCGTTAGTTTTGCATATTAAGGACTTTATTTGTTCTGTGTGCCAACAATTATAGCAAACATTAACATATAATTCAAAATAAATGGTTTGCACACATTTGAAGAGTACAGGGAAGAAACACTTGATTGACTAGAAATTTTCCTGCATTCAGGTCAGCTTCGCAGACATTGCCGATAGGAAACCGATTTCTCCCTTGGCTCTTTTCTTGGTACAGGCGTTTCAGTGTTGTCGCTAGAGAAGAACCAAGTGAGAAACTAGTTTTCTTATACCAGTTTATATTATGACTCGCTATGGCCAGCAATAAGGCTTGATACCGAGGGATATACAATCAATGATGGTTTATTTCCCCCTGAACTCTTCATTTAAAATGCGTAAACTAAAATTTAAAACACTAATAACATAGATAGCAATTAAGCAGTGGAATAAAGAAATGCTATTTCTTAATTAAGTTTAGTATGACATTTTTATGCAAATTTTAATGGCTGTAACACGGCTACTATTTTTTTTTATTAAAATTAACTTAAATGTTACAAAAAGGAAATACATGCGGCATCATACCTAACTTATTTTTTGCAGAAAAAATATTACTCTTAAGTTTTCAATTGTGACTCAAAATCTTAATAATAAAACATATTTATAAATACTTTAATAACATAGTAATAAATAAAACATATTTAGCATGCAGTTGCACTTTCATGGCTTGTGCACTTAAATGTCAAATAAAATTTAATTTTTCACTGCATTCTGGTATTTAAATAATAAGTGAACAGATGATTCTTTACTTACTTATTCGACTTTCAACATCTACACAGACTGGACAGTGCCATCCAGTTGTAGGAATTTCAGTTACCGGTGGAGTAAGGCACTCGCAGTGGTAGGCAAGATCACAGCTGTCGCAAAGTAAAAGAGTGCCAGTTGATTCTTTGCATACCTCACAGTGAACGGATACATCATAGTAAACCCTTTGACGTTTCCGCTTTTTGGGTTTGACCTAGATAATATTAACAAATTAGTTGAGGGTTATACAAATAATTAGGGTTTTGAAAGAGGCACTTTATAGGATTTTACTTAAACTTTGTGTACACTTAAATTTCTGACAAAACTTGAGAACACACACTGTTTTTTTAATAATATGGTCTTAAATTATTTTGAGTAATCTTTCAAATTTTGTATTGACCTGTACATAATGCACAAGAGGAAGGTTTTTCAGGTTAAAAAACTATTTGCCAACATTTTAAGTTGAATTAAACACCTTTGTTAGCAAATCTTCTCCTGCAGTTCAAAGAGAAGGTAGCGAAAGAGGGAACCATTGGAAACCTTTGCCGCTATTGATGTTATTACGAGATACCTTGAAAGGCACGTTTACATGAGCCATTGAATCCATGGATTGAAAAGCAAACTCAGCAATTTACCCTCTTGGGAATTTTATCCCAGACAGAACCGGAAATGCAGGGTTCATTGGGGGGTTTTGCAAACATTCCAATGAAGGAGGGTTTGATGTTTCATACCATGTTTCCAGTCACAGACTATCATTTGGGTTAGAAATCCTGTTCGACCTCTTTGATTTTGGCATTCCACGTATTCAATGGCTCATGTAAATGTGCCTAGAGAAGGCCAAGGCAGTTGCCTGCTTTGCCTCATCACAGGACACGACTTCCTTGTAGGGTCGAACCTTGTCAATGTGAACTCGCTAACACGAAATTTTGCTTAAGATACACTGAAAGCATTTCTCCTGCCTTAAAAATTAATGAGGGGTAACATGAAATTCGGTTAACACGAAACAATTTGGTGCTCTCTTAGAGTTTGTGTTAAGGTTTGACTGTATTTTGCATTAAAGTAAATGTTAATAATACATAATATTATTTTCTAGTATATTCAAGATTTTCTAGCTTAGTTAGCAGTTTTAAGAACAGATTTTTATTGAAAAACAATTCTGTAAAAATATGGTTAATACACATTGCTTAAGAATTTTGAGCTGGAAAACATCAAAAACACTTTTAACTGAATTTGGGCTTAGTAAAATAATTTGGCCAAGTTTTGAAACCAGGACAAAGCAGCATTATCCCCTAAGGATTAATCTACAGAACAAATAATCTTTAAATTTCAGCATTATTACACACTTCATATATGAAGAGTACAGGGGAAGAACCACTTGATTTATTAGGAGTCATCCCGTAATTGTGTCTGCTTGGTGGGCATTGGTAACCGAAAAACTGTTTCCCTCTTTCTTCTTCGCTTCCTCCAAACGTCGGAATCGTACATCAAGTGAACATTGGTTGGTAGAAACTGGTTTCCTTACACCAGTATAGGCAATTACTTGCTATCATCGCCAAAGAAGCCTGCCGGGGAAAGTTTTCTACGAAATTAAGTGGTTTTTCCTCTGTACTCTTTATATGCTATAAAATGTTGATGGGTTGATGGGAAATATATACCTTAATAGTAGCATTAAAGTCTAAATTGATGATTTTCTGAAACTTCTTTCTGTCAATCGGACACACGTTGTCAGTCTAAAAAAAATGCAGATTAAATGTTAGTAGTATTAGAGTTTTGTAATAGAAAAAATATATATTTATTTATTTCACCTAAATTATCCAATATTTTAGGTGTAACAGAAACTATCTGCTAGGACTAACGAGTTCATATTCTGGGCAAGCAGGGCATAATGGGTAATTATATTGTTTTGAGTATTCAAATATTTGTAACGGTTGGAAGCAGTTTGGAAAAGTAAAATTGAGTTTTTCCTGTGCAAGCATAATTTCTTTTTTTTTTTTGAGTGAAGTAGAAATTACAGTGTCAGGATGACTGGGCAGTCTAAAAGTCTAGAGCAATAGTCCAGTAAATCTGATAGTGCTGGTCTTCGGAGTTCACTGGGACAGACATGCTCATTAAATCTGTGGAAGCCTAAGACCTAATAGTGTTAGCATGCCTAACCTAATTTAGTTTTTCAATTACAAATAACTTTTGGAAAAAATTTCAAAAATGGCTAATAGTTGTTGTACCTATATGACATTACGAACAGAATTTCTTTCCAAATATAATGCGGTTTTATTTTAATTTTGCGACTGCACCTTCTACTTTTAAATTGTTGCATTTACAAATGAGTGATAGAACTATAAAGCTAGGTGAACTATTGTGTCTTAGGTGAAGAAGCTAGTTCAAGTAAGGGAATGTTTTTTAAATGGGGAGAGAAGAGGGGTAATTTTTTTATGAGCATAGCTTTAGCAATATGAATTCATTTATTTTTTCTTTGAGGCAAAGTCGAATTATTTTTTTTTCATTATTTTAGCCGCTTTGCATAGAATTGCCCATATATATAAAAGTCAGATGCCAGGCAAAAAAAAACCCGACTTGTTTCTCAAAGAACTTTTATCCAGAGGCCCCTGAAGGGTACCTAAAGGTGTAACAGATATATGGCAAATTCAATAAATACTGATTTGAATAAAATTTACCTTTATCCATTTTTGTAGACAATCCATACAAAATACATGATCGCAAATTGACGGAGAAGCTCTTATTTTTCCCTCAAGAGGCTCAAAACAAATAGGACAAGAGGTACTCATTTTTAAAAACGGAAAGTAAATAAAATCATGCACGATTTGGGACAGGGTGGAAGAAAAAGAGGATAAAAAAGGTATGGGTGAGCAACATCCTGCCCCTAATCGTCCAATTAATTATTAATATACATAATTTATTTAACAGCTTGACTGACTTAGGCTCCGTGTTTTGTTGGTTGGTTTGTAGACATATATTTTCAGACTTGTGTGCTTGGTCACAAGGACCCGCTTCTAAACCATCGTCAAGTAGGACAACACAGGATACACAAAAACACATATGACAGATGTTGCCATCTGTCTCCACCTCCGCAATTTAGACATGTCCCTGAAGGGGAGGGAAATTTTCTCCAGGGACCTGTACCCATGGGAAACTGCGCAATGACCGCTCACAAGACTTTCGAACCCAACAGATTTTACGAACACGTACTCCGCATATAATCGACAAACACAAACATCCATGCCTGAATGGGATTCGAGCCCGAACCCAGCAGCTCCAGAGGCCAATGCCTTAACCACTACGCCGCCGGATTGGCCTCCGTGTCGTGTTTACGAAATTTTAACAACACATTCGAATCAAATTCTCTAGAAGTTGTAGTAGCAGCGTCCATTTTGAGCATTAATTTTCACGATAAAAAACGTTTCACTATTTAAAATTGTAAATAAAGGGTGATTAGGTGAAAGGTTAAGGAATGTCTTTTTAGAATTTTTGAAGATTGCTTCATTAAAACAATATTTTACTATGAGTTGTATGTAGCTGTGTTAAAACTCTATTTTGGCTAGAAATAAGTAACCGGATCACCATTGTATTTTGCTTTGTTTTTTTGCGTAAAGCTGAAGTTGATGATATTCTTCAATATTTATATTTTCATAAAATATAGTTTTTAAAAAAAGTTTTGGCAAAATAAAAGTGAAACCCCTCCGTGTGCAAAGCACTAAAAAAACGTATGTTTCTTTCCTTAAAATTTTTCTGTGCATGCTCCTACTAATAGGAGGCTATGAGCTAACCTTCCTAATACCTGCATTATTTTTATAAATGTTAATTATTTTTCATTTTCTAACTCTAGAAACTATGGGAGAGCGCTACAATATCCACTCGCAACTCGAGCATCTACAGTCCAAGTACATCGGCACCGGTCATGCTGACACCTCCAAGTTTGAATGGCTTGTGAACCAACATCGTGACAGCCTTTCGTCCTACATTGCTCATCACGACATGTTGAATTACTTTGCGATTGCGGAGAACGAGTCCAAAGCCCGCATTCGATTCAACTTGACGAAAAAGATGTTGTCTCCATGTGGGCCACCTCCTGAAAGACTCGAAGATTGAGTTTTGAATTTCTCCATTTATGTCTTAAAAAGTATGGCTGTCTTGGTTTTTCTGTTTCGTATCAATAAATTTTAAAATATTGTGAAATTATATGAGTTTTGGAGGTTCTAATTTTTCCCTACACTGCAGCATACATTAATATATTTTTTTAAAAATATGTTGTCTGTCTTTACTTCTTTTTAAAATGTTATATTGTGTATATCAATATTGAGACTTAATTAGTCTTGTCGGGTTTCATAATATTGCTGGTCTGGGTTCGTGTTGCCAAGCAACAGAAAATGCCAAACTGTGGTAAATATCCAACCTCAAATTTCATGCAACTCAATTGGTATAGAAACCCTACATTAAAATTTTAAATCTAGCCAATTAATTTCTTCAATTTGGTATATCAAAATAATGTTACATTGAAATGAACAAACCAAACTAGGCATTAGCTATAATGGAATATTCAATACATAGGCAATATGACGTGGAATACCTCAATACATAGGCAAACCTAAGTGTCCCTAACATAGTCAAGTGGTCTGTTACCAAGTCACAAGGTTTCGACTTTATGGCGAGTTTTCCACAACAAGGTAATTGGTTAATACTAAGCAAATAGTATAAAAGGGTTAAGAAAGAAACAAAGCTGAAACTCTATTTTGAGATGAGTGTCATATGTTGCAACCTTTCTCCAATTAGTGATTCGGCCTTAGGACGTTTTCAGATATTGCTGGATGAGTATTGTATTATATTTTTTTGTCATTAAAACACATTCTAAATAACTTGATACAACTGTTACTAATTTGTTGATTCCAGGTGCATCAACCGGCAAGACGAAATCGACAAAAATGATTATTTGCATTGGTCCAAAATCTGCCGGCAAGACTCTATTGCTGCGCAAATTACAACAGACTGATGTGTACTGTGATCCATACGATGAGATTTTCTCAACTGTCCCGACAGTTGGCGTGAACATCGTCAATCTTTCTCTCGCAAACAATAAAACACTACAGATACATGAATTAGGGGGATCTATCGCTGCAATTTGGAACATGCATTATGACGGATGCAAGTCTGTAATATTCCTCACTGATGCAGCGAATATGCAACAAGTTAGTTGTGTGTGTGTCTTACTTTTGGAAACCCTGAAGCATCCTTCCTTGCAAAATTCTGCATTCGCCTTAGTTTTTAACAAGACTGATGTCAATTCTTCGGTGAGTGTGTCTGAAATCCGGTACTTGATGCGAATCGACGATATTCTACAGCATGCTAAGCAGGACATCACAGTCATTGAAGCAAGTTGTGTTACGGGAAAGGGTCTAAAGGACCTTAAAGAATGGCTGCTTAAATTTGTTGATTAAGTATAATTGATAAAATGGCAGTTTAATCAAAAGCACTATTTATCCTGTCAGATTAACATATCACTAAAGTAATTGGAATAAAGGAAAATAATGATAGAATTGAACCAGGGATTGAAGTAATAATAATAACTTTATTATCACAAAAACAATGAGTAATGGCCCTACTCTAATTGTAACTTAACCTAAATTCTATGGAACGCCATAGAATTTAGGTTAAGTTACAATTAGGTTACTTTTAGCAGTAACAAAAACTTTCATTACTTTTTTGTTACTTCTCAAGTCGCTCTTCGCTGATATTTTAGGCACAGTTTGACGTTACATTTAATTTTTTAAAAATGCAACTTTTAATTATGTTGAATTTCTCGATTGTCACTATTTCTTTAATTTGGTCTCTTTGAAAAAGTGTAAGATGGTTAAATTGCAATTCTTAAAATTTTCAAAAAAATAACTAATTAGTTACTTTTTTAAGTAACTGCAATTAGATATTTTTTAAGTAAATGTAACATAGTTACTTTTGAAAAATAACTTTCCAATCTCTGGTTTGAACCATTATCTTGTTTGTCCTACTCTGCTGACCCCATGATATTAAAGTGACACAGTAACCATAAAATATGATATTTCACTCTTTAAGTATGTAACTAATGATGAACATCCTGGCAAAACAGGGCTTGTTCCTTCCGGGATATGGGAAGAAATAGGAAATAAATTGGATGAAATGATGGGGGGGGGGGAGGAGATATGGAAGTAACTAACAGGGAAAAAACGATAGTGGAATTGCAAAGCATTTTATTTATATTCTAGTGGAAATGTTTATTAGCTAAATTAAGAAATATATTTGTCTATTTATAAATTTAAAAATTTTTACTTGGACATACAGTAAAACTTCTCGGGAGCGACCACCCTTCGTTTCGAGGAAAATCGGTCGTTGAGGGAGGGTGGTCTCTTTGAGAAGTTTTATCACTGAGCTGCTTAAATGTTCAAATCAATTTTATAGACAATGGTTTAGTAGTAAAAATTAAAATAAGTATACAATTTTCATCATTTTATTTAGTTATTTTAATTATATCCAAAAACAAGGTCTTAATATTTGCAATACAAGTTACCATCATTTAAAATAAGAAAAAAAATATTTTTGATTAATTTTTTTCGATTTTTCGGAAAGTACCTTGTATTTCAATGGGGAACATTCATGGGATGTCACGCGGTTTGTTGTCCTACAGCTCCCGAGCCACGTGCTAATGTTATCCTACACAGCTCTCAAACCATGTGCTAATTTTATCCTACTAGTGCGAAGATAATTCAAACCTATCTACCTTAAACTCCTTGCCATCAGCGTTAGCCCCTCACTTGTGTGACAACCTGACAACGATCAGCCCTGGTGAATTGTTTTTGCAAGGGCGTGTCCAAGCATTACTTTGGCTAGGGATACATATATAATGGATGCTCTACCTTACAACTAGTACTTATCAAAGTTCTAGGATTAATTTTTTTTTCAAGCTCTCTAGAGTAATTTTCAAGCACTTTTTAAAACTGGAAAAATAAACTTTTTATTCAAGCACATTGCAAGTATTGTACAAACCATGTTAATGCCATAAAAATAATGTATATTCAATATAATGTTTAAATGTGCTTGCTTCTTATGTATATGAATTTAGGTTATAGTTTAAAATCCTTAGTCAAATTTTAATTTTATTACATTATATAAATGTATAGGCTAAAATGATACTTTACAAAAATACTTTATAATCAGTTACAAAATACAGTTATGAAACTTTAAAAATTATAATTTTACACATATTTTGTACAAAATATGTATGAAAGATCCATTACAATAAAAAAAACTTTGAACCTTATACTAGTTATATGTTTATATTTTAATAAAAGACTATGGAAAAACTTAACATAGTTTTTAACTTCACATTTAAACACAATATTCTTTATTATTATAAGAATAGTAGTCATGAGTGGAATAGATAATGCTATTTGAATTTATTTAATGAAAAATTAAAATATGGTTTGCAAAAATCTTGCATTTACTTTTAGTTTGAAATACTGAGCACTTGTTGTACAATAGTTCTAGTTTGGCGGGACGTCAAACCAACAAAGACTAAAAAGAACACTTTGAATTTAGATTAGGTGGCTAATTTTTTAGGTGGGCTTTTAATATTGTATTTGGGTTTGATTACTCTAGCTGTCAAAATTTAGCACATGGACTATAAATTTTTTTACAAAATACTGGCAGTTACTGTTTTTTAATTACATTGGACGTGGACACATTCATACAACAGATTCCAAACTAATATTTTCAATGAATAATTTTACTCAAACGGCATTACTTAATAATTTGAAGAAATTTAACATTAGTTTTAAAATTTTAATGTACAAGTAGAAACATACATTGTATCAATAAATGCAAAATATCACATTAAATATAAATTTAAAGGCACTGACTTATCACATAGTAATAAAGAGAAACAGAATACTTTATTGAAACAGTTATTGGATACTGTATTATTCACATAACATTTCCTATAATCTTCCATATACAGAGAATCGGTCTACATAAAATATACACAGGTTTCTAAAATGTAAAAATTTGCAAAATACTTAATACTTCAAAGTATAAAATACTTGTAAAAATACAACTTTTTTAAGTTTGGTTACTATTCTCACTTTGGTTATAATCACATTTTTTTGGTTTAACGATTGAAAAATACCAATACTGTTTTTAATAGCATACAATTGATGTACTGAAAAATAATTATAATTGTATAAAAAAAGTGGTTGTAAAATTGGAGAAACAAAATAAAAATTAATCCCATTCAATTGAATAAAATTAACCAATACTTTGAGACTCTGACTGTACCTAATGCAATATTGAATACAACATTCTAGTATGTAACTTTCTATGAACCATCAGGAAATCAAGCTAATGTGGACCAAGGGGATTAATAATTTAACAACTTTTGATTCATAATTATAAGCTAATAGTTGTGATTCAAACAGTTGATTTTGAATATTTACTAGTCATATTTTCATATTCTTCAGCATTTATTAATTAGCAATTAATGACAAATCGTGATCCTTAATGAGTCCTTAGGCATGTTCACTTTTATTTTCATTTACTCCAATAATTAGTTATTTAATTAATCATGTACACGATCAACTGTTCAAATTAAATGCTAATTTTTCTCAATGTCTACTGTGATTTTGGGTGGGTGTACAACTCCTCATCCAATCTTGAATTCTTACCAAAATGCAGCCTTAAAAACATACAGATTTTACAGAGAGCTTATTTATTTCAAATTACTTATTTTTAATTTCTGATCCACAAACATATGAGCACTTTTTGCCCGGATATTTCAAACAAGAAGATCGCCGACGTTTGTACTTTTTCAAATGTCGTGGCCACTTCTCCCGTTCTATTTTCAACAATTCATCGGCTAAGTTCATCTTTGCTTTGATAGCATAATGTACTTCTCTTGAACGATAGTTTCTTGGCGGATTCACAACTAAACTAGCAGTTCGTACAGTGAAGGGATTGATATCACTTAGGTCATCTTTTAAAGAATTTTCTGAAGTATTGGCAAATACTGACATAACAGACTTGTTCGCACCAAAATATTTATGTCTTGATACACATGGGTTATCTACCGATTCAAATACACTGAATTTTGGAGGTGGTGTGATGGAATCTTGATTAAAACTTTTGTAGCTAGAAATAGTATCTGTAGTATATTGTGCATTTTTTAATGTGTAGGTTTTGACTTTGGTAATGCTTGCAAATTTTGTAGGCTTTTGTGAACCAGCTTCTTTTTCTTCTGGAATTCTCTGAAAAAAAATGTAGTATAATAAAATATATACAGAGAGTACATAAAGTTATAATGTAAAAAGACTACAACAATCTGGTTTAATCCACTTGCAAAGAAGAAAAGATCAAAAATCATAAAGGGTTGATCATTGAGATTATTATAACACTGATAACAAAATCATAAGATTAGTTCATTATAAAATTTTAACACTTAAATTAAAATGTTAAAACTTTTGCAAATCATAAGACAAATGTAAATAAATGATTTGGATTGATGAGGTTGTTTTTATAGATTTTTCTAAATTAGATTAAAATACTAAGCCAGATAAGATTAGACACATGTTTTTTTTTTTAAATAATTGGGATGCCAGAACACAAAATATTTGATAATTTATGTTTTAAGCAATTATCCCAAAAATATACTTGACAAAATTTAAGAAGTCAAGTGTTTGAAAAATAATTCAGATTTTTTTTTTAAATTGATATTTTGCTAAAGGATAACACTAAATTAAAATATATCAAAGCATTAGTAATGCAGGTACAAGCTAAAAAATCAATTTTAAAAAAATAAATACAGTACCTTAAATTGGATACTCTTTTCAGAAATTTTACTGCTAGAAATAGCTGGATCTTCATCGTCATAGTTACACCACCGTTGCCCTGGTTTATTCTTACTAGGGTCTTCATATGTCTTGGATGTAGAAGATGAAACAATAGATAATGTCGAATGTTTCTTTTCAGAAATATTGGTTTGAGCAGCTAGGACTTTCTTTACGTTGTGACATGAACTCTGTCCGGTTTTATCCTTACTCATATCTTCAGATGCATCAGATAATGTAGTCACTTTTGCAGAAAGGATATTCACTTCAGGAATGTCACTATTGCAATCTTGCTTTTTCTGGACGTATATACCTTGTCCTGGTCTTTTCTTACTTGATGGTTCTTCTTCTTCATATATCTTTTTTGTAGCTGATAGAGCAGTAACTGTATCAGCCTGGATACTTTTTTCACAAACTTCATTAATCGAAATAGCTGGATCTAGTTCTTCATTATGATGAGATCCATGTTGTGGTTTCTTAATATTTGATGCTTCTCTATGTCTTCTAAATCTAGTAGATAAAGTGGTAGACTGGGTAGTATTTTTGAAAACTTCTTTAGCTGAATTTTGCTCTACAATGTGATTCACCTTAGGTCTCAATTTATTCATGTTATGTTCTTCATTTTTCTCAGATGCAAGTAAGCTTAACTTTTCTATGGCAAAATTGGAGATGCTTTTCTTTGTGAGGAAATAATACTTTTCACTTTCAGAAGACTCTGGATGAATGAGAATACCAGTTTTATCAATAGAAAAGAAACTATGAGAATTTAATTTATCAAAGTTTTCTGACTCTTTCGATAAAGAATCTTTTGAATTACCCAGACTGAAAGTGCCTCTTCTATTTCTTTCGTCTGATAACTTAGAATCTGTTGTTTTACTTATTGAAATGCTAGTGTCTACAAAAGGAATATCATTTCGAACATCAGCCAACCTACTTTGTACATTCCTGCAATATTCTTTCTTGTTTCGACTTGTTACTATCACATTTTTCTGAAATTTTTCAGCAGTGCTAGAAATAATTGATTTATTTCTTCCGATATTTGATCGGAAGGTTGAAAAATGCTCTTCATTGCCTAATTTTTCTAATATCAAATTATTTCCTTTCTTTAAACATGGTACAGAGAAATCATCAGGTTTTTGACAATAATGTATGCACCATTCAGTGTTTTCAAAGTTGGTTTCAATCTTTGCATTGTTAACTTCTCTGCCTCGTAGTTCTATGCATGTATCATGATTGTTTTTGCTCAATCCTTTCACTGTGTGTTGTACATGAATTTTTTTAACAGGTTGTTTCTCTTTTGGCACATCCTTATCTATATTTTCTTGGGCACCTGTACAACTATCAGGCGTATTTATAATGTCAGTATTTAAATTCATTGCTCCCTCACTATCTTTTTTTCGTGTTTTGAGATTTCTTAGTGTTTTCTTCTTTCTTATCTCCGGTGTAACTGATAGAACACAAATGGCATATTTATTTTCATTGTGAATGTTTTTTACAGATCTTTTTGTAGACTTTAAATGACTTTTTGAAAATTTACTATCACATTTAGAACTTTTAATAGTATTTTTATAGCACTTATTAGACTTTTTCCAAACTGGAAGCCCATTGTTTTTATCACTTGGTCCTGGCTTATGAAGCTCGAACCCTTCATATGAAATATTTTGTTTTGGAATATAAGACAGATTATCATTTTGAATTAGATTTGTAAGATTTTCTTGTACCTCATCGGATATACCGTTCCTCTGAATGTTTTCTTCACTTGGACAACTAGAACTTTTACCTTTGTTTGTACCTAATCTGCTACCCTTATTCCTGATCTTTATAGATGAACTACTTTTATTTTCTGTTTTAGAATTATTAATACATTCACTTTCTCTTGTATTATTTTTAAAATCAGAGATTTTTGATAGTGGACAAACATTAACTTGTTCATATTTCACTGAAGAAACAGTTGCCTTAATTTCTGTCTTATGTTCTTCTTGTTTCCTATTATCTTGTCCACTTACTGAACAATAAGTTACAGTTTCATTTGGTTTGGAATTTTGGTCTTTTCTTAACCTTCTGGACCAACTACTAATATTTTCTTGGTGTTTGTTTTGAACTGAACCTGGAGCTGTAGAAGGGTCTTTAACATTTGAAGTTTCTGCTTTCGAATTGCTAATTTGCACATTTTTATCGACTTCATTTTCACTTACTAAACAATTATCAGCTCTCGTTGATTGATTAGTGACATCTTTTTGAGTACTATCACATTGTTCAGCAACTGAACAGCTAGTTACAGTTTCATTTGATTTTGATCCAGTGTCTCTATTTCTTAGTCTTCTAGACCAAGAACTGATATTCTCTGGATGATTGCTTTTAACTTTGCTTTTTATACTAATGTCGGAAGTCGAAGGTTCTTCAAAATTTGAGATTGCTGCACTTAAATTGTTTATGTTTAAAGTTTTGTCAGCTTCAATTTTACTAACTAAAATTTTATCAGACCGCAATGTTCTTTCAGCATTGGTATAATTCCTGGGCCTACTTGTCCTCAAAGAAACAGATTTAGTTCTGTTTTCACTACTTTGTTCTGGTATACTAGCTGTTCCCTCACTTCAAAAATCATTAGTTTGTGCTTGAGGGGAAAAGATATCTTGGCCATTTTCGCTCGGGAGATCTTCCTTATTACTTTGGGCCGCACTTCCTTCTTGAACTGCTTTTGGGTCTTTAGATTTCTCTAAATGAAATATATAATAATTACTACAACTAGGAAAGGTAATGTTATGTATTAAAAAAAACTTAAGTATCGTAATTTTACTCAAGAAATTTTATTTATTAATTATTTTATTAAAAACCATTTTACAGTTTCATTTCATTTATAATAGAATTAATAAGCCTAACGGAAACAAACGTTTGAGAGTTGGGAGAATAGTTTAAATGTAGCACAAGTACTATGAAATTTGAAATAATTTAATTTAAATAATTTGAAATATAAAAACTGCTAAGTAAGTTGATTAGAAAAACTCAAGTAAAAACAGTCTAAGCGTGATTTCTAAGAACTAAGTAAACCTAAATACTAACGAAACTTTCATTTAAAATGAACTTTAAGAAAATTATTAAAATGATACGTCAACATTGAATTTCACACATTTTTAACACTTGTAAAAAAAAGGTAATTAATGCATATGAGAATATTGGATTTATTTGAAGGTCTATGAACAATGGTATATTAGTTATTCATTCTTATTTGACTTCAATTTTCTATGATAATAAATGTTAATATGCAAAAAACATTTAAACTAATTAATTTTAATTAGATTTTTTTTATCCAATGAGAGTCATTCTTTAAAATTTATTTCAATATATATCAAAAATATCTTATGTTACGTTAATGTATAGGTTAAAAATTATTTACAAAGTAAATAAAAGAAGTAAGTTATCCAACAGTAAAAATATTTAGCTTTAATCAAGACCGGTGGCCGATCTTACAAATTTCAAAAAAAAAAAAAAATGCTACTTGAGTTAATTAATCTAATTTCCTATGTTTAAATGGATTTTCGCTTAACCGGCTTGCCCTTGGACCCATTTAAGCCGGTTAAGAAGGTGTCTTTAATTATAATAAGAATTTAATACACAGCTTCTTACTAATCTTAGTTTCAACAGCAACACACACGGGGCAGTACCATACCCCGGCTGGAACTTCTTTCAAGGGAGGCTGAAGGCATTTGCAATGGTAACCAAGATCACAGCAGTCGCACAATAAAAGTGTGCCGGCATTGTTGGCTTTTTTGCAAACCTCACAGTATGTGGTTACGTCATACAGAGCTCTACCTTGTTTTAGTCTGCATGGTTTTATCTGAAAATCATAATAAGTTAATATTTAATAAATAGGTTAGCCTTTTAGAATAATCTAGAGCTACACGAGGGCTATTGGTGACGGGCGTCGTATTTTAGAGCCACAGTCAAGTGACGAGCCGACACCTGAATAGGCACCCAACGCAACCGTTAAGGGCAACATCATATGCAGCGTTAGGACTTTGAAGGATATTTAACGTGCACTCCCTTACACAGGGTATTATTCGTCGGACATTTTTGGCTGAATAGGCTGTTTATAGGCCGGCAGTTATTTTGGCGATGCCAGGACCCGAACCTGGGACCTTTTGCATGCTAGGCGAGTGCCCAACCGACTGGGCTCCCCAGCCCCCAATATTTAATAATTAAGGACAATATAACCTTGTTTACACTGTTGCTGGTTTTCAATCTTTGTATTTCTATGGTAATGGTACAATAATCAAGCGCTAAAAAATTGAGGAAATGAAAAAATCAACAAGACAAACTACGAGCTGTGATAATGAAGAAAATGAAAGTGATTTACTATAATGAACAAATATACCTGGATGACAGTTTCTGAATCGAGGTTCACTATTCTCCTAAACCTTTTTCTATCAACAGGGCAGTAGCTTCCATGCTAAAAGTAAAACATTAAAACAAATTCTATTGAGGTAACAATTACTTAATAATGTTGTACAAAATTTGTAAAGCTCAGGAGTAAAATATTATGGTAATTATATTTGATTGATTTATATGTACACAGTAAAATTGAAGAAATTTAAAGTTGAGTTTTGTACAATCTACTTCTGAATTTTTCCTGAAAGCTTAATTTTTTATGAGGTACTTTTGAAAAATTAGGTGTTACCTAATTACTCATTATAAAAAAAAACCATTAGAAATATTTTTATAACAAATAATAGTCAAATACTAAGAAGTTTATTTGTTATTGATTTCCCGAAAAAAAATCACCAATTTAAGAGCCACTGTCAAAAAGGAATTAACGTAAAACTCAAATAGTTTTTTACATATTGAAATTTACTACACAACCGAAACGAAACTTACTTTGGACCACTTTTCGAGACAAGAGAAACAAAATATATGGTCACAAATATCGGGAGTTGCCCTGTTCTTTTTATCTAAATCTTCAAAACAAATTGGACAAGTTTTATTCATCTTAAGTAGAGCAATTTTATTTTAATGAAATCGTATAAATTACATCACAAGTTGAAAATTTCTACATTGGAATTTTGAAATTCGAGGTCAGACGTCATAAATCATAAATAACCAAAATAAAAACATTGTAGTATTGCCAGATTTCTAATTCTTAAAAAGAGTTTAATAAAGAAAATTGCGCTTTTTTTTCTTTAAATGATATTTAAATATTCTTTAATGATTAGTAAAATATTTTTTAATACTTTTAGGTTTGGCTTTTAGCTTTAACCATTTTAGTTTGACGTCGAAGTGCGTTTTGACTATTTGACTCACAGAGACATTACTGTGCATTGGCAAACCTAAAACCATCCCTTGCATTATCACGTGACTTAGGAACAAGTCTAGCGTTTTAATTATTTGGCGAGTTTTTCACAACGACTTAAGGGGTCATAGGACTCTTAAAAATGTGCAAAGAAGGAACTACAAAATTTAGTTTGATCTTTCATGTAATTTTTTAACTACTCAATATACAAGTATAATTTTTTTATATGTAATTCTACAAGATTTATTTAATATAAAACAAATTTTAAAATTTATGAAACTTTAGCCAAAACTAAAATAAATGATATTAAATTACATGAAGCAATTTGAACACATTGTGATTAGGCTTGCGCGGCAAATTGTGAGGTCAAAATTGAAAAAATGACCAAGAAAATGACTTTATATTGTACAAATATGTACAGACAAAGACTTATACCTAAATTCCCATCTCAATTTAAATTAGAAATTATTTTAAAAAATATTTAAAATCAAAATTTAAAAAAATTTTATTAATTTTTTTAGAAAAAAGTTCTTAAAATAATTTCTAATTAAAATTGAGCTGAGAATTTAGGTATAAGTCTTTGTCTGTACATATTTGTACAATATAAAGTCATTTTCTTAGTCATTTTTTCAATTTTGACCTCACAATTTGCCGCGCAAGCCTAATCACAATGTGTTCAAATAGCTTCATGTTTAATATCATTTATTTTAGTTTTGGCTAAAGTTTCATAAATTTTAAAATTTGTTTCATATTAAATAAATCTTGTAGAATTACATATAAAAAAATTATACTTATACATTGAGTAGTTCAAAAATGACATGGAAGATCAAACTATGTTTTGTAGTACCTTCTTTGCACATTTTTAAGACTCCTGTGACGCCTTAAGCATATGAGGCCTATAATCTAATATTGTAAAAATTTGGAGCGGAACAAACTGAATCGCTCTTTTAGGGGAAAAAGGTTGCTACTTTTACGAAAATAATTCCTGGGTGAGTCTGATCTGATGTTTTATGACAAGAGAAATGCTGAATGAAAATAACTTATAACAGAACAGCAATATCAGAGCTGCGCTGATCGTAGAAGGACGTGAAAGGAAGCAGGAAGCTGCTTGTTAAGAATAAAATTGATATTAATGTGTCATTCTAGGCAATCTTACCTGTGACATGATCGAAGTTTTCCTTAACATAGAGTTCAGCAGACGAAAAAGACCGCGTGTTGAGTGAATTAAACCGAAACAGCCAACAAGGAAACCACGGAGAATGTTGTAATAGTGAAAAGGGGAACGTGCGCGTCATCTGAAACTTGCCAATTACAACTGCGCAAAAAATAGGATCTTTAAAGATTAATAGAAAGAAAGCAAATATTTTTGATTGAAGACAGAATCAAAACAAAAAAATAAGACTTATGCCGAATCGTCCGAGGGAAAAAAAAAACTCATGGTTAAACGGAACCCACGTGCTTGGGCTACCTTTCTGGAGCTTGCAGTCGATTCTTCACTGTTTTTCTGCCCCTGGCTACGATTGGCGTAATTCTAACGAAAACATAGCGATTTATTGCCATATAATGCAATCCTTCTCCTCAAATTAAGGATTTGGCGAATTTCATCTCGAAGGCTGCTTTTTTAGTATTGAATTAGTATTCTACTTATGTCGTTGATTTGACTCAAACTGTCTTCAGCCACTACTTCAACTTCAGGTTCAGCCATTCAGTTCAGATTTCAGCTCCGCTCTTTCGCTTTGTTTTGGATTCTTCTGTGTCACAGCAAAGCAATCCTTTCGCAATTCTGTAGATTTTAAAACTTAAATTTATAAATATTGTAATCATGCCTAACAAGAATAAAAATAAGAACCCCTTTTATTTCTTTATGGTTGAAATGAAAGAAAAAGAAGCTGCTAAAGGCAGGACAGTTACTATGAAGACACTTCCAAACCTTGCTCATCCAATATGGGCTGTAAGCAAAATTCTTATAATAGTCGTATGGCTTGCATAATTTTTTATGTATATTAGTTTAAGAATTCTTATGCTGCGTTTATGTATATAATACTCTTATTTTATTTTCTCCAATTTATTCAAAATTAAAAAACGTGTACGAACACAAAGGGGTCATCTACTTAATAAATAGGGCATGAGGATATAGTATTTTGTTGCTGAACTTAGCATTAATAGTAATTTCCTTTGTGTAAAGAATATGTGGCCTTTTCTTTTATAACTTATTTATCAATTTTTTTAGTTTGTTTTATGTTGACTCTTCAAACCTAACACATTCTTTTTATTATTACAGAAAATGAGTGTTGTCGAAAGAGAACCATATGAGGAAATGGCCCGACGTTTTAAGAATGACCCGAATTTGCGTGGGGGAAAACTCATGTCAGATGGAGAGAGAGTAGAAGTAAGATCAATTGTAAATTTTAACATGTTGTCAATATAAACTTAAAAAGTCACAAATGAAATCTTACTTTTAATGGATATGAAATGCCAATGCAATGTTGTTTAAAACGGGTTTAGTGGGTTGACCAATACAATAAGAGACACGCTAATGCTTATTTCTCATACCTTCTTTGATTCTCATGATGTTGTCTTTTCTATGAATACAAATTTTGGAGGTTAAATATTTTTTTCTCCACTGGAGCTGCAATATTGGCGGTCTAGTCTTTGCAGACTCGGCATATTACCCAGAACTGAGAGCCACTTTTTGTGCCACCATCTAAACGACTCTCGCTACTAATTTTGACGCACAGATTACAATGAATTTGAGCTCTCTGTGTATGTTAAAGTGTACTGAGATTTTAATTTTGCCAAGAGAACCCAAGCCAAATGGGCTCTCCAAGGATCTTTAACGTGCCACATAATCACATGACGTGCGTGTTCAAGATTTTCCCATCCAGAAAATCCGAAGACTCTAACCTGTGATCTTGCTCATACGAGGCGGATACGTTTAATCTCTCAGCCACTGACTTGCTTTGAATGTTTAATAGGGCTGTGCATATTCTACACAGCTTCAGCAATCTGAAACCACTTTTAACCAGTATTCCAGGAAAATCCGTTTTGTCTCGGCATAATTGCAACACTGGTGGCATTACTTTAAATGTTCATAAAAGTGCACAAACTGTGCCTGGAATATTTCTGATGGTTGAGAGAACAGATTGTGTATTCCAAAAATTCTGTTTTCTGAGCAACAGTGAAAAAATTTAAAATCCAAAAAAATTTAAAAAAATTTAAACCAAACCGAATATTCGGCTAAAGTAGCTAAATACCGAATAGTAACCGAAAATACAGTGCATCTCTAGTCATATCTGTGAACAAGCTGTGAAATAACCTCTTCATGAAATGTAGACACCGAGTGGGAATCTAGAGCTGTTCGTTTCTCACAGGCAGAAGGGAATAGTGCAACAGAAAATTCATCGAAGATTGAATCTAGTGTATGGAGACACCTTTATGAGTGATGGCGTTGTTGGTGAATGCTGTTGAAAATTTAAAGGTGGCCGTACTGATGTTCATGAAGAAAGGGACCAAGGAAGCAAGTCTATTACTACAGATGGCATTGTTCAGCAAGTTGACTAAGTGTTTAAAGAAACTAGAAGGTTTACCATTTGTAAATTATTGATTAGCATAATAGTGGCTTGGATTGTAGCTCTTCCAAATTGGTGTGGAGCTCTAAGAAACTATCGCAATTTTCTTTGAATCATTGGCGCTACATTTTATGAAGAGGATATTGCAAAGCTTATTTACAGATATGACATGCTTTAATTGTCAAGTTCATTAATTTGAGAAATTAGCAGTATTGTACATTACTTTTAATAAACAATATCTTTTTTGGGTTAATCTTTAGAATCCGGTGCTTCTGTCGCCAACGGATTTGGCGTTTATTGCAGGAAGCGATAAACAATTTTATTTGGTGATACGGCGAAAGATCTTTTCATCCAATTGTCGGCGCTGGTAATACTTGCGCGGAATTGTGGGTAAGAAGCCCGGATGATGTGCGCGCACAATGGAATTATTTTGTTCTTAATTTATTTTTTCGTCCAACTAACGACGCTGTTGATACTTGCGAGCGATGAATTGTGGGTAAAGTTGAGCGCGCATCGGAATTCCGGTTACAGTTAACTCCTGAATATCTGGTTTTGGTTATTATATTTCAGTTATTTTTTTATTCTGAATATTTTGTCGATTCGAAGAGGGCCGGTCTCCTAGCTGCCGGGGGCCCCAAACAAGATTTTATGCTTTCAACAGACTCTTCAATACTGCCTGATGTTGGATACTGATGTTTTTTTAGAGAAAAAAAAATTGCCCGGGGCCCCAAGCGGGTATTTAGGCTTTCAATGGGCCCTACAATACTGCCCGATGTTCGATACTGATGTTTTTTTTAGAGAAAAAAAATTGCCCGGGGCCCCAAGCGGGTATTTAGGCTTTCAATGGGCCCTACAGTACTGCCCGATGTTCGATAATGATGTTTTTTTAGAGAAAAAAAAATTGCCCGGGGCCCCAAGCGGGTATTTAGGCTTTCAATGGGCCCTACAATACTGCCCGATGTTCGATACTGATGTTTTTTTAGAGAAAAAAAAATTGCCCGGGGCCCCAAACGGGTATTTAGGCTTTCAATGGGCCCTACAATACTGCCCGATGTTCGATACTGATGTTTTTTTAGAGAAAAAAAAATTGCCCGGGGCCCCAAACGGGTATTTAGGCTTTCAATGGGCCCTACAATACTGCCCGATGTTCGATACTGATGTTTTTTTAGAGAAAAAAAATTGCCCGGGGCCCCAAACGGGTGTGTACTGGATTGCCACTCGCGTAGCTCTAAAGCGACGAAAATTAAAACGAAACTAAACTGCATACTGTATAGCCTCTTGTGTAGCTCTAGTACGGCGTTAATTCAAACCAAAGTGGATTGCCAATCGTGAAAAAAAATGACTTCCAACTCTTCCGTAGCTATCTGCGATCCATTAACCTTAGAAATCAGTGAAAGAAACTAGGGTTGCATTGGCTTGAAAGAATCTGGCAATGATAAAGTACGCGAGTTTCGCCAATTATTTGTTGTTTTTGGACAAGCGCCAAGCAGCACCGGATTCTAAAGATTTACCCTTTTTTGTATTTTGACACAGATTTCAAATTTTTGTTACAGCCCACTAGAGGTTGTGAAAAAAACAGCCCTTGTAGAGTTATCATTTAAGCAGTTAAGGCTCAGTGTTTCTACTACTCATAATACAAAAGAACATTACAAAAAAAATTGTTATTAACACATAAAAAGCTGTCAAATGTAGTAAATTTATGTGCTTTAATGATAGTTTAGCTCTGTATAAATTCTCATTCAGACCATAAGATTATTGTGTAAACTTTTCATCCACGTTTTAGGATTATTTGCGGGCCGATGAAGAAATTCAGATGAAAGAAAAAAGGATGCAATCAGACATCCGTATCTTATTGAATATTAACAATTGTGATGAAGCGCAGTTCAAAGGTAACTAATAGCCCCTATTCATGCCTCCTTAAACAGCAGTGCTTGGAAAAATAACATGTAGCATAATAATAATAAGCATATAAACAGTTGACTAAAAACTTTGTTTAAATCTTCCTTAAATAATGCAAAGGAAATAAACAAAACAGTCTTACTTTGGAGCAAGGAATAAAAAATAAGAAAGAGATTGAGCAAGAAGGAATAAAAACTTAGTTACTTCATATTTAATTAAATTCAAAAACTAATTAAAGTTCCATTCGAACTTTCTAAAACGCCGCAGGAGAAGCAGCAAGACAGGGTTCGTACGCCTCCTGAAATTCCTGAAAAACTCCTGAATTTCATTTTTAATTTTTAAGGGCCCTTATTATAACTCCTGAAATGTGTGTATCATCTCCTGATATTTTCCCCCCTCTTCTGAAAAAACTGACAATATGAATAATTTTTCTCCTTCCTCAGACGGTTTTCTCTCGTACTTTATCAGAAATATTGTTCTTTATCGTAAAAAGTTATGAAATTAAAACAAAAGTCTCAAAAATTAAAAAAATCGCCAAAAAGCGATTCCCCCCCCCCCCCCCAAAAAAATGGGGGTTGGTTTTTACACCGAAGCCTCAAAGTTTCCACAACATTTACACCCCTTCTTTCCTTTATTCTCAGTCTTAGTCACTAGACACATACGCTAATAAACGCACACATTCGAATTTATTTCGCGATTCTTCCTGAATTTACATCTCTGCACTCCTTGAAAACTCCTTAGAAACTCCTGAATTTTACTATTGTACATAGAATACGAACCCTGCAAGAGCAAGAGAAGAAACGCCCACCACGCAAAGAACTTAAACAACAGCATGGTCACGTGGCCGCTGACTTTTCCGGGGCTACTTGTGAACTCCGGGACTGCTCGTGACGCCATGACGTACCGAGCCTACTGTCGTGAGGTCACGAAAGTAAATGACGCGGCACAAATTGTGTGAAATTCCTAATAGTAACTAGTATGTTTTTCAATGTAAACTATTTATATGTTTAGTAAATGAGTGTTATAATGTCAACCATTTGGACGAGTTCGATTTTTTACGTAAAATTTTCCTTTTCAGATAATTTTATGTTAAATTAAATATTTTAATATTCCCTTGTCTTTTGCAGATGAGGCTCAAAGGAAAGTGTTCTATTTTATATCCTTCAACATTTTATGCAAGACCGGTGATCCTGGCAGTGGTGCTGAGGAATACATTCCAAACGAAGTTGGAATTTTAGAATATTCTGTACAACATGGAATTCATAGGGAATTCCACATGTTCATCAATCCTGGTGTGTAATATTGCCTTTTATAATTTTGGTTCTTTTCAATCGCTAGCTTTTTCTTTTACATTTATAATAATGATGGGAAGTTCCCATGTCTGTTATAATTGGCAAAAGCTGAGGTGTATCTACTTAAAAGTTGTCTGATCAGTTTTGAACTTTAGGATGTATAAAATTTATTTTTGAAAATGGTAATTAATTTACCCATCCATCAAAATCAATATATGGTTGTTTGAATGGGATATAATTGTAGTAATTCAGTCTGTTACAGCATATTTTTATCAGCAAATTATTTAAAGATGCAATATTGCATGAATTTTTTACAAGAATAACTTTTTTCTCTTTAAATTTGGTTTTAAAAATTTTATCTTCCGAAGATTACAAATTTAAACAATAAATTGCTGAAAATGACTTTAAAAATACCAATTTATTAACAATCCAGCCTATAGGTGATAGTGATATATAAAAATTGTATGTAATTGGTTTTATTTTAAGATTTAAAACTTGTAATGAACACTTTTGCCTGGGGACAAAGAGTTGGTAACTTTGCAATTTTGTAATACTATAACATGTTTAAAAGCATATTTTTTAGTTACTATATTGGCTTATATGATAATTGTTAATATAGATGTTTAGTTGTGTCACTTGTTTATGATATCATAATTAGTTATCCTTCAAAGAATTTTTATTTTACAATTATTATAGATAAAATAATTACTTTATAAACACACTATTTTATATTTTATCTTTTTATTATGATCTATTAAAATATTAAATACTTTGCATATACTATATTTATTTGCATACATTTCACCAATTATAACTTAATTTTTAATGTGTTTGTTTCCTCTTGGATATTAGGTTACATTCCCAAAGGCTATGCTGCCGAAGCCAAAAGGTTATGTAAGTTGCACTCCATGTTATTGTGTACTTAAAGGAGGGCTTCTCTCAATGTATTTTTAAATTATAAACTGATTCTACAAGTTTTATTTATTTTGAAATCTCCCCATTTAATAGGGCTTCCTAGTCACTATTCTCACTAAATACCACTTTTTTTCTTTGATCATTTTAATGGATATTAAAGATTTAAATATTATGCAGTAATTATATTTCTTAAAAACCTTTCTGTACTAAAACTGTTATTATGGTTTTTCAAGTGTCAAGGCCTAAAGTTCTTCTAAGCTTCAAAGTTAACATCAATGGCCGGTGCCTCAGACCATCCCTCTAGCCTTAATCCTTTCAGTCCCAATGAAATTTTGCATCATCATTTTAGATTTTTTTTATGATTGTCTATAGCTATTTATGATATCAAAAAGCACACCATTTGATTCTTCAAACTTTTTTCTATTTGAAAATATTTTCTAGTAATCTCAATAGATGTCAGCCCTATTATTATTTTTAATTATGATCAGAAAAATTATGGTGCCAAATGGCATCACTGGGACTAGAAGGGTTTATACACCCAATTCAATTAGAATTCACTTTATTCCTCCGGTATTTTAAGAGCTGGGGAGCCCAGTCGGTTAGGCACTTGCCAAGCATGTGAAAAGTCCCCGGTTTGGGCATCGCCAAAATAACTGTCGACCTATAAGCGGCCCGTGCAGCCAAAAATTTCTGACAAATTATACCCCTTGTTAGAGAGTGCACATTAAATATCCTTCAAAGTCCTAACGCTGCGTACAATGTCGCCCTTAATGCTTGTGTTGGGTGCCTATTCAGGTGTCAGCTTGTCACTTGAATATTGTTCTAAAATGCGTCATCCTTTGCCAATAGCCCTCGTGTAGCTCTAGTGCGCTGATAATTCACACCTAACCTCCTGTATTTTATATTTTTAAGGTGAAGACTATCATGGCATCGAATATTATTCGCCTCCTGAAAACAGCGAGAGGGACATGACTGTGGTTTTCGATGGCATTCGCAAGTTCATCACCCGTTCCACCGTCCTCCACACTTCTGAAGGAGATTATCCACCACTCTTTTGTGCAGAAGACGACATTGAAAAGACCAGAGGCTGCCTCAAGTGGCTAGCTTATAGAGCTGGTGAGAAAATTAATTACTAAATGACTGAAGTTCAATGTAAAATGTAACACAATTTATCAGGGATTGGAAACTTTTAAAAAGTAACTGTTAAGTAACTAAGTAGTTATTTTTGGAAATTTCAAGTTATAAAAAAAATTGCAGTTTAACCATTTTAATTTTTTTCAAAGAGAACAAAGAATTTAAGAAATATAAAAAATTGTAAAAAAAGCTAAGTAGGAAAATATCCATTAAGAGCACCGTTAGAAATAACGGAGAAGTAACAAAATTTTAATTTCTTTGTTACTGTTAAAAGTTAGTTACTTTTTGAAAATTTAACAATGTTACTTGTTATTACCTAAAAAAGTAACTGATACAAGTAACATGTTACTCCAATCCCAGCAATTTGTGCTATGATCTAAAAAAGCAGAAACGTTTTGAAGCAGATGTTGAACCCCTAGAAATAACACTTTTTTAGAAGTTCTTCATAAAAGCACTTATATTTTAGGCAAGGGACATATAATTAATACCACTAACATTTATTAGATACAATAAATTAAGAATAAGTTTTGCTTACAAACCTAGTCATGTAAAATTGTTGGTAATTCCTAAATTTTAATGTTATTTTTTGAAAAACTATTGTGTGTAGAATAATGTGGACATTGAAATAAAATAAATACAATCAGATTTTTTAAAAAAATTATTTAAAATAAAGTGATTAAAAAATACAAAATTTTGTTTCAGTTATTAAATTTCCTTGTTTTATGTGAATTAAATTTTTACAATTTAATCACCAGGAGAAAGTTTTACCATAAGAGGAGAAGAGATCTACAGAGTATGGAACTCTACATACCTGCTCTGTGAATTACGATTTGGAACTGGAAATCCCTTACCCTCTATATTTATTGCCCAGGACTTGCTTACTAAAACAAGTTTTAACTACCATCCGGCTGCCAGGTAATATATGCAATTATTTTTTATACTTTTAAATGCAGTAACTCATTATGTACTTGAACCAGGGTTTGTAAGCCTCTTGAGGAACTCCTGAATTTCATTTTTTTCCCGTCTCCTGAAGTAATAAAAGACTCAAATTGTTTTTCTTTGTTGTTTTTTCCCCATACTTTGCTTGGAATAAGTCATCTGTGAATGCATACATAGTAGAATAATAGAGTTTGGACATCGTGATACTAGTTAATGTCCCAGAATGCACTGCACAACTCTTTAGAAGATTTTTTTCTTCTGTTTCATCATATGAAGTACAGTGAAGTCACTTGATTAATTAGATAGCATACAAACGTATTCAATTTTATTTCTTGTTGCCTCCTGAATTCACGTTGCTACACTTTTTAGAAACTCCTGAATTTCATTATCATAAAGTATGAACCCTGTAGTACATACAAAAGATTGGTTGCTGCTAATGATTTAGTGAATGTCCTTTTTCCATATGTGAGGCAATTAAGGGCCCTCTTCACAAATTTCTAGCTTCCATGGTCAACTCTAAGTAGACTACAGTGTTTTTAGGATAAATAAAGCAGCATTTAGGGCTCTAAGTTAACATTTGCTATAGAAATGGGCCGGGTTAATGCTTAGTGTGCTGGACATTTATTTTACACGGGCAATATGCATTTACCCAAAGCATTCTTAAATGCCCAAAATAAAGGCATTTCTGTACAAATAATATTTTAGTTTCTAAACATTATTGTATCAATAATCAAGGGACCTAAATATAAACATCGGGGCTTCCTTGACTAAGACTATAAAGTAATTTAGGTCATAAAGGACAAACATAAGAGTATTTTTTTAATGAAAAGCTCAATCTAAAAAACAGAATTGATTAAAAGTATTTTACAAATTAACAGTATGATTTTAAATTAATTGCTTTTGAAATTCAAAAGATAAATTTTACTTATAACTTTTAGATGTGCTTACCATGATGATAAAGATATTCACTACTGTGCCCTGGCCTATGTCAAACGTCTTTGGTGAGTAGTGCAAAATCCTTTCATAGAATGATTATACGTTTTCTTACAATACCTTTTTTTGAGCCTACTTCAGTAAAGTATAGCCCTCAGCTCAGAATGTCAATACATGTTCAAATCAATGTTATTTTAACGCAACTATGTTGCTAAGTATTCACTTTTCACCTATTTTCTAAAAGAATATGCCATAATTTTATTTTTCCCTCTTGAAATTATATCTTAGAAAACTTGGTGACAGTTTTCGAAATTTAATAAAGAAATTTAAAATCAATCTGCCACTAACTTCAACAACTAGGCACGAATAAACATTGCCTTGGAGCATTTATTTTAAATTATGAAAAAAAAACTTTTAAAAATATTCATTTACCATTATTGGAGTTAACAGTGCCTAAATGGACGATTTGAGATTGAGTTGAAAGACTTGTTTGTTTCTAGAGTCACCGTAGTTTTGCGATTTTTTTTGGAAGCCCAAGAGCACCATGATTAGATAACTAGAGTTCATAAAATTAAGAAATCACAATTTACTACAGCCGAAGTTTGTGGATATTAAAACTGTCAGAATTTTTAAATAAAGCTTTCATCAGAGTTTCTATATTTGACAATCACCAGAATTTGAGGATTTTACAATAGTTGCCAATTTGGGAATTTTATGAAGCTTGAGAATGTTTCGCAATTTGTAGATTGATGTAGGGTGATTTTGGGACTGCTGAATGTTTGTGATTACTTGATCACTGCAATGATTTGAAAAATTTAGGATCTGTGACAATTTCTGATTGAAAGATAATTATTTTTGGCGAGATTCTTGAAAATCACAATATAAAAAAAATTAAAGATTTTTTGAAAAACTGTAGTCACGATAACTGCAACTAAATTTTTTTTGTCCCAAAATATCGAAAAAAAAGCTGGTCACATTTTGCAATTGAATTTCTCAAACTCTGCTTGAAGCATAATTACTATAAACCTGTGGGGAAAGTTTTTTCTTATTTGTGCAAGCAGAAAATTTTCCATGAAAATTTCCTCTACAATAATGCTACTTTAATGTTTTTAGTTATTTACTCTCTGATGCAGTTTGCGAATGTTTTGATGTAGAAATATCGGAACGTCATATTGCTCCCCAGTTCTCGGATACTGGTTACGTTATTGCTCCAGCAAATGTAAGTTTAATTTTATACTGTTTAGGTAAATTTATTGTTTAGGGAATTTCAATGCTAATAAGCTGTATGTTACTAAAGTAATGTAATTACTTTGATATTTGTTTAATTCACTATTTAATTCTATTAATAAGTTTTAAAGTCTTGTACTTACCCATTAGTTTTCAAGCCTACTGCTTGTATCTTGTTCATTTTATGGAACTTAAATTTGACCCAACTTCAATATGTGTAGTCTTCTTAGGTTTCTGCTGTTCAACAAACTGTTTGCAAGATTTTTAATAATTTTAGTTCAAAAGCATTCTTTTGAAAGCTATTTGATAATGTGCATTATAATGCAGTAGAACCTCGGTCTGATCTAATTGGGAGCGGCGGTTGGTCAGATAATCAAAAATTCCGGATTTTCATTAACAGTAAATAAAACAGAGGAGCGCAAAAAATCCGTGTACCTCAAATCTGCCAAATGTAACATTGACTGTAAATCAAATTTTAGTGTTATATCTCTGAAAATGAGACTGGGTGGCAAAATGCTAGAACATTATTTTCTATTCATTTGTGGAGTTCTAGGAAAAGTGAATATTCTTGTATTGTTTATTGTATATATCGCTTGGAGTCGCATGATTTTTGGAAATTTCCAAAATTTGTTTAACATTTAGGATTGCTAAAATACCCTTTTGCTTATTTAGTAGCCGAAGTTTTGCTATCTTAAAATCGCATCATTTTCTTGATTTCATAAACACTGAATTTCCCAATTTTCTAAATGGTACTTAATTCCAATTTCCTAAACAGTACAGAATTCCAATTTATGAAACGCTGCAAATTCTGGATTTTTGAGTCGCCTTAGATTTCTGTTACTGTCGTCGTTGTTGGAGAAATTGTTTGATGTTTACTTGGAAACGGTCGGTTAACAGTGAGTTAATTCTAAAAGAGAGGCGAATAATCAAGGTCCTACTATACTTGAAATAAAACTATTTTTTTATTTTTTTTTTCTCTGATGGGGCTGCAACATTGGCGGTCAAGCCTTTGCTGACTCTGCAAATCCCCCAGAACTGAGATCCTTTTTTTTTTGTGGCACCAGGAGAGCAATTTTGCAGATTACAAGGAATCTGAGCTCTCTGTGGATGTTAAATTATGGCGAGAGAACCCAAAATAAAACTATATTTTTTTTTATTTAGAATTCAACTCGTGCGAGAAAATCACCTGCAACCGCCACTCCCCCAAGACTCGACCAGCGCAGTAGTAAGTACTTTTTTTCAATATTTTAAAAATTCATGTTATTTTGAATCTTTAAAACGAGTTCTACCTTTAATTTTTTTCGTACTTTTTTCTTTTTTTTTATAATATGTAACAAATTGAATGTTGCAGTATAAAAGGTTACATTTAATCAAATTACTTTAAGAAAGCCTTTATTCTTCTAAAATTTCTAGGTAGGTTTTATATTGTGTGCATTACACTGTTGGTAATATCCATTATCATTTGAGTTTATTAAAAAGGGATGAGTTTTATAAAATAGAGGCAAGATACTTTTTAAGTTGCACTGATTAACCATAGGATTGTCAAATTTGTTACTGTTGCACTGTTAAAAACCATGGGTTATTTTCCAGAAAAACTCAAAATTTTCAATTTAAAAGCAAATAATTGTATAACAAGGAAATTTATATACTGTTATTTTTCATTCATATGAATGAAATCATTTAAGCAGATTATTTCATTGTAGATTTGAACTTTATTTATTGAAAAGTAATCAACTATTAAAACTTCCAATCATTTTGTTTTTGCTTAATTGGCCTTTTACTGCTTTTTTACATGGTTAATTTGTTATATAACAGGTAATTTGTTCAAAAGAAACCAAGTAATTTTTTTTATTCAAATTTTAGACTATTTTCAAAACCAGTTTGTTGAGCCTGTTCCACCTCAACCAGTTGCCATTGCACCAGTTATTCCGAGACAACCAGCTACAAGTTGCATGGCTGCCCAAATGGCAATGTTGAAGTTGAATAAAAATCCAGTGGCAGCAGGTAAATATCTTGTAATACATTTATGCAGACTAAAGTGTTCCTGAAATTTCTTTGTAAATTGGTAAAATGTGAAGAGTACATGGGAAAAACGCTTGATTTCGTGGAAGGCTTTCCTTAATAGCCTCTTTGGGGATGATAGCGAGAAATCGCCTAAACTGGTGTAAAGAAACCGGTTACTCGCTTTGTTTACCTTTCGTGGCAACCCTGAATCGCCCCAGAGATCAGTGGAAAGAGTCGCACGTTTGTACCGTGATTGAAGAACCAAAAGAAAAACCGGTTTCCGGTCGCCAATGTCTGCCAAGCGACACAACTACCGAAAGACTCTAAAGAAATCAAGAGGTTCTTCCCATGTACTCTTCATGTATTAGGGTTAAGTTTCGATAACAAAACTTACGATATGGTGATGGTTTGATGCAATATATACACATCTATACAAAGCATAAATAAAGCAAAAAAATTTTATTTTATTTAATAACAAGAAGTTCTAAAAGAACTAAAATAGCCTACTTTCCTGTTACTTAAATACTTACTAAAATTCTTATCTTGAAAAAACTAGGTTCGTTACAGTAAGTGAAATCCACAACCGTTTCTACATTAAATTTATATACATTAGAATAAATTTCACTAAACACAGCATCCAGCTATTATTTCAACTTCTCAATCAATTATTTTCATTAACTTTTTATCGCCAATAAAATAAATATTACTTATCGTTCGCATGATTATTTGCAGTTATAAATAAATATTAAATTTTTCGCAAAACTAAAACCAAAAAACTACTTCAAAATTTACTTAAAATAGGAAATGTAAATTAACAAGTAGGTTTGTAACATAATCTGTCACTTAACCCGCTTCCACAGGTAAAAAGGCGCCAAACCCAGCATTAATTCTATATTAAACATTTACCTGCTATAAATTCGGCTAATTTCATTTATTTTATTTCGAAAATTAAATAATTATTACTTAAATCGTTTGCAAAAATTTATATTTCAAAGAATAAATATGTAACAGTTCTCGCTTTTAAATAGAATGAAAACATTTCGTACCATCATACGGAATCTCGAAGTGAAATATATATTTGAGGTCATTTCAAACTGATCAATGTCGCAAAAATAAATTTATTTTAATTCATTGTCTAAAAGAATTAAAGTTTCTCAAGCGATTGTTGCCATGGCAATGGTAATTTATTTCTAATAAAATGGCTTCCTATGCTTTTTAAATGAGCATTAAATGTTGAAGTTTTTTAAATAATTGAAGTACTTAGAATTCGAATTCTTTTCTGAAATTTTCGAAATATTCTCATTTGGATACGCTGAATTTTTTGGCGTATATCACTTGTCCGTAGCATTTATAGTTAAATTCAGCGATTTAAATGACTCGTAATTGAATTTCAATGCTAATTCAATGGGAAATTCGTCGACAAATAGTAGATTTATGTCCGTCCTATCGTGCAGACAGACGGACAAAAAGTATGAAAGTTGGGTGTCTGAGGTTATACCATTCTAATAAAAAAAGAATTTTTAAGATCGGATTGCTAGAACTGATTTCGGAAGGGGGGTACAGACGGACGGACAGATGGACATCGACCGCATGTCAATACCTACTTTTTCATTTTTTTTAATTCTTCGAATTAAAAAAAAAGAAAAGTAGGCTAAAAATCTGATTGTTTTCTGCAAATCAGAATGTTTTGTACGTTTATATTTTGTTTGTGTTCTTAGATTTCATTGTATTTTTATGTGCGATTTTCATTCTGGAAGAAATAATACATCACATTTTGCTAGAACTTAGTTTCCATAAAACCAAATTTCCTGTTGTCAACTACATTCCAAGTTGTCCAAATGTGATGCTTTTAATTGATGTTTTTATAATGCCAGCAGTTGTACTGTAGGAAACCATCTCGTTAACTTATGTGTTCCTTGAATCTGTTTCAAAACCTCTTCATTTTAACATAAAACTTGCAACATTTTAAAATTATTGAAGTATCTTTGAATATTTGATAGTCCAAAAAATTGTAAATAATAAAAATACAGTTTGATCTGGCCATTCTTGCAATATATATTGATATGTGAAGCAGTTTTGTATTTTAATTGTACTTCCTTTTACTTTAGATCCAGGAATTGGAATCGGAAGAGGCCAACCCAGAAGAAATTAAGAATCTTATTTTAAATCGCTGTTTTATTTTTGTGAATTTTTTTTATTTCATATCATGAAAACTACCATGGCATTTCATCTTAAAATGAAACACCAAAGAAATTTTTAAATTGTAAACTTTTCCTTTCATACTTTTAATGTGTTCCTAGCAAAAATTCTTGTGTGTTCACTTCACCTTATGAAAAGATATTCATTTTGATTATACTCAAGAGAGCTGCTTATAGACTTGTACCTGATGTCTGTCTGCTTAAAGATGTCTATGTGATGTTGAATTACGACATATTTTTTTTTGTAATACATGATATTTTTATAAAGTTTTAATATTTTAATTATGTTAAAAAAAATTGACCCTTTAAAAATTTACCCCTTAAATATTTGTTAAAATTTATTTTACAGTCAGATTGAAATATTGTTTTAGCAACGCTTCTATATGAGGAGTCTAAAGCCAAGGGAATTTTCAAATTTTAGAATCACCACAATTTTGCAATGGCAGCTATTTGGGGATTTTATGAAGTTCACCAAAGTTTTGCCATTTACAGATCACCATTGACTATGCATTGTAATGAGAAAAACAAAGTTAAACTCCTCGAAAATTTATAACATTTGCTAGATAGAAGTGCCACACAGTGATTCACTTTGTATTTTTACCGCAACAATATTTGACTCCACAGAAACTACTTTGTGCATTCAACTTAAATACGAAAAAAACTGTGCTTGTATTCCTTGGCTTCTAGGATCTTCATATAATGTTATAAAAACTCATTGTATATGTAAATAAATTGGCTAAAAAATTTAAGTTATCATCGGCACTGTTAAATTTGGCAAAAAGATTACTTATCCACAACTGTTCTGCGTTTTGCATAAAAAAAAGCTGAAAATGCCTTTTGTGTTGCCATATGATGCCACCATATTTAGTTATGTAAATGCTATTGTATTTCTATAAAATTATGATGGTACATTCAATCAATTGCTAGACTCTTATTGTGTTCGACTGTAACAATGCTTCTTGGTTATAAATGTAAAAACTTCAACTGTACCCTTGTAATGAGTTCATTTTCAAATAACTTTGATCTCGTAAAAAAGTTTTTCTGTTTGCTTCGTATATTTTGATAAGTAATTATAACATCTGCATTTATTAGGAATTTTGCAAATAATTGTGTGTTTAAAGTAACAGTTTTAAGGCTTGACTTAACTAATTTTAAAGTTTAACTCGCAATGTAATTTTAAAAAAAAGTTTGCAAAATTTACATGCAAGTAATTAGTTTTTGCATAAAACTGTTAAAATGATTTACTGTTAATATTTGTGCAATAATTGTGCAATAATTCTGTACCAAACTTTTTTTAAACGCTTTTTCATTAAATTTTTCTCGGGGAAAAAGTAACTGAAAATCAAGGTTAATTTTCATATTTTAATATCAGTTTATTAGGAGAACCTAAGGCAAGTTGCTCCTACAAATTTTGTTAATGCTAAAATGGTTTTGAATATATTTTTGTCTTAATACATATCGATTGTGTTTTACAGCAGAAAATCCTTATGGTATATATTTAGTGCTTAAAAGTGTTTTGTAAAAAGCTGTGGTGTTTTAAAATCATCTTGTAATTATCATGTCATATTTGTTAACATGTCATAAAGAATTAAAAAAAATTATATAATTCTGATTTCTCATTTGTAGTCATTTAATAGTCTTGGATATTTAATTAAGAATCAACTACAATATTTTTTTTTGATGCATGGCTATGTTTATCAGACTACTCAAACTTAATTAATAGGTTTTTCTCAATTACTTCAAATTGTTCAAAATGTTATTTGAGGTTTTTATTTACAAAAAAAAAACCTAACTAGTAGAACTAACAAAATTTGTTCACACTTCAACAAAATAGTTAGTGCTTTAATTTAAGATTTTTGTACTAACTGCTCTTTTGTTGCTAACAGGAGGAGATTGGACAAAAATAGTTACCTTTGATTCAGTCATGCTATTTTCTTTTCTTTTTTCTGTTATCACAATTTGCTTCTATATGGCTTTAAACAGCTAATAGACTTGGGTCTCAATTTACTTAGTTAAAATTACAAGATGTTAAGACTACTTTTTAGAAGAAAATTAAAGATTCAGTTATTTTAGGAAAATAATGTATGTATGTAAATTTTAGCAATTTTTTAAAAATCTAAAACAGTTAATAATTTCTGTAATTAATAAACATTAACAATTTAAAAAAAATGAGTTCTTATTAACACTTTAAATATAATTTCTGTAGCTAGATCAAATGTAATCGGACCTGGGGAGCACTATTCGTATAAAAAGCCTATTTGCCAATTTGGTTAGGCACTTGCCTAGCATGCGGAATGTCCCAAGTTCGGTTCCGGGCATCGCCAAAATAATGGCAGACCTATAAATGGCTTGTGCAGCCAAACACGTTCGACGAATAATTCCCCTTGTAGAGGATGTGCACGTTAAATATGCTCCTAAATTCCAACGCTGTGTGCGATGTCTTCCTTAACTGTTGCATTGGGTGCCTATGGTTCTAAATTACTACGCCTGTCGCCAATAGCCCTTGTGTAGCTCCAGTGCGACGATAATTTTTACCTACCTCGGTTAGTTATATCGTCATCCACATGACAAAACCACAGGGATGGAAAACTGGACACTGATAAGCCCACCTTTTTTAAAAACTGTTAATCCTCAGAATATGCACATTTGTGGTTTTGTCATTTAAACCACAATAAACATATTCAATAAGAACTGAAGGCAAATGCTAAAAAAAAAACTATGTAGGTTTTTTTTTTTTTGGCTAAAGAATATTAATAAGACTAACTCTTGGATTAAGTCTAATAATACATAAATTCTATACCTAGCTTCCTCTTTAAAACCTCAATGTCTAGTTGAGTTTGAAGGGAAATAATTGCATGTACGAGGCGTGTTTTTTAAGTAAGTACCGTTTTGCCACACAGAGGGCGCGGCGCTGCGATCGGCGTTCTGCGCATGCGCACTGTGTACCTACATCTCTTGTCTACTCACTGACGATATTGCAATCCGATTTGTCATTGTTTTACGTTTTCTGCTGAGTGTTTAAAATGTCTCCGATAACCGTGAGTCCCGCCGACTGTGAAGTACGGTCTGTTTTAAGATTTCTTAGTGCTAAAGGCCTAAAATCAATCGATATTCATCGTGAGATCTGTGCAGTTTACGGACAAGACATTATGAGTGATGGAATGGTAAGAAAGTGGGTGAGATCATTTAAAGAAGGCCGCACGAATGTTCATGATGTTGATGAACAACGGAGTGGGCGTCCTTCAGTCGTTAATGAAATTTTGGTGCAGCAAGTGGACAATAAGGTGAGAGAAAACAGGCGCTTTACCATTCCATCACTCATAATGTCTTGTCCGTAAACTGCACAGATCTCACGATGAATATCGATTGATTTTAGGCCTTTAGCACTAAGAAATCTTATAACAGACCGTATTTCACAGTCGGCGGGACTCACGGTTATCGGAGACATTTTAAACACTCAGCAGAAAACGTAAAACAATGACAAATCGGATTGCAATATCGTCAGTGAGTAGACAAGAGATGTAGGTACACAGTGCGCATGCGCAGAACGCCGATCGCAGCGCCGCGCCCTCTGTGTGGCAAAACGGTACTTACTTAAAAAACACGCCTCGTATTAACAGGAATCTGCTCTTAAGAATAATCCAATAGAAGTACAACATTGGGCAAGAGAAGAATTATAGACAATTTAACAAATCTTTATGCAGAATCGAGTAAAAGTATTTGTTATTAATTTTTTCCAATATCTAAACGATTTTTTATTGGTTCCGATATTATTATGGCATATTAAATTCGCAGCAAGCATGTGAATTAGTATGAAAATTTTAACTGTTAGAACACGAGAATAACTTAAATTAGCATATATTTTTTTATATATTAGTCCAAAATTTTTAACACCTATGTATATTAAACAATTTTATAAATAACTAGACCTTTGTAATGTGGTTTACATGTCTATTATCCAATGTTTTTTTATTCCTAAAGTAACACAAGCAATTAACAAAATTGTGACTTTATTAAACTTATGTACTTTAAATATAACAGCTTTGTTTTATGCATTTCAATAAAAATAAATCTATTCACTAAATTAATATAACTTCCCTTCTATAAGCAATAGGTAATACTTTTAAAGGCATTATATACCTAACTTAACAAATTAAATATAAGCAGTAGATGAATATTTTGTAAATGAACTTTTGTTTGAATTTAAAATAAATCTATTCAGCTCCTCCCTCAATTCGCCTGTAACCCCACAGGGCCGACTCAGTTTCCGCAAGTACCTTTCCTCGACAATCCTCAGCACATCGAGCAAGAAAGAAGCATTTTTCATAACAAACTGACGCTCAGCGTAGTCTGTCTCTTTCTGGTAGGCATTTTTAACATGAAACAGATGGGCTTGGAAAGTGATTGATAAGGCATCGTTGATTAAGACATGAACTGCTGGAGTGTAGAGTTTCAGCAAGTCCTCCAGGAAATTCACATACATCTTCGCAAAGGCGGTCGTGTTAGCCGTTAAAGTCAGCCAGCACTCTTCGAAAAGGAAGGTTTCCACTGTATCGAAACCCATTTCTCTCAAATCATCAAGAAGCTTTTTCGAGTTAGTTGTGTTCTGCAGGTTCTGCGGCCTCCACTTGTCATCGTTGGCTCTCAGTTTGATGGCTTCCAACAGTTTGTCCCTCATTTCGGTGACCAACCTCTCAACATGCGAAGAGAGCAGATCGTTCAAGACAAACGACAGGTCCAGGCCGACCTCTGGAAGCCTCTCGCACTGCTGCCTGGCGCAAGAGATGCATTCTGTCGCGACAGAGGCACTCACTTGGGGAGTGAAGACATGCTTCGAAAAGATCTGAACAAACTGTTCCAGTTGCACTTTTGCCCAAATGATAAAAGACGACGCACATGCATTGTTGGCAAAGGCTTTCCTAAACTCCTTTCCTGTGTCACCGATTGAAGTGAAGAACACAGAGCAGAGCTTTTCGATGTAAACCGCCGTCGCACCTTCCGCCTTCTGTTGTTTCATGGCTTGCTTCAACATGGCAGAACATCTCTTGAGGAACAAATTACAAGCTTTTGAAGATTTCCCGAGCTGGACAAGAACCCCAACCGCCTTTCTGGCAGCCCTGGGACCCCCATGAAGAGAGCGGTCTGGAGACACCTTCAACTCCTCGCTGAGAATATTCACCAACTGCTTGGCCCTGGTATCGATCCTTATTCTTATATCCCTCACAGTTGTGCTTCTGGGAAAGGCGGCACAGTGGGCATTGGCTCGATGAATGAGCTCAACCGCCCTTTCGAACACCCTCAGGGCAATGCACACATCAAGTTCTTCAGGCAGCTCCAAGAGCCAGTTCGGTGTCTCCAACGGAGTTCCCTTTGGACTCTTATCTTCAAAAGGGTTGGCGGCGTCATCGTCAAAAGGGTTTGTGGCGTCAGACAAAGAGGAGCGACGTTCGTAGATGGACAGCTTTTTCTTCTTTGCCTGGTCGATACGAGTCAGCCATTCCTTCTTGGATGTTGCAGAAGGACATTGGAAAAGTCTGACTTCGGGAAACATCAGGACCTTGAAAGCATTTTTGACGCTGAGTTCTTCTTTGACGTTTACAACAGCCAAGTTGTCTAACTCGTATAGAGCTTGGTACCTGAAGAAAAATAAAGTAGTATTAGAACTTAAAGAGAAAAAGTTTAACTTGATGTATACATGCAAAATATTTGAATAAATAGAATAAAATCTTTTATATATTTTTTAAAAAAGAATATTGTGAGCTCATAACAAAAATGTGTTACTTTTAAGGATATTTTTCAATCTTGTAACAAAAATATATCCTTAGCTTAGCCACAGATAATGAATAAGTAACAATGCAACAGAAATATAGGAGCTTTTACCTGTAATTGTAATAATTTCACATAACAATATCATCCTTTAAAGCAGGGGTTCCCAACCTTTTTGCACCTGCGTACCACTTGACTTTCTGAGAAATTTTGGCGTACCACCTGACCTATATATTTTAATAAACGTATAATATTTACTCTTCTAAAAGTGATCAAAGATTTTTTGAGTAAAATAACTGAGAAAACTTCATGTTTAATGGTTGGATATTTGATTATTTTTTAACATGCTTATAATTAAGGCGAAATAAAAAGATTAAAATAGCATTAATTTACAGTTTTATTTATTACCTATAGGTCTAAAAACATGCAAATAAAAAATAGTACAAAATCTTCACTAAGCCCTCTTCAACACCTATTCTACGTCTGTGTTTTTTCTACTAAAGTTAAGAAAATCCACTCTCACACAAGTAACTCGTAACAAATGACATCAAAAATAGCAGAGCTTGCCAGCAGATCAAAGGGTGCTAGGTTTTACATCCGATCCAGAAGTTAATTAAAGGTTTCTCTTTAAAATAATGTTAATGTTTAAAATAATTAGTAATATGTTTGCGTGCTCATTGCAGATGCGTACAGAAGCTATTGATAGAATCAAGTTGCTCACATCACTCACGCGTACCACCTGAAATATTCCTGCGTACCACCAGTGGTACGCGTACCACCGGTTGGGAACCCCTGCTTTAAAGGAAGTAATGTCTGTGTTTTCACCTCTGCAAAAGGCACCTCTGCAGCTATGAGCATTTTGTGCCAACCCCAAATCTCTGGAGTGATGGCAAAGAGCACATTACTACCATGTGGCATGGTAGAGGACAAATTGAAAACAACAAAGAAAATAAATTAAAATGTGGATGTTCTACAGAATAGATTTTTTTAAAAAAATTAAAATCCTTTCAAAAATAAGAAACCCACATTTTGCAATGAAACCCGGTCATGTGTTAAAAGAATGAAAGTATCACAATGTGCAATGATTTGGATTGGTTATACTAACTGCATTTTTAATGGGTTAACGTGTTTTAGGCTAAAAAGATGGACAAGTTAAGATTTGTTGCCGAAAGTGAAAATATTCATAAATAGGAAAACATTTCTTTCATATATGAAGAGTCCAGAAGAATCCCTTGACTGACTATGAATCCTCCCTTAATCAGGTCTCCTCGTCGGACATTGGAGGCCAGAAACTGGTTTCTCCCTTGTGGTACAAACTTGGGACTCGGGTCTTGCTTGAATCAGAGTTGCAGCGAGAAGAACCAAGTGGGAAACTGGTTTCTTTGCACCATTTCGGCCATGACTGGTTGTTGTAGCCAAAGAGGCCTGATATGGACCGAATCCTGTTGATGAATGGTTTTTCCTTGTACTCGTCATATTATATTACCCAATTACTAAACTTTCAAATGGCTATTTGTAGCAACAATTAAATAAAAGTTTCAGTTGAATCATCTGCAAATAGAGCTAATGTGCCCAAAAAGTGTATAATACAGCTTCCCTCCACACCCCCCAAAAAAACAGATTAAAATTAATTTTAGCTAGAAAAGCATAACATCTCTGTTTCTCTGTCATGAAATATAATTTGGAAGTTTTTCACTGCTATATTTATTTGAACAAAAATAGAAGGGACAGCTATAGTATATTGGCTGGTCAGTTCATTTGGCAAGATAACTCAACGTAGAGTTGCATACCTCTATCGATTTGAACAAAATATGAAGTGGAATGTTAACCACATTTGGGTATTTTCGTTCTGTAGTAGAGTAGCACAAATCGACCTGGCCATTATATCCTAGCTGGTCCAAGGAGTAGAAGTAATAGACAAAGCAGCGAAATACCTGTATTGCATGGGACCCCGGCTATTTTCCACTTTGGTAGCAAACATCAAAACCTCATCCAGCAGAACGCAATAGACAGTCTGGATAACTTTACAATCGCTCACGCCCAGTTCCACCATCTCACCATTGTACAAAATCGTCCGGCCCCTAACCTCTAAAACAGTGGCACACCCTTCGACCTTCTCTAACAGCAATGACAAATTCTTGTTGTTTTCTTCATCGGTTTCGCTTTCGTGGAGGATCTTCGATTCTGAATCTTTTGGGGCCGCGATGGATACGTCCAAAAGCGATGTCAATAAAGTTTGCTGTTCAGTTAGCATATGACTCAAGTGGTACATCTCGTTCTCCAGGTACGAGATTTCTTTCGCAGTCTCGATGAACTGGGTATAGTTTTTGTACACATTTTTCTTCAGGAGTCCGTTCGTTTCGTCTGCTAAGGTTCTGATGCGTTCCTTTTCGATGAGGAGGTCTTTTACGCCGTCGCAGTTGATGACTTTTTGTTTTACGTAGTCCAGTGGATCGAATTGGGGTAAAATAAGTTTATTTGCCAATTTTTCTGCCATTTTGAAAATAGTTGCTTTGGATTTCTGTTTGAGTAAATAAAAAACTAGATATCAAAAGTAAAACTTGTCAATTGTAAACATTTCTCGAATTTCTCGTACCAACGCCTACAGGTAACTTGACAGTTAACATTTACTTCCTTATTTTAAAATTGGGATTAATGTCTTTGTTTTTATACTTATCGTATCAGCTTTTTTAAGGGAAGACAGTTTTTACATTGATATTTTTGGTTTTTGAAATTCTTTTAAATGTGAATTTTCAAAAAATTCTAACTTAAAATTATTTGAAGAATGGCAGAAATATAACTGCGACTGCTATAAGGTTTATTTACAAATTTTAAAATATGAAACTTGAATGAATTGATGAAACTGACGATGGATTTGATGTTTATTTTATATTTTTCTTATAAGAAGATTGAAAGATAATTTTTTTTCTTTATAATGTATAGTTAAAACCATTTGAGTTTCAATTTCAAGTTTTGAAAGAAAGTTTCGTTTTATGTGCTATCGGTAAATTAAAATGCTTTTATCGTTAAAAATGTATTTCTTGATTTCGAAAACCTATGATCAAAATCTGCCTTGTAATGTTTTAAAATATTATTTCAAAATCATTACCTTGTTAAATTCTACGTTCATCTCATAGTTGACCTTCATAGTTTTTTAAAGATTTTTCCATGTTTTTATTTCTACATTAATGACATTTAAACATAATTTTCATTATTAGGTGCGATGGTAGGCTATGAAAAAAATATTTCTGTTAAGAAGCTTCATGAATCAGATTATGCAATTGCTGGTGCTGCCAGTGGTTTCATGACAAGGACTTTATTCCAGCCATTAGATGTCTTGAAAATAAGGTTTCAAGTAAGTTTCCAGCTACTTATTTGGCTATGTAAGTTGCAGTATGGATAATATTTATTTTGTGTACAAAATGTAAAGATCAAACAGACAATTTCTTAACATCTTATTAAAAAGTTTTCTAACTTAAGTAAAGTTCTTTTTTAGTTTAGATAGTAGATTTGATAATTTTTGCATATTACATTTAGATATTGTTACAATTTTGGAACAGCTTGGCTGGTCTCAATTTGCGTTACGTCGCTAAGCAACGAAAAGGCCCAAATGTGGTAAACATTCCACTTCAATAATTCATCCAACTTGATAGGTACTGCAACCCTATGTTAAATTTTCAAGATGATAAAAGTCGCCAAAGGACCAACAAGCCATTATATCAAAGCTGTACCACATTTTTAATAAACCAAAATCTGGTTTCTCTGACCTAGATAATTATCAGGTTTTTATTGATGTAAATTATGTTTAAAGTGCATTATTGGGAAATCCCTTTGTAGTACTTTAACTACCATGCATAAGTTTCCAAATAAAATTAAATGGAAGTACATTTATCTTCTCATTTATTGTGCTAACCCCTTGCATTAATTTAGCCCATCTCTTTTTATTATACAGTTACAAATTGAGCCCATACATACTGGATGTGTTCAATCCAAATACAAAGGCCTGTCTCATGCGTTTCGCTGCATTCTCAAAGAAGAAGGTGCAAGGGCCTTGTGGAAGGGCATTGTCCCTGCACAGTTCCTGTCTACTACCTATGGAGCATTGCAGGTAATTGTGTAATTTTTAAAAATTTGAAATCGTTGAAGGTTACAGGGGAAAAAACACTTACCATACTGGATATCCCTCCATATCAGGCCTCTTTGGGGTTCATAGCCACACATTACCTAAACTGGTGTAAGGAAACCAGTTTTCTCTCTTGGTTCTTCTCTTGCTTACCAAGAAAAGAACCAAGAGAGAAACTAGTTTTCTGTTGCCAATGTCCACCCAGCAGACCTGAATGCGGGGAGATTTCTAGTCGATCAAGGGTTTCTTTTCGAGGACTCTTCATGTGAAAAAAACACCCCCCCAAAAAACCAGATAACCTTGTGTTTAACAGGAAAATATTGAGATGTATGAACAATAAAAAGCTATAATATAAAAATCAGTACAATAATTATAATATAACACTTAACTTTTTGCTTATATTTTCAATCAGAAATATTTGCATCCATTTTGTTTATCGCTGCAACACATGGAATTTTCGCGCAGTATAGAAATGTAGCTAGATATTAAAAAAAAAATGCCTGTGACATTTCACAGGTACGATTGTTTAGATCAACATATTTATAGTAATTTTATTCTTTATACAATCCAGACTCTTTAGAGGCCATTATTCTCTCTTATAAATCAGGGCTTTCATGATTATGAGAACTCTATAAAATTTCTAATAAATTTTCTGGACCGCACATATTGATCAGACCAGCTATAAAATAATTATAAAAGAAATTTCATTTTTTATTGAAACAAGCTTTAATAAGCTGCCAAAGTAGCAAATGTTCTTGCCCTGAAATAGGGATTTGTCTTTGTTCCTTTCCCAACCTTCCTTTTATACTATTACATTCAATGGTCTTGTATGTTTATGTCGTTGGTGCCGAGTCATGTCATTATGCAAGGTACACTTTTGGATTTGTCAATGCACAGTCCATTCTCTTTCTGGTTTTGAGGTATCACTCTTTGAATGACTGTAGTTTTCTGATGTCTGTTATTTCTCCTTTAGCTTTTATTTTGTCAAAGTTCCCACATGTGCTATCTCATTGTTGTGCAAGGATCAGAATTACTTTACGGTAACCCTTGGCGCAATGTTTTCGGATTTGGCGATAAATAATTTTTTGTTGCAACTGTCTGACTTCGACTGATGATTCGGATTCTTTGACTTCACAACAATGATGTTTTCTGGCAAGCCTATCTGACCGTTATTTGCTAATTTCGGTTGGGTTTTCGGCCATCTTTTGGCATGATTTTCGAAAGTTCGCCAAGGCTTTACCGTTCAGTAAATTTCTACCGTTGTGCAAAGTGAGATAGCACATGTGGGAACTTGAGTGACGATTTTTATTTTTTTTTCCCACTATAATTTTCTTTTGTTTTAATTTCTTATTGTTTTTACTATGTCCTTAGTTTTGGGCTTTTGAAATGCTGACAAAACAAGCTTCTAGCCGTTTGTCTGAACAAATCCAAGGTGATATGAAACCTCTGATTCACTTCGCATGTGGTGCTGCTGCTGGTTGTGTAGCCACAACCGGAAGTTTTCCATTTGATGTGGTGAGGACTCGATTGGTAGCACAAGGTGAACCAAAGGTAATATGCTCTTTTGTCTAAGTATTAATTGTCCTTAGAAGGGCTTTATTTTGTAGGTTTGATTTTCAAAGTATTAAAAACTGTTTTTTGTTATATATTTTTGACCTTTTTGGGTTTTTATTTGTCTTAAATTCTATGTGAGACCAGTTATTCAGAAAAAATTCAAACAGGGCTGCAATAGTCTCGCTACCAATTTTGACCCTCAGATAATCATATGACATGCGTGCCAACGATGTCCCCATCCAGAAAATCTGACAGCTTGCCTGGACTGGAAACCCACAAACTTTGGATTATGAGGCGGACAAGCAATACCCTTCAGGCCCTTATAAAAAATGTATATAATAAGAGTTTAGTGTGTATATCAGAGTTAGTTATTAAGATTGGCCTGTTTCAGATGACATAGTTCCTTCCTGTATTTATTCCTGCCTTTCTTTAAATCCGCTCTCTGTCCCCACATGATATTGATTCTACCAATTAAGGCTCAGAAGGAATTTATTTTCAGTCAGCATTTCTGTCAGTGCTCAAGACCTGAAACATGCCAATTATAAAATAAATAAATTTTTTAAAGTAAATTTTTGAAAAAATAAATACAGCAATAAAAAGTAATATAAGATTAGTTCTGCTACTTCGTAATCTTGGGATATTCAAACAACATAAAAACAAGCATTTTGTAAAATATTCCTAACAGAGATAGCCCAGTTATATTGAACGAATAAAAACTAAAGAAATTTTTGAATGACCTAATTCCTTATATGCTAGACTTTGAATTTATTCAAGTCTAGGATATTTTGTAATGTTATAGTTAAAACTACAAAATCTACTCTTTGTCATCATGATAAAACTTTAAAAAAAAAAAAGAATTACAGTTTATAAAATTTAGTTTTGTTAAATCCATATCTTTACTATAAGTATAAAAAAAGGCTTTAGACTAACAGTTTAATATTTCACTTTAATTTGTATCGAACATTTCTGACAAATTAATATCTGAAATTTTTTTGTCATAGACTTACAGAAATATGTTCCATGCAACCTCATGTATGCTTCGAAAGGAAGGACCCTTCAGCTTTTTCAAGGGACTTATTCCTAATTTAGCCCAAATAATGCCTAATACAGGAGCCCAATTTGCATTTTACAAGTTGTTTCAAGGCTTATGGAACTATGCTAGGAAGCAAGAATCTTCCACATCTAGTAAGTGCTTAACATAGAAATTTTTTCAACTCTAAGTAGTTATGTTTTCATGGTTTCTAGATATTGACTTATTGCATAATCAAAAAAAAAAATCTAATAAAGAAAATTTGATGGTAGTTGGCTTAAAAATATTTTTTCATATTTTTATTACACTTAATATTACAGTTTTTTAGTCTTAATGTCATGCTTTATATTATAAACTTAGATAGCAATGTTTGATTTCTAGTTACAGAAAATGTGAATGTTTTCAGTTGTTTATTACTAGCCCCTGATTGCCAATGACACTGCCAATTTACCGGATTGTGCCCACAATGCTAAACTCAAAATGGAATTGTCCAGTTTCTTTTGTTTATTATTAGATCTACTCTAAACTATGGTTACGCTAAGGTTAAGGAATGCTTTGTCAGATTATGTTGTTTATTCGAAAAAAGTAGAAGAATTCAGGAAGAATATTGATAGTTATTGGAGACTAGTAAAGAATTAGAAATATTTTGAACCAACCTTGCTACACTCCCTGCCAACCTAACTTGGGTAAAAACAAAGAGTAAAAGAGAAGAGGGAAAAGCACGATTGGTCCATTAGTTGGAACCTCTTGTTAGGTAATATTTACATACAAAATGATCTCAATACAATTTAGCCAAAATACACTTTTCATTCTGATAAAATTGCCAAATTTTCTCAAAATAATATTCAAACCTGTTAGACCTTAAACGCAATCAATGTTGTAAACATGTTTTCTGGATGGATTCACAACTAATTTATTTAACTCTTTACATACACAGAAGGATCTTCTCCATAGCATATTTCTGTTTACCCAACTTAGGTTGGCAATTAGTGTAGGTCTGTAACCTGTTGGTGGTCGACAATTTTTGTATTGGTATTTGTAATGCTCTAGTGAATGATTATTCAACAAGTTCTAATGACTTTATTTGCATTTACAGCTGCTCTACAAAGTGGTAGCTGTGGTGCCATATCCGGAGTCGCAGCCAAGACGATCGTATATCCTTTAGATTTAATCAAAAAGAGAATCCAAGTTCAGGGATTCGAAGAAGCTCGAAAAGCATTTGGTTCAGTACGACGGTACACTGGGCTTTTTCACTGCGCCTCCACTATTCTAAAAGAAGAAGGTATGCTAGGGTTGTACAAAGGACTCTGGCCTAGCATTCTGAAGGCAGCTTGTACAACTGGTAGCCATTTTCTGTTTTACGAGCAGACGCTTAAAGCTATTGTGTTGTTCAAGTCATAATATTTGTGATTAGTAGTCATGTTATTGTGTTCGTTTGCTTTGTCTTATTATAAATTGTTAACTTTACAAAACCTGAATAAGAGCTTTTATTTTTGTAATAATTGGAATATTAAGGTTTTATAATGCTATTTTATAGTCATAGATCTGAAAGTGCTTATTAAAAGTCATTTTTTGTGATGATAAGAGCCAACACTTTATAAGCATTTAATCTCAGAACCAAACTCCAAACTTTAAGGGAAAGCTTTATATCAATGTTTATAACATATGATTTTTTTTTCTTAAATTACAAAGTATAAATTTAGATGGAGATTGTTAGTTATGCATTTTTTGTGTGTAAGATATTTTTTAATTGCATATTTTAGTGTTGATATTAAAGTTTTACTATTAAATTGAATTTTTCCCATAGAAGATTTTTAGATCAATATCCTATACAAAACTATGAAAATTGATACATTATTATAAAAAAGTTCAGTATATTTTATATAGTTTAATCTATTTTAGTAAAATGAAAAATGGGGGAATGAAAGGAGGGAAAAAAGTTTTTTAAAATTTGAAACTTATTTTGTATTATTTATTATTATTATTTAAAAATAGTTGTATCAAACATAACACATTTTAATATTTACATCCATGACCTGTTCCGTTATTTTCACGGAAAGCCTTTAATTCTTATATCAAATCTTCTTATAACAAATACATATTTATATTACTCTAGTAATAACTATACTCTCTTTATTATAACTTTTTAAATTAAAGTTTTTGTAGCATTTCCCAAACTTTCTGAAGCATATTAAACAATGTTGAAAAGTGTCCGATTTATAAGTAGATTTTTAAATTAAAAATCATTATATGCATCTAAAAATGAATTTTTGCCTTAATCACTTTTACCGTTTCAGTTGTTCCTATTAAATATTTGACTTTTAGTTGAAGGATCTAGTCTTTTAAAGCTGTTAGGGCTATATCTATTTTTGAAGCTTGGTATTTTTTATGATTGTTTACTCATTTTTAAATGGAACAAACCTTTGTTAAGTTTTTTTTTCTTTTATTTAGTTTAATTAGTTTATAGAAAACTTTTTTGTTGAAACTGTTTATAGTATGTGTTTTGCTTCTCTTTTAAGTCACTTAAAAAAAAACTTGATGTCTATGCATCTTGCCTACTTATAGTGTCTCTATTTATTACTATCAATCATCTTATCATATTTAAATAAAATTACCAAAATAAACTTTATACTGAATAAAGTATTTTGATTAAAAAAAAATCGTTTTTATGAATTATTTAGTCTGAGTAAATCATTCAGAACAATCAGCTGAAGCAATACTGATGCAAAGAATATTTTCTGTTGTTAAATTTGAGAATTATTAAAATTATTTCCATGTGCAAATACATAATACCATCCGAATTTTATCTCTATCTTAAAAAAAAATATTTTTGTATAACGTTTGAAATGTTTTATGATAAACAGATCTTGTCTGGTAATATAAGAACATAGAAAAATGATTAAAAAAATTGATTACAATAATTTTAAGTAATTGCAGGGTGAATTTAGCAAGTTGATAAATTTAATTCAACTAAACCAAACCTCTGGTTACCTTAGGCTTACAGAAAACGATAGCACCTCAAAGTGGGAGCCAGACTTTATTATAGAAATGTGAGTACAAACTCAATAAAAAAAACACAAACTATCTATGCAAATCGGGGCTGCGGAGCTCAGTCGACGAAGCGCTTGCCTTGCACGCGAAATATCCCAGGTTCGGTCCCGGACATTGCCAAAATAACTGCTGACCTATAAAGGGTCCGTGCAGCCAAAAGACTGACGAAAAATACCTTGTGTAGAGGAATTGCACGGTAAATATGCTCCAAAGTCCTGGCGCAGCGTACGATGTCGCCCTTAAAACTTGCGTTGGTTGCCTATTGTTCAGGTGTCGGCTTGTCACTTGACTTGTTCGAAATGATGACGCCAGTCGTCAATAGCTCTCGTGCGACGTTGATTCTCTTGACTCTCTGTAAAATGTTTTCCATTTTTACTTAGCTTGAGACCCTTCACATTCTTAGACCAAAGCCAAAGAACTAAAGTGTCCAATAATATAAATATCAAGCCCAACTTGATTGTTTCGCTTCTCTTGGGAAACTCAAAACAATTTGTAGCTGCTATTCTCCACTGAAAAGCTCTCGCAAAGTTCTCGAGATTTTCGCACGGTAATTCGAAAAAAGCCCTTTCCATGTTCTAAAATACCCGGGCAAGATATCTCGTGGCAGTGGTCGTAACTCAAGAGTTCTTTTTTTTTTTTTCAGTTCTTTTTCTCACTTGGAATCTTATCTTTCTGGAGCAGCAGCTCTCTCCTTCTGTTATAAGTAGAGAATGCACTTGGGAATAAGAATACTATTTTTCAAAAAATAGTTCTTCACAGTTTGGTTATGTCATTACTAGGGGGTAAAGCCCCATGCTCGCTACCGTTCGCCAACCCCCGGAAATTGCTTGAGGATTATTGAGAGGCAATTTACAGTGGTGGCCAAAAGTGTGGACACATTTTTGAAGTTTCATGTAACTTAATGTGCTTGTAAAATATATTAATTTCCACTTAAGTACATAAATTATATACATTAAATTGAAGGTAATTTAATGTAGAATTTAGTAATAAAAATTGCCAAAAGTAAAAATTAATATATTTTACAAGCACACAATGTTAAAAAACATGAAACTTTCAAAAAGTGTCCACACTTTTGGCCACCACTGTATAATAATCTGCAACAAATATAATTCTTAAAAATTTAAACAAATTAAATTTTCAGTTAAACATTTAAATTTTAATGTCATTCAGTGGAAACAAGTTAAAACACTTTAGTCAATTTGCTTATCCCTCAGAGGGATAGGGGCTGGGAAGCCCAGTCGGTTTAGCACTCGCTTAGCATACGGAAGGTCCCAGGTTCGGGTCCGGGCATCGCCAAAATAGCTGCCGACCTATAAACGGCCCGTGCAGCCAAAAATGTCCGACGAATAATACCCCATGTAAGGGAGTGCACGTTAAATATCCTTCAAAGTCCTAACGCTACATACGATGTCGTCCTTAACGGTTGCGTTGGGTGCCTATTCAGGTGTTGGTTCGTCACCTGACTGTGGTTCTAAAATACGACGCCCGTCGCCAATAGCCCTCGTGTAGCTCTAGTGCGACGATAATTCAAACCTAACCTAACCTAATTTATCGTCATTCGGTTTTTCTATCTGAAAACTAACCATATCCATATATGTTTCTAATTAATTGTTGGGAATCGGTGAAAAACTTACATATATCTGTCAGGTTTTTCAGCAATAACCGTATATTTTATAATTTATAAATTTTATAACTTTACTAAATTTTTAAATTTAAAGTTTTGAGAGGCAATTTATAATAATCTGCAACAGAAATATAATTCTTAAAAATTTAAACAAATAAAATTTTCAGTTAAACATTAAAATTTTTATGTCATTCCTTGGAAACAAGTTAAAACACTTAGTCAATTTGCTTATCCCTCAGATGCATATATTTCATTGAGAACAGGGGAAAAGTCAGTGTTATTATATTATTTTACATTTGTATAGTTACTGTAAGCTGTAAGAACCCCCTCGTCTTCTTATCAATGGTTGCTTACGTGGTCGCGATCTGTTTGTGGACTAGGTGACGAAAACTAGAAATGAACTTTTCTTTTTTTTAGAAGGAGAAAATGTTGTGGGTGGTTATGTTGTTTTTTCTAAACAAGGATACTTTCCTTACATTTTTGTATATATTCTGTAAAATAATAGTAGCAATAAAAAATAGCTTCGTGAGTATGTGTGTGGGCCATGTTAAATCTGGTCGTGATTCAGTCCAATTACTGAATTTTTGTTTATAAAAAATTACCTCGAAAATAAAATAAATAAAAATATTAAATAAATTTATAATAATAATAACTACAATATCACTGCTATGATGATTTGCGAATTATTAGGGTTACTGGTAAAGAATACATTTGCTCTTTTCTTGCCTACAAAAATACCCTTTTTCCAGGTAAACGTATATAGTCTCAATTTTTTGCTTTTCCCGAAAGAGGTTATAATTAATGTACGGGAAAACAGAAGGCGTGAATCAAATTATAAGAAGATATAACGCTTAATATTATGGCTCCATCATTCAAAATAATACTTAAATGTTAAATGTAATTATTCTAGGAGGTTTTTTATAAATGAAAAAAGTAAATAGCTGAATATTTATTGGTTACAAAAGGCAGTAGCCAACCAACTACAACATCCTTTTATAATTAACCCTCTAAAGCATACTGTTGCAATGTGGCAACAAGTAACATAATCCACTTTATTCTATTAAAGTAGAGCTCCCCCTCGACAAATATGTGTGTTTTCATCTATTACATTTCATTTCGATGTTTTAGTTACTAATAACCCTCATAGATGAGAGTAGTAATAATTTATTCAAAATTAAAGAGTGAAGTTATTAACTGTTGAGAAATTACGCCTTTGGCAGTATTCAAAGTATAATAATATTAGTACTAAATACAAATAAATTGTTTTGAAAAAATAGTTATAGCTCAAGAGGGTTATTTTAAAATATATTTCGCAGTTTTCTAGTCATTCTTATTGAAATTGGTATTTTGTAGTTGGTTTTTGCCATATGGCAGAAATTTCAAAAATTGAAATTATTTAAATTCCAATGCAACTGCAGTTAATTTTTTTCAGTATTTTTTCCCATGGTGTATGAGTATTAAAGATACAAATATATTTTTCGTTATTAAATAATAATTCATGCATTAGGGTTAATGCTATTCGATATTGGTTCTAGAACCTCTCTTAGCGGCGTGTGGAAGTTACTTTCGCACAGGATCTCGCGCTTTGAGTAGAGCCCCGAGCTTGCCAAAAAAATAAAAAATATAATATTTGAAAAAAAAAATCGGTATTTTTATTTCAAAATTGAATTGATCAATAAAATATTTATGTAAATCATAAAAATAAACTTTTATTCTGCTTATAAAACAATTTCGTTAAAACCATTATTTGGCTGAAGGTAATTCGGTGTAAGTTTGAATCCGTATCTGTGGCTATGGTCACATTAAGGGGCCTCGCATTTGTTAAGGGGGGGACCGATTGGTCCTATAAAGTTCTAAATAATAATTAAAAAAAAAGCAGACGATAACTATGGTCTCAATAAAACAACGGTCCCCCTTTTCTTATAAAAAAAGGTAGCGATAAACTCCCCCATAATAACTCCTGGCCGTGTTGAAGGGCCAACAAGTCACAGGCACAAGGGTCGCTAAATTGAGAAGAGTGCTGCTACTCGGAATGGCTGTTTTGTCTGTTTATATTGAGGATAATGGCCCTTCAGCCGGGGGAAGAGAGTTAGGAAGATGTAGAAAATGTTTGGCGATAAGCATAGTGAAGCCATCAGAAAGTCGCCAAGCAAAAACAGGGCCTGACCATAAGAAGTTGTATTGGTCAGGACCTAGTTGCTTGTTTGGCGACTTTGTGATGGCTTTTACATGTTGAGGACCCATGCTCTGAGACATTGGGGGGGGGGGGCTACTTTTTCCAAAAGATATTATTACTACTTTATATGTATACAGCAAGTTTATGGATCTTTAAAAGTAAGAAACACACGCAAATATTATTTTTAAAAATATTTAGGGTGCTTTAGTTGTAGCAAACTTATTATATGACAAATTTAAATTTAGATTGTCATAAAAGCAGACCCAATTGAGAGGCGTAGAACAAGCTTTAAAGGTTTATTGCAAATTTTGCGCCTTCCTAAAGTCGTGGGCCCAAGGCCTAGGCCTTGTAGGACGTAGGTCTAGTTTGATGATCCGGATCTGAGCAACCCGAGTTAGCCCAAAATTGCTCACTCAATGTTAATTATCATGCTGAAACGCATCATTTTATTCCTTAAAAAGAAAAGGAAACTTTCATTAAAAAGGAGACTCATCATTTTATCATTAAAATTAAACTTTGAAACGCATAATTTTATTCTTTAAAAAGCGTTGAATAGCAATAAGAAATGACAGTTGCAGTTGAATTTATACAAGATGGTATAGCAATTTCCTTCACAGGTAAGAAAAATGCGTTCTGATTATAGATTTTAATAGAGAGTCATATATCGCCAAGTCGTTGCAGTCAACCTATATACAAACTTCACTAGGCGCGTTTAGATGAGCCATCGAATCCATGGAATGCCAAAATTACCATTTTGGGGGAAAAGATGTAGAGCAGGATTTCTAACCCGTTACTCTGTGGCCGAATCCAAGGTATGAAACATCAAACCCTCCTTCATTGGAGGATTTGCGAAACCCCCCAATGAACCCTGCAATTCCAGTTCTGTTTGGGAAAAAATCCCCAAGAGGGAAACATTGCTGAGTTTGCGCTTCAATCCATGGAATCGACGGCTCATGTAAACGCGCCTACTGTAACGTACAGGGTGGTTATAAAATATAACGCTCGCTATTCGGAGTGGTCTGAGGCTTTAATGAATAATCCAAAAGCAAAAAAACTTTGAGACACTTACTAATCAAGAAGGGGGGGGGGGGGGGGGGGGGGGGGGAGGTGAGAATGGAATCAAAACAAAGCAAACTCGTCTCTTGACCAGGATTCTAAATTACGAGGGGTAATTGGATGTGGTAATTGATGTAATTATATGTGTTGACCGTAATCCGTAATTGGCCATAATTGGCTACACCTCGTAATTAGAACCTTGGTCAAGAGACGAGTTTCTTTTTTAAGATTCCATTTTTTTTTTCGAAAAAAAAAAATCGTCTCTTGACCAGGGTTCTAAATTACGAGGCGTAATTAGGTGTGTCGGCCTGTGTTGGCTATAATTGACGACGCCTTGTAAGTTCGTAAGTTAGATTCTGGTCAAGAGACGAGTTTGTTTTTTTATGATTATTCTTTTCCCTACTTCTGACGTGCTCGTTAAATCTGTGGAGTCCAAAGTCCCGACGGCGTCAGCGTACGATGTCGCTCGAAGTTTCCGTTGGGTGCCCCCTCATGTGTCGATCTCGTCACTTGACCAGGGTTCTAAATTACGAGACGTTATTGGCTGTGTTAAAGCTCCTGACGGAGGCTAGAAATAGGCAGCCGGATACGATTACAAACAAACAAATCCCCACTTCTTGATTAGTATAAGTTTTTCAATTTTTGCTGCATTTGGATTATTCATTCAAGCTACATACCACTCCAAATAGCGAGCGTTATTTTATAACCACCCTGTACTTGTGCGTTTGATACAGTCTAAACTCTTTAAAAATTTATATTATTTTAAGTAATTACAATTTCTGGATGCAACCAAAGATATGTGTTTTTAAAAATCGAGATTGAGACACTAATTTGTTAATATGAGACATTAACCTTATAACCACCCTGCACTTCCAAATTCTTTGCCGAGAGCGTTTGTTTGGGCTTCCTACAAAGCGATCAATGGCTTCACTTGGTTTTGCATTGGTTTTTACACAGCAGCATCTTAATCTTATTCTTGACTCTGTGAGAGAGGGGGCCGTTTCTCCCAAGAGGCCCATTGCGAAGTTTCTCTCTGGTGTTTCATCGCTGCGTTGATAAAAAGATCGCTATTTTTCGCGGGAAAAGGCGTCCTGGATAGTTTTCTGAAAGTTGGCACCCCCTGAAAAGACCCCCCCATGTATACATACTTCATGTATACAGGGATGTCTTGACTCTTGAAAATATGCGAAAGCTAATAAGTGCCACCCTTAGCGAAATTGAAGTATCGCTTAAAAAAAAAATGTGTGGGTGAGTTACCCATGTGAGTTTATCCCTAATCTAATTGTAGTGGAAGCCCAGTCGGTAAGTTTCTTGACTTGCATGTAAAAGATATTCGTGCCTGGTCATTGTCAAAATAACTGCTCACTTATAAGCGGTCTTCAAATCTGATTACAATAATACAATCTTGAGAAAATACAACCAAATAATGTTTGTTCAAATAAGTTGCATTAAATATATCATTTTTAAGTGTGCATAATATTTGTTAATAATTTCTGCTATTTTGAATCAAAAATCGGGCCTAAAATGACCATTTCAACAAAATCGTAGGTGATGTAATAGTTAAATACAAACACTGTTTAATCATATGAAAAAACCATTTTATTACTTATGAAAATCATTGAAAAAGTTTACCGAACATCTCTGAAATCCAACTGTTTTTGCTTGGAAAAATTATTCTACCAAAAATAAACTAAATTACTAAACTTTTCCTTGTTTCAAAAAGTTTAATTTTACTTAAAAAGGTGATCAATACAATCTGAAATCTCAAAATTAAACATTAACATTATAATCTGATTTTTTTAGTTTTCAGTTTTAACATGAATTATAAATGCTTTCATCAAAATAATACTAGAATCAACGCAATCTAATACGAAAAATTTGCAAAAATATATAGCTCCATAGTAAGAGTTACCATATATATTACAAGTACTTATACTGTTTTTGCCTATGGATATCTAAATCTTTAATTCTGAATATACTACATAAAAAAGTTATTAATTGTCCAGATTTAACAGTGATACGGACCATTAATTAAGAATGATGAATGACACTATACAGGAGGTATAAAACCCATTAACAAAAACATTAATCGGGTTTATCCTTGCGGGCTGTAAATGTATTTCGCATGTAAGACGGAATCCAATTTGCTTTACATTCTTTAGAACTAAAGAGGTTTAACCCCAATTTTTCGAAACCAACATCTATATCTATAAATTAGGGAGTCATGACTGATTGAGTCATGACTCCTTATAGTCTGCCCAGCCGAAACTATTGGAGGTACTTATACCAGATTTTAGGATCTTATTCCTTTTGTACGTTTGATTTGAAAGAAATTTCATCGATAGTGATGGAATGGAATGGAATGGAATGCAAATGCGCCCCTCTAGAAGGGAGAGTGTAGGTTTTATAGCCCATTACTCAGCTCGCCAGAAGGGACAGTCACAGGAGACACACAAAGAAAGGACGACACAAACACATAGACAAATAACAACATTTATTGACAAGAGCAAATATCCATGCCTGACCCGGGATTCGAACCCGACCTCAGCAGCTCCAAAGGCTAGTACACTAACCATTCAGCCACCGAGGCTGCCATCGATAGTGATAATACAACAAAAGTTAAAACAACTTAACACTAGATTCATTATAATCTGAGTGTCAAAATTGGTAACGAGAGTCGTCTAGATGGTGCCACAGAAAAATTTCCCTCAGTTTTGGGGAATATGTCGAGTCTTCAAATGTTGGCTTTTTAGTCAAATAAAGCAGCCCCGTCGGAGGGAGAAAAAATTATCAAACCCAAGTCTTGTCAGAGTAAAAGTTTTTGGTCTTTACATAATTGCTCAAACCAGAGGTAAAAAAAAGTATAGTGGTATTTTACACACAAAACAAGTTGGTTTGTAACAGAATCTGTCACTTAATCCGCTTCTACACAACAGTTTAGTTTAACAGGTAAACATCTCCAAACACAGCATTAATTCTATATTAAACATTTACATGCTAAAATAGGCTATACCTAAACCGACCTTAAGTTTGCAGTATACAAATGTCCTACGAGAAAGAGGGTAAATAGTTCTCATTTTTGAGGACGAGAATCGAATACAAAAAGGTATTTAACATTCAATAAACAAATTTATTTGTTATTTCAAGACATAAATTTATTATTTTTATTAGTTTAGCTTCAGTTAGAGTGTTATTTTAATTGTTTTTTCCTTCGATTTTGACGTAACAGGGCGCACGAATATCAGGGTAAAAATATTAACCAATCGGAGCAGGCGAAGCTTCGGCGCCAGCCGCGTTGTTTACGCAAATTCCTACGCGTAGTACATTTCTCTGCTGCAAACTTAAGGTCGGTTTTGGTATAGTTTCATTTATTTCATTTCGAAAATTCAATAATTATTACTTATCGTTTGCAAAAATTAATGTATATTTTACAGAATAAATATTATGTAATATGTCTCGCTTTTAAATAGAATGAAAACATTGCATATCAAATTATAAAGAATCTCTTTGTGAAATGTATTTCACGTCATTTCAGACTAATCGATGTCGTAAATATAAATATATTTTAATTTATTGTCTTCAAGCAATAAAGTTTCTCGAGCGATTGTTGCGAATGGCAATGAATATTAAATTCGAATAAAAATGAATTCCTATTCTTTTTAAATGAGCGTTAAATTTCGCAATTTTTTTTAAATAATTGAAGTACTTCGGGTTCGAATTCTTCTCTGACATTTTCAATATATTCTAATTTCGATGCGCTGAATTTTTTGACTTACCACATTGTCCGTAGAATTTGTAACTTGGGCTATGAACGTGGGTGACAGACGGACTGAACAATTATAATACTACATTCCACTTTTTACGTTATAAACGTAGTGTGGAAGCTAAAACCAAATTTCTTTTTGTGTAGTTACTTACACCTTTGTAGCCCTGACGCACATGAAAGAAGAGTTATGATTGATGAAAGGGTATTGAAGAGTCCATCTTGGTGATGTATTTTGTGAAGTCTCATTTATGACATGTCTGTTTGAATACCATCGTTAATAAAACAGTTGATAGCAATCTGTAGCATCCAAAGTCTTGTCATGTTTTGTAAGTACAGGCATATGTCATACAATGGAGTTTGTCTACCATTTGAAAGGACTTGAGATTTTTCTTTTGATGTATTGTTAAGTGTGTTTTTGAAACCGATATGACAATTAAATATTGCCCGTAGTAGTATTTTCAAACGTTATCAAGAATACAAAAATGTGTTTTAAATAATTTGTTTTATTTTTTACTTGTGTTTTAATGAACAATGCACAATAATCGGTAAAACTAATAATCTTTAATCAATTAAATTCTGACCTAAAAGTTTTATAGTGGTCGAGGGGCTCAACCTCAAAATGACGATTATCATTTTGTGGTTGCGCCCTAAGATTTTATACAGTTCTAGAATGAGCATCAGATTCTTTTCAGAGATCTAGATTGAGTATAAGATTTTATGTAGTTCTGGTAGTAATTCTAGACATGAAATCTAGTTTTTGTTGTTTATGTACTCAATAAATGTCATTGTGAAAAGCAGCATAATTTAGAATAGATTTTCAATTATTTTCTGTCACGTTGGGAAAATGTAATACTCTATTTGGTTCAGAGGTGTGCATAATTAGTTTACGCAAGTAATGTAGTGTAATGAATGCAAGAATAAAAATCTAATAAATCTAGTATCGATGTAATGAATGTAAGTATGAAAATGTAATAAATGTAGTATTTATGTAATAAATGTAAGAATGAAAATGTAATAAATCTAGTATGGATGCAATGAATGCAAGAATGAAAATGTAATAAATCTAGTATGGATGTAATGAATGCAAGTATGAAATTGTAATAAATCTAATATGGATGTAATGAATGCAAGAATGAAAATGTAACAAATCTAGTATGGATGTTATGAATGCAAGCATGAAAATGTAATAAATATAGTATGGATGTTATGAATACAAGCATGAAAATGTAATAAATCTAGTATGGATGTAATGAATGCAAATATGAAAATGTAATAAATCTAGTATGGATGTAATGAATGCAAATATGAAAATGTAGCAAATCCAGTGGATTTAATAAATGTAATGAATGTCCCCCACTAGTTTTAAGAAAGGCGTTAAGCATTTTACAATGGGACTTTATGTTATAAGATGTACGAAAAGAATTTTTTTAACACATAACAATCACAGTTCCTCGGCCTAACACAAAAGTAATAAATACCCCAGATGAAAATTAATTAAAAATTCAGAAATTTTTTCACCTGTGTACATAAGTACTGCAAATATGTTACTTAATAATTAGATAAATTGTGCAAAATACGAAGTTTATGAAACAATAAAATATCAAAAATAATAGGAATAATTTATTAAAGTTCGTGTTCTATGGCTTTAACAATGAGCTCTAAGTTATGCCTGAAAAATTGTTTATGTCATCTTCACTATACAATTTTAAGTACGCTCCTGGACAAGTGCTGCTATTGCTCTTTCGAAAATCAGTCTCCATTCAAACCAAAATACTTCAGCTTGCGTCAAACCACAATTTCATTATAACTTCGTTTATAAATTTGTTATCGTTGATTTTCACTGGAAAAAAATGCGGACAATACCTTTCTATTTCGTAACAAAAATCCCATTCCATTCCATTAACTAAAAACTAAACCCACTAGGTCTGATAGCCCACTGAAAATCAAGGCCTGCTGTGCCATATCATCTTACTAAGATAAAGGTGATGGTGAGCATTGAAGCAGTTGTTAGGGTCAATTGGTCAGACGGATGGAAAAAAAAAACATTGTTTAGTTTCCAAGCTAGATGGGTTATCATTATAACCTCTTAAGACCCGTACAGAATCCTACACGTATGTTCTTAATCTCATCATAATTTTCATACAAATAAATGCTAAAAAGTATGTTTTTCAAAGATTTTTTTTTAATTATGTTTAATAGTACTTAGGAAAGAACTTTAATATCGTATTGACCCTCGTTCAACTTAATCTTTTTATAGGAATAATGAGAGAGACTGATATCTGTAATCAAAGGCTGAAAACTGATTTATGGATCCACTTCTTATCGGACCATGTCAATTTCGGAACTCATTATCGTGTTAATTGTTTGTGAGGAAGTTTAAGAAAATGTCCCCAAATGAAGAGTACGCGGGAAGAACCGATTGATTAATTAGGCGGACGCCCGCAATTGTCTGCTTGGTGGACATTGGTGGCAGAAAACCGGTTTCTCTCTTTCTTCTTCGCTTGGTCCAAGCGTCGGGATCGTCAATCGCCTGAATCTTGGTAGCTAGGAACCACAGAGATCATAGTTAAAGTATTAGAGTGGTATATCACGTGACTTACAACACTGGCTTCATTGGTTCTCTTCTGGTAGCTCCTTTCGCGTCCCGTCGTTAGCATTAGAGGTCACGTGATCTTCCACTCTATTAATTTAACTATGATCTCCTGTGGTAGGAACTGGTTTCCTTGCACAAGCTTAGACGATCACTCGCTATCATCGCCAAAGTGGCCTGCTAAGGAAACTTCTCTACAAAATCAATCGGTTTTTCCCGTGTACTCTTCAAATGAGGACGCCAGGTCGCAAGAGATTATGGACCCACTGAAGTGAGCAGATCAATTGAACCTTGCCGGCATTCGGAGCCCTCGAAACAGCTACAACCCCTTTTGTTCTCCAAGTTGGGTACCGCCAAAGGTAACACATAAAAACACTATGAAAATAAGACTTGTTGAAACGGTTGTCTCCTTTTTTTTGGCTGGCGTCTTCGATCAACTTCAAAGCAGGTGAGGAAACCGCGTTTGGTTCGGTGCCAATTGACTACTGTTTATTTCGATAGGTTTCGGTAATAAGTAAGACCTGTTCGGAACTTTCTTTGAAACAAAAGGCGAAAGACCTTAGGTCTGATTTCTGTGTATCAGTCCAGATCTGCGACGGCAACTGATGGCTACAATACAGGGTGGTTATAAAATAACGCTCGCTATTCGGAGTGGTCTGTAGCTTGAATGAATAATCCGAATGCATCAAAAATTGAGACACTTACTATCCATGAAGGGGGAAAGAGAATGGAACCATAAAAAAGATAGAATCCTAAAAAAATAATCATAAAAAGAATAACCTTAAAAAAAAACTCGTCTCTTGACCAGTGTTCTAAATTACGAGGCATCGTCAATTATGGCCAATTACGGCCAACACAGCTAATTACGCCTCGTAATTTAGAACCCTGGTCAAAAGACGAGTTTCTTTTTTTAGAATGGAATCATAAAAAAGAAACACGTCTCTTGACCAAGGCTCTAATTTAAGAGGCATAGCCAATTATGGCTAATTACGGCCTACACATCCAATTACGCCTCGTAATTTAGAACCCTGGTCAAGTGACGAGTTTGTTTTTTATGATTCCATTCTTTTTCCCCCCTTCTTGATTAGTAAGTGTCTTAAAGTTTTTTGCATTCGGATTATTCATTAAAGCTACAGACCACTCCGAATAGCGAGCGTTATTTTATAACCACCCTGTACTTGTGCGTTTGATACTCTTAACTCTTGTAAAAATTTATATTATTTTAAGTAATTACAATTTCTGGATGCAACCTAACATAAGTGTTTTTAAAAATTAAATTTACGACACTAATCTGTTAATAAGCGGCACTAACCTGTAAATAAGAAATTTTTTTTATTTAAAGATGGGACCTTCGGCATTTAGTGAGGTAGTGTAATTAAGAATTGTTTACTTTATTCAAACTCGGCACCTAATTCATACAGATTAGCCTCACTCTCACTAATGCTCTCACTAATGGGAGAGCCCTGATAGAACTTCTGTTTCTTTAAGTTAGAAAATAAATTTGAAAATTTATTCTACTTCAATACACTTAAAGTAATATCTGATTAAAAGCAATGAAAATAACAATCATATTATTCTTAATGGAAGTAGGGTCAAGTGGGGTAAGTGTGATTGGGGGTAAGTGTGATAAACAGCTCTTGTAACTTTGGAAATAAGAATTTTTTTTATTTAAAGATGGGACCTACGGCATTTAGTGAGGTAGTGTAATTAAGAATTGTTTACTTTATTCAAACTCGGCACCTAATTCATACAGATTAGCCTCACTAATGGGAGAGCCCTGATAGAACTTCTGTTTCTTTAAGTTAGAAAATAAATTTGAAAATTTATTCTACTTCAATACACTTAAAGTAATATCTGATTAAAAGCAATGAAAATAACAATCATATTATTCTTAATGGAAGTAGGGTCAAGTGGGGTAAGTGTGATTGGGGGTAAGTGTGATAAACAGCTCTTGTAACTTTGGAAATCATTCTAAAAATCTGAAAGTTTGCAATACATAACATTAGACCACTTATAATTAAACTAAAAAGAAATATAAACCTTATTTTTTGTTTAAAGAAAGTTTTGAGCTTTTGAATTTAAGTGCAAGTGTCTTCTTTATATGTGGGTTTTCCTATGTGGGGTAAGTGTGATAAAACAGCAATGGATTTTGAAATGCAAATTTTGTACACTTAAAATTGGAATTCAAACATATAATTTTTTTTCTACATATGTATGTTTCTTATAATAATTCACTACCAATTTTAGGATTTGGAATTTACTTGAAGCAGAGAACGAATTTTCTTAATGAAAAATGCAGAAACCCTATCACACTTACCCCACTTGACCCTTAATTACATTGCAGATTATTCGTTTTATTTGCTTCCTTTTCGTCGAACGGAATCTGAAATTAGAAAGTGCTACTACCAGATTATGTGGTTGGGCTCGATTCTGGAGCTTCATGCATGATTATTTACTGCTGTTCAAAATTTGCTTCGTGAAATATAGGTTCCGGCACAATTTGATATCTTACAGAAAAAGACAACAATGTTCTAAAATTAATTAATAAATCAAACCGAATTGTTTGAAATTGTCCTCAGAACTGAGCAATTTCGTTTTAAAATATTAGCTTTATATTTATCCACAAATCTATCCATTAATTTAACCCTTTCAGTCCCAATGATAATTTGGCATCAACATTTTAGATTTTTTTTTCTCTGATCGTCTATAGCCATTTATGATATCAAAAATTCAAATCATTCGATTCTTCAAACTTTTTATCTATTAGAAAATATTTTTTATTAATCCCAATAGAAGATAGCCCCTTAATTATTTTTTAAAATTATGATCAGAAACATTATGATGCCAAATGGCATCACTAAGACTGAAAGGGTTAAGTAAGACCTTAAAATACACAACTAAAAGTAATTAAATGCACATATATACAATCTATAGAACATAGAAGAAAAATTCTATATAATGATACATTGAATGCGAACCGCTTTGAGTCACTTAAGCATGTGGTTAGTACAAGCCCCTTCTTGTGCAATGTTACAATTTGAATTACACATTCCCTGTGTGACAGAGAATGACTGCTTTATCAAAAAGGTCCTCCATACAGTCAGTTTAGAAAAAATAGTAAAGAATTCATTCTCCCGTTCTCTCATTAGGGCATCCAGAAGAGAGAAAAAATCGTCTGGTAATAGCAGGGCCCCGGTCTTTATAGTTTTGCTCTCTGTCGTTTGGCAACAGCTGAGCTGTATATGTATGGTGAAATATAGTTCTTCTAAGATAAGTGTTCTATAAAATTGAATGCAATCAATTTAGCATATTAATAAAAATTAATCGTTTTCTTTTACCAGAAAATACATAATTTTATTTATTCATATACTATAGCTCAAAAAAATATTTCTTGCCATTTTTTTCAAAACAAAACATTTTAAAATTTAAACAGTTTATCGCCTTGGTTAGAACGACACATGAAAACTTCGACTTGAAAATAAGGGAATTTTCATTTGGCTTAGTTACTATAATATTTAGGTGCGTTTCAAGAGATTTTTTTTTGTCTTACCTTAATTAGTGGAGGGTAGGACTCAACTACTCAAATGCTTATCAAATAAGAGATTATAGAAGGATGCATAATAAACGATAAGTAATTTCAAATTTAAGACGTTTAGTGCAATATCTAGAACAAAATGATGGTATTGTAGTGCAAGGAAATGGTTGGATTTAAAATAATAGTGATACCCGTTTAAATACTACCTAGCATTAAATGGTTATTATTGTTTTTTGGATTAACGTAATTAGGCTAGTAAAACTACGGAAAACCTCAAATAAGAGCTAAAGGCGTTAACTTTCATGTATTGTGAATACGATGAGTTTCTTGATATTTAAAATAATAATTCTAAATCGTGAAAAATAATGAAAATGTAAAAAAATAAATAATGTTAGTTTAAGTTAATTTTTACCACTCATACAATTAGTCTTAAGTTCAGAATATTAACCTTAACTAATCTAATGTAAAGTTAAAAGTTTCAATTGATTTATAGTATATAAACTCAAATGTAAGAGGCAGTAAAGGAGAGCATAAGGGAGCATCAGTTGAGCACTAAACTCAAATCCAGAGAGTGAGGAAATACTAAAAATGGGTAAGTTACCATCGCCATATTCTCTCTTGGGTATTTTTGGGCGTTTAGTTATAGATAATTATTACAAATTAAATGTATTTTTATATCTATGTTCTTACGTTGTCTAATTTTATAAAAGTTAATTTCTATTGATCAAAATATGTTTATAAATTATTTCAGTAAAATAAGAAACCTTAACATTACTTTCGGCCGTAACTGAGTGTCTATAAAACCGGGACAATAAACAAGAAAACTGTTCTTGTGCCAGTACATTATAAAAACAGTTAACTAAGAACAATTTGTCATTTCTTTCAAATCCTCGATAATTGTCCTATGGGAGGTTGTGCACAATTATGAATCCATAAAAGCGGCTGGCTTTGATGCTTGTTTGAGGAATGTCGTGAAGACAGCTACCGTCTCTATTCGGGGGCGGCATGAAAAGAGTCATTTAGTCAGCGTAGCGTAACAAGATATAATATTTATTTTAGAGGAATTGAATTGTCTTTGTAGGCAAGAGACTCCGTATTTTTTAGATGTACGAAATGTGTTGACGTTTGTGTGGTAACAGCTATATATTTAGGTTTCTAGAAAAAGATTAAATTTGATTAATGAAAGTATGGTGAATCATTTGTTTATCAGAAGATTTGTTTAGTTTGCGTCTTAGAAATTTCTTGAGAGTATTATAGACTAAAAAATACTGAATTTAGCAATTCCTTACAGGAAGCTTAGCTCCCGCCGCCGAATTTTCAAGGGTCTTTTGGAAAAGCGTATATAATAGCTGCATTTAAGGTTTAAATTTTTATATAAATTTAGGATTGTGCAACGCATCACGCGACTTTCAATTAGCATCTCTTCGATCTTTTCCTTAATTGAAAAGTGAAATTTCTCAAACGATTTGAATGAGAAACGTCACTTTTTTCTGGGATGACTGTTCTCTTCCATCTTGTTCATTCTTTTCCATTTTGTGCTTGCATTTATCATTCGATTTGGATGAGAAATTACATTTCTCTTGGATGACTGTGCACAGCCATCTTGTCAAACGGAAAAAGAGATATCTAATTCGACCCATAATGAGAAAGAACACTTTTCTTTTAGATGACTGCTCTCTTTCATCTTATCCTTGAAAAAAAAAGTAATTTTACTCATAAGAAAGTAAAACTTCTCATTTAATTCGAATGAAAAATTTCACTTTTCTCTTGGATGACTGTTCTCTTCCATCTTGTTCCTTCTTTTTCATTTTGTGCTTGCATTTCTCATTCGATTCAAATGAAAAATGTCACTTTTTTCTTGGATGACTGTTCTCTTCCATCTTTTTCTTAAATGAAAAGTGAAATTTTTCATTCGATTTGAATGAGAAATGTCATTTTTCTCTTGAATGACTGTTCTCTTCCATCTTGCTCCTTCTTTTCCATTTTGTGCTTGCATTTCTCATTCGAATCGAATGAAGAATGCCTCTTTTTTCTTGGATGACTATTGTCTTTCATTTATTTCTTGAATAAAAAGTGAAAGTTCTCATTCGATGAAATTTTATTCGATTCGAATGAAAAATGCCACTTTTCTCTTGGATGACTGTTCTCTTCCATCTTGTTTCTCCTTTTCCATTTTGTGATTGCACTTCTCATTCGATTCGAATGAAAGATGTCACTCTTTCCTTGGATGACTGTTCTCTTCCGTCCTTTTTTGAATGAAAAGTGAAATTTTTCATTAGATTTGATTGAAAATTTTGACTTTTCTCTGGGATGACTGTTCTCTTCCATCTTGCTATTTCTTTTCCATTTTGTGCTTGCATTTCTCATTCGATTCGAATGAAAAATTTCACTTTTTTTCTTGGATGACTGTTCTCTTCTCTCTTTTTCTTGAATGAAAAGTGAAAATTTTCATTAGATTTCAATGAGAAATGCCACTTTTCTCTTGGTCTTAATTGACTGTTCTCTTCCATCTTGTTCCTTCTTTTCCATTTTGTGCTTGAATTTCTCATTCGATTTGGATGAGAAATTACATTCTCTTGGATGACTGTGCACAGCTATCTTGTCAAACGGAAAAAGAGATATCTAATTCGACCCATAATGAGAAAGAACATATTTCTTTTAGATGAATGCTCTCTTCCATCTTATCCTTGAAAAAAAAAGTAATTTTTCTCATAAGAAAGTAAAATTTCGCATTCGATTTGAATGAGAAATGTCACTTTTCTCTTGGATGACTGTTCTCTTCCATCTTGTTCCTTCTTTTCCAATTTGGGCTTGCATTTCTCATTCGATTCGAATGAAAAATGCCTCTTTTTTCTAGGATGACTGTTATCTTCCATTTATTTCTTGAATGAAAATTGAAATTTCTCATTCGATAAAATTTCATTCGATTCGAATGAAAAATGCTCCTTTTGTTCTTGGATTACTGTTCTCTTCCATCTTTTTCTTGAATAAAAAGTGAATTTCTCATTCGATTTGAATGAGAAACGTCACTTTTCTCTTGGTTGACTTTTCTCTTCCATCTTGTTCCTTCTTTTCCATTATGTTCTCGCATTTCTCATTCGATTCGAATGAAAAATGTCTTTTTTTCTTGGATGACTGTTCTCTTTCATCTTTTTCTTGAATGAAAAGTGAAATTTTTCATTCGATTTGAATGAGAAATGTCACTTTTCGCTTGGATGACTGTTCTCTTCCATCGTGTTCCTTTTTTTTTTCATTTTGTGCTTGCATTTCTCATTCTATTCGAATGAAAAATAAATTCATTCTATTCGAATGAAAAATGTCACTTTTTTCTTGGATGACTGTTCTCTTCCATCTATTTCTTGAAATTCCTCATTCGATGAAATTTCATTAGATTCGAATGAAAAATGCCACTTTTCCCTTGGATGACTGTTCTCTTCCATCTTGTTCCTTCTTTTCCATTTTGTGCTTGCATTTCTCATTCGATTCGAATGAAAAATGTCACTTTTTTCTTGGATGACTGTTCTCTTCCATCTTTTTCTTGAATGGAAAGTGAAATTTTTCATTAGATTTGATTGAAAATTTTCACTTTTCTCTTGGATGGCTGTTCTCTTCCATCTTATCCTTGAATGAAAAGAAACTTTTCTTATTCCAATTCATTAGTAGAAGTGAGACACTTTTCTCTTGAATATCTTTTTTTCTAGGATCCATAAAATAAGTGTAAGTTTTCTTTAAGTATTCTAGTATAGTGAAGTATTCTTTATGGTCGATATAATAAAGGACTATTTTTTATTATAATTTCATTTTCTGAATTCGCTGTTGCAAACAAAATAGACTGATTAAGTATTAAGAAATTAAAAAAAGTGGTTAAACAAAAGAATAGTGGCCGGATATTTTACGCCAAATCTGGGAACCCCGACTTATTGGTATTATGGCGACATTTGGTGAAATTAACAATTGGAAAGTTTCTTATCATGTCACGTTCTCTATACTGCGGTCATTCACTGGTTGGTTCGGCACGCGCCTGTTTAGGTTGTCTTTCGACCTGGCGATACTTTTAAAAATACGCCAAATATGACCACGATTCTCTAGTGTAACCAAAAAGGTATAGTATCATAGGTTATAGGTGGTGCATTTTTTTAAATAGGTTACAGAATAAAAGTTAACAGAAAGTTAAATTTTGATGTCAAGTTAAAATTTGAAGTACTTTTAGTACAGTATCTCATACATGTCTATTAAAAAAATTTAATTTATATATTTTTTGCTATTTTTCTTATTGTTAGTGTTTTTTTTCATCGGAAATGAACTTTGTTTTCATCATATTCAAATTTGAGGTATGGTTACTCATTAATTTAATACAGTTATTCATTAAATTCACTACAATCAGGATGACTTACCATGGCAGTTGATTATTCAGACCCACATATTGAAATATTCAATTTTATAACATCAATTGACGATATTTCCCAATTGGGGAAAATTTCTGACAACATTATACGCGTGCGATTTTCTACAAATGTACAATTTTAAAATACCAAAGATTCTTTAATCGTTTGATCCAGCCGAAAAGCTTATAAGCGCATAAGAGTCGAAAAAATATTTTGAAAGAACAAATTTGTAACACAACTTGTATAGAAATAGTTGATTGTTGCAAGAACTATTAACAAAATGTACTTTACAACAATGATTTTTAGTTATTTCGATTTTGTTTGCTTTCGTTTTTAATTTAAAAAATGCATTGTTGTCTTAAGCTATTTTTGGAAGTATTCATATTTTAGAACAATTATTAAACACTAATAAAAATATCCTTCGTAAAAAGTTTTCAATTTTTTTCCCTTTGTTAACTTCAAATATACTTTTGTGAAAGGAATAGTAGCTGTGATACTTTTGTTCAATATAAACAGTAAATACGATCTTTTTTCTTAATAACCTGAAGAAAAAGTTTTACCACTTTTTTTAATATAAAATAATGTAAGCATGTAACAGTAGAAAAAATAGCAACTTATAGTTATTGCAAAAAAAAAGGCTTAAAACTGAACGCTAATTTTTAAGAATGCGTAATTTCGTGGAGCCTATCTTGTTTAATACTTTATGTTTTGTATCGAAATAGTTTCTTGACCAAAAACAAATATGTTAAACATTAAAACCTTCAAAATAGACTTTTTATACTTCTGTTTCTGATTAATTTACAATAATATTCTTCTTATGACTCATCGGTAAGTTCGATCTGAACTGCTTTTTAAGAACTAGATTTTCAAAAAATGGTTTGTTAAAAAACATCTCGTATCCTTCATGATTATCACTATCAAATGACAGGTTCCATTCAAATCAATTGGTTTCGGCGCGGTCATGTGTTGGTGAGTTGTTTTGACGAAGTTCTAACTGACACTTAATTTTTTGAGGAATGGTATGGTATGATACATATATATTCCAGCTTGTGTGCTTGTCCAGAGAAACGCTTATGAGCTTTCGTCAAGTGGTACAGACACAGAAAGAAATTTTTACAGTCACAAAGAAATGAATAACACATAGACAAATAACAACATTTATTGACTGTCACAAACATCCATGCCTGACCGGGATTCGAACCCGACCTCAGCAGCTCCAAAGGCTAGTACACTAACTATTCAGCCACCGTTTTTTGTGGAGAAAAATTAGTTTGAAAATTTAAATCAGAATGAAGGAGATATAGCACAAAAAATACAGATTTTAATTTTAGTTACTTTTTTAAAAAACTCAAACGCCACGTAATTGGATCTATTATTGCTCTATTTTTCGAAAGAGGAGAGGGTTCATTAGTGGCACCAAAGTTTTAATTCTAGAATAAAATTAGACAAGTTAAAAGCTGAGATTTTCTGCGCTTTTGATTTGGTACTTCTTAAGTCTAACAAAAACCTGTAAAATGAGAAATTTAAGCCGAATGGTGTGACATTTCATATAGATACTTATGAGACGGTAAAGAAAGTACACACATTATTAAATATCCTGTTTAATTACTATTTTAGCGGCTTAATATCAGGGCCTGATCATTTCCAAGCTTACAAAGCACTGGCCTTGGGGCCCCATATTTTAAAGGACTCCAAAATTGGCTGTAAACCTAAAAAATTTACTTCACATCTCACAGATTTGAATACTTTTCTGACAAACATTCTTAATTTAAATGAGAATATTTTTGATATTTCTAAAACTATAATCACCGTTGTTAAATGATTTAATGATTGACCCTACTTTGTAACAATAATTTCATAAGAATGTTGTAATAATATCACTCCGAAAAGGGCAGCCAAAAATATCCGGGCCTTGAGCCTAAACTTGTGTCTAGCCCTGTGTAAGACATGTACTGTAGTACTATAATGTCTGTCTATGTTGGTTCAGTCAGCTATCACTGCTATCAGTATTTATTCTTGCAGAGTAATGCGCCCATACAAAAATACCTTAATTCCAACACTCTCAGAAATAACAATTTCATTTTTGACGATTCATGAATCCTCAAGCCTCATTTCATTAATTTTGAGGATTGTTTCGTCAAACTATCACGTGACTTTTGAGTAAGCGCGAATCCTCACTTTAAACGATCTTGATTTGACGATTCTGTATCTTGATTTTGAGGAAACTGAATCTTATTATTGTACTCAAATGCTCAAAAATGACGAAATATTTCTTTAGATTAGACGAAATTCGAATCCTCATAAAAATGACGAATCAAATTTCCTCACTTCGAGGAAAGTAAAACTCGGAGCATTTGCCAGTAAATGGCATCGTCAAAATTGAATCCGTGAGTGCAGAAACTACTTCAGTAAAAAAAAATCCGAAAACTCGTTTTTAATAAAAAAATAAGCGTAGAAAGGCAAGATGCGTGTTGGGTGCAAAAACTACGTTAGTCTGTTGAGTAGTTCCGTAAATACAGGGCGTTTGTTTCGAGTGTTGAGTGCAGAAACAGAGGAGGAGTTATTACGTTTTTTCTCCCTCCTGAAAAATTTGAAATTTGTGCCTGACGCTGTTTCTGCACTCACAGATTCAATTAAGCAAAATTTTGTCGTTTTTGAGTATTCATTTCTGAGAGTGAAGTAGGCGAAAATGCATTGGTCATTGCGTTCTTCGCCCATCTAGTGTTCGAATGAAACATCTGAAGACCAATTCCGCTAAAAGATCAATTACCATTTCATCAAACCAACCGGGAGATGTGTTACAGATACAAGTTCTTCCATGGTGTCGGCGGAATCTTTTAGCAATTGAAACATTCGTGTCTGGTGGGCGAGAAATGTGACCCCCTGCACCCCCATTTATTAAGGAAACGTCGCTCCTGATAAACGCCCTCCATTAGACCCAGACGCCCTCAAATAATGATAGTTAAGACCATTAAAGGAATAGTTAGTCATAGTCATTGTTAGTTGTTGGTGGTTACAACTTTTGCTGTTGTTAACGTTTTTTTCCCATTCACTTGTTGCATCAATAAGGTGAAATAATAAATTTATTTAGTGCACCAAAGGTGATAAGGTTTATCTATAATAATAAAAATGAAGAGTTTTGTGTGTTAAAATTCGAATTTTATGGAAAATAAAACTACACCACTTTAGCTCAAATCCGATAATTTTTTTTACTTTCCTAATGTCATCTGCTGAAAAAATTAAAATAAAGCTTTTAACGAAAATAATGAAAATTGAAAATGATTTTTTTAAAAATTCTTTTGCCATTACCTTCAGAAACTAAATTCATTATTTGAAAATAATTGACATGTTTTAAGTGACGTAATTCCTTTCAGTTTCTAAGTAACGTAATTCCTTCCAGTTTCCATTGTAGGATTTGTTATGGGTTTAAGATGATGATTTCTTCATTGATGGTTCTGTTGATTGCAAATAAGCATATTTAAGCAATAAATGTATAGTTAAGCTATTACTGAACTATGATGGTTAATAAAGCCATCGCACTAAAGCTGCATATTAGGGTTTTATGTCCTTGTTTTTCACCAAATACGTTGCCAATCTCGCCAAAATATTAACGAAATCTCGGCAAATGGTCAAAATGTTTTTATAAATAATTTTAAGGTGGTTTTTTGATCGAAGGTCTTAGTGTTAGAGCTGTATAATGGGTGTTTGTAGCTATATCTATTTTCTCACCAAATTCTTTCCCGAAACGCGACAAATATGTTAAAAGGTTTTATGTATTAATGGAGGGAATTGTGATTACATTTATGAGTGCATTTTAAACCGTATTTTTGATTTTGGAATTTTAAAGCAATGAAACGGGATTTCAAACTTGATAACGAGCGGGAAGAATAACATAAGTTTATGATCCTATAACAGGTTATATGGTACACATACTTAGATCGATTTGATATTTTGTTTAATTCTTGCGGAGTACGGGCGAAGGGTTATAAGCGGGTCTCTGACCAAGCACACAAACCTGAATATAAATGTCTATCAACCAACCTACCAACCATCAGGCCAATTATTGAAATTTTGGCTTTAAAGGGGATATTCTATGAAAAATTGTTGTGGGGGGGGGGGAGAGGAAAGGGAGGCAAGGAATCAAAAATGAATGTTCTGATTTTTTTTGTTTTGAAAATATGGTCGCACTAAAAAACAGGCTTGTTCAATTTGTCAATTGCGTTAGGTGCTGTGAGGCGCCCTGTGGTCAGAGTAGCGATCTACGGATCGGAAGGTCCGCGATCGAAACCTGGTCGCTGAAAACTCACCGAGTATATGCGGAGTACGTGCTCGTTAAATCTGTTGGGTCCAAAAGTCCTATGGGCGGTCATTGCGCAGTTTCCCACGGGTACAGGTTCCTGGAGACTATTTCCCTCCCCTTCAGGGACATGTCTAAATTGTGGAGGTGGCGCGTGATAGATGGCAGCATCTGTCACGTATATGTTTGCATGTGAGTGTGTGTGTGTGTTGTGACTGTCTTACTTGACGAAGGTTTATAAGCGGCTCTCTGACCAAGCACACAAGCCTGAAAATATATGTATATCAACCAATCAATTGCGTTAGTGAGTATAAAATCCATATTTTGTCATGAAGGGCATGAAAGTAACTCTTAATTAAAATCTCATGCTCCCTGTTTTATTACTTAATTTGAAACGAAATTCTTTATGGGTCCAATTTCTTAATGTAATGGCTTGAATTAAATTTACTTCACACTGTATTTTTGGTGGAATATATTCGACATATTTAACATTTTAATCTATCACGATTATTTAAAATAGAAAAAAACTCATTAATTTGAACTGTACGTTTTCACCGAAAACAAACAGGGGAAAGAGAATAAGACTAATTTTTCTTTAATATTCTTACCTGAAATTGCATCCAAACTTAGAAGAAAGTTTTTTTTTCTTTAAAGGTGCAAAACCTTGTTATCGTTTACAACTATGGGTGCTCTCTTGGCTTTTGGGTGTATTTATGTTGATATACATTTTTTAACTGAACTAAAACCACTATAAAGTAGTAGGAAGGCAGCTTTTATTGAGTGATTTGCGAAATTCGAAATTTAAAATAAGTAGTATAGCACAAGTTAAGCATTCAATAAGGCTTTTTACACAGAATAGCCAAATCTCTGTGTTAAAATTTAATAGTGAAATATAGAGCGTTATGCAATTCATAAGATCTCATTGTTGATTGAAAAATGCTTTTCTAACAGTATTTTTCAGATGCATTTCTTATTGTAACAATTTAGGACATTGTTTATATATACGTCTGTTCATTTACCTTTGAAATTTATTTGTTTGGAAAGAAACGGTGCACTGAGGGATATTTATTTAAAATTTGAATTACAAAATTTCAGTTATATATGGTTATTAAAATTTTTAATCTATTTAAATGCAAGATATAAACATAAAAAATAAACGTTCTATTCTGTATTCTATGTCATTCTGAAGGATGTGCAAATTGCCCGAAGTGTAAACTTGTTTTCACACACTTAAATTAAAATAAAAAATGTTATTTAAAATTTTAATTTCTTTCTTTAAAAAAAAAGTATTTCTGTAGAAGCCGATTATCAATGACCCCTTCATATTTTAAATTTTAAAATTCTTTACAATTTCAAAATATAATTTTTTTTTGAAAATCACTAATGTTAAGAAAATCCGAGAATCGGATTGTATGACTGTATCCCTCAAAGGGACAAAGTAAGCAATTAATTTAAAAAGAATTTAATAAAATTTTTTCTGAAAAATATCCAAGCGAATATTTCTATATTGATGCATATTTTTTTTTTTTTTTTTTTAAATGTGAATACGAATTTCGTCTGATACAAATATTTCCTCTTGCTCTCAATAAACAACTAACTATTATCGAATATCATTTTTTAAAAATATTTTACCTTATGGTGCACACTTATCAGAAAATAGAGTAGTAAACTGCAAAATGATCGATGTCCATATAACATTGTGATGCGCCGCCCCGATGGCGCAATCGTTAGGACATTAGCCTTTGGAGCCCTTGGGGTCGGGTTCGAATTCCGGTCAGGCATGGATGTTTGTGACCGTCAATAAATGTTGTTATTTGTCTATGTGTTTGTGGCGTCCTTCTTTGTGTGTCTCTTGTGACTGTCTCTTCTGGCGAGCTGGGTAATGGGCTATAAAGCCTACACTCTCCCTTCTAGAGGGCGCAATCACTGTCATTTGTCATTTGTCAACACGGTGATGCAGAGAAGCACAATATCGGTCAAGTATTGTAAAATTTCATTTTTCGTCATCACAACGTGATTGATAACGAAATGATTATCAAAAATAACGATATTAAGCTCAAGAAATGTAGAAACGACAAAAGTAATAATTTCATTTCAGAGAGTAAATGGCGGTAACTCTTCTTTTTAAAACTTCACATTTCGCAATTAAAACGTGAATTATAACGATATGATTAATTAAAAATAACGATATTAGTCTGAACAGTTGTCGAATCAGCAAAAGTGCGAATTTCATTTCGAAGAGTGAATGGCGGTAACTCATTTTTTCAACAAAATACCGGCGTTGCTGAATACCGAATTGAGGCAAAAGTTTGGTAAAATATTTTAAATTTTACGTTACGTTATCACAAATTTATTTATAACGAATTTATTATTTAAAAATAAAGATATTAATCTGAACAGTTGTCGAATAGACAAAAGTAAGAATTCCATTTCTTAGAGACAATGATTGTTCTTTTCAACAAAATACCGAGTCGAGGTACGACCGAAAACTTAGGTGAATATTTTAAAACTTTACGTTCCGTCATCGCAGCGTGATTGATAACGAAATGATTAATTTAAAATAAGGATATTAATCTTAAATATCGAATCGACAAAAGTGGAAATTTCATTTCGAAGAGTGTGTGTGAATGACTGTAACTTTTCTTTTCAACAAATACCGACGTTTCCAGGAACTGTAACAAATGTTCGCTAAAATATTTAAAACTTCACATTCCTTCATCAATACGTGATTTATAACGATATGTTATTAAAAATAACGATATTAATCGGAGTCGTCGAAATCGACAAAAGTACGAATTTCATTTCGGAGTGCCGACAACTCTTTCTTTAAACAAAATACCGATCGTTGCTGAGTACAGAATTGAAGCAAAAGTTTCGGCAAATATTTTAAAACCTCAAACAAATCTTCGTTGCAATGTGATTTATTACGAAATGATTAATAAAAAATAACGATATTAATCTGTAGAGTCGTCAAATCGACAAAAGTACGAATTTCATTTAGGAGAGAGAATACCGGTAACTGTTCTTTGCAACAAAATACCGACGTTGCTGAGTACAGAATTGAAGCAAAAGTTTAGGCAAATATTTTAAAACCTCAAACAACTCTTCATTGCAATGGGATTTATTACGAAATGATTAATTAAAAATAACGATATCAATCTGCAGAGTCATCGAATCGACAAAGGTACGGATTTCATTTCGGAGGGAGAATACAGGTAACTGTTATTTTCAACTAAACACCGACGTTTCCGAATACCGAATTGAGGCAAAAGTTCGATGAAATATTTAAAACTTCTCGTTTTGCCATCACAATGGATTTACAACGAAATGATTAATTAAAAATAATGATATTAATCTAAACAGTTGTCGAATCATAAAGATGCTGATTTATAGAAGCAAAAGTGCGAATTTCATTTAGAAAAGAGAATGCCGTTAACTTTTCAACAAAATACCGAAGATGCTGAATACCGAATTGAAGCAAAAGTTCGGTGAAATATTTCAAGTTTTAACGTTTAGTCATCACATCGTTATTTATAACGAAATGATTAATTAAAAATAACGATATTAATCTGAACAGTTGTCGAATCGACAAAAGTGCAAATTTCATTCCGAATAATGGACGGCGGTAACTTCTCTTTTCAACCAAATACCGACATAAAGATCGTTTATCAGATAACCAAAAACAGACCTGCACGGTAACACCTTAAAGTACCACTAAAAGGTGCCCCAATTTTGCACCCCACGGTAAAAACTTTATTATTTATTTCGTTTTTAGATACTAAAAAAAACACTGGTAATTTATCATCAGAACGTATTAAAACTGTTTTAAGAAGCAATTATCTCAAAGTAATTACATAGGGGTCACCACTTTAACCTTATGAAGGGTGGTCCTGAACACTGTATCCCGGTAATTTCAACTTATTTTCCCTAAAAATCGGTCAATTTAGGTTATATTTGTAGCAACTTTTGGGCTTGAAGCCAGTCATTTGCCCATTATATGGGCAGCGCTGTGCACACATTTGATTTTAATGGGCAATTGATTAAATAAACAAGGGTATGGTAAACATATTGGAAGGTATGGGTGTCCTTATCTTTTGAAGGATCGCGACAGGTTGTGTGAAGTTTTATTTATGAGGACCTCATACGTCTTGGCGTACGATGTCGCTTGCATTAATTTTTTATGAAAAATCTGGAAAGCTGCACAAGGAAGCGTTCAATAATATATCAATAGATCCCTTCACTGTGGCCTAGTGGGTTTGAAAGCAGCCCATTACGCAAACAGTCTGCGTACTGTACTGGGTACGGGTTAGATTTCCGTCTTTGCCCTGGGTGTATTTTCACTCTCTGAGCCAGTACAAAATCGGTCTGTGTCTGTCTTACAATCAAGCACATAAACAGGAAAATACATGTACCAACCTACCTATCCTTTCACAAATACAAATACAAATACAAAAATTGTCGACCAACAACAGGCCAGAGGCCCAGCAAGGTTGGTCCAAAATATATCTAATTCCTTACCAGTTTCCAATAGTTATCGAGATTCTTCTTAAAATCTTCCACTCTCTTCGAATACACAATATATTCTGGTAAAGCATTCCACTCATTGACGACTCTATTGTAAAAATAATGTTTTCTAGCCTCCCTTCTAAAGCATGATTTATTCAATTTCTGACCATGCCCTCTGGTCCGGCTATTTAAGGTAAAACCTAAGCCCGCCACTGTAAAAAAATTAAAATCTGTAAAAATACAGCACATTTACCGAATATCAAAAGCGTATTTCGCTGCATTTGATTGCAGCTGGTGTTGCCAACTCACATTTATATACAAAACTTTGCTAGGATTTCTTAGTTTGCGCATGACCAGACATCGTGACCATAAAAATTTGTGTTTAGATTAATCCATTACTTTGACAAAATCCTCAAATATCTGTCAAAGAATGGCTGTAAAAATTTACCCCCTTTTCACGGTATTAAAAAAGCAATAACATCTATACAAATCAAAAATGAAAATAAAATAATCATGTTATTTAATTATCAATTTACATTTAGAAAGAAATACTGTTGCCTGTTGTTATACTGTTTGTGAGCAGGTGATATTTACCTCAAAATTTGTTTGATTTTTGTATTATGATTTTCACAATTGGTGAAAAAGGGCTTAATTTTTCTTAAAGCCTTTAATTTTTACTAAAGGATATTGTGATTAAAAAAAAAAATTAGGTTCCAGGACTGACTTTCCCTCTTTACTAAATCAAAATAAATGTACGCACATTTGTCCGCTTTTGACTGACCTAGTCTTTGTCCGAAACAGCCTCTAAATGCGTTAAACAAGACCCACGGTATAACTAATAATAAACAACTGATGACTGAAAAATAACCAATAAATAGAACTATCCTTACAGTAATCAAATATATAAAGAGCTAATACACATTTGAAGACAATCTTAACGTTTTAAACATGGAGCATTAAGAAAAAAATGTTGTAAAATATATATTTTATTTATATTTCTCCTATTTTTCAGGACTATAACAGAAAGCTGTGCGTTTTGGTGAACTTAGAGCATTCTGTACGTGGGACTGTGATACAAAAAGCGGGACGTCTGGTCACATTATAAAAGCGCAATAAAACAAACTTAAAAAAAGAAAGGTTTAAGCAAAATGCTAATGTGAACTATTCGTAGATTCAAAACAGCTTTTTACATTAACCAAATCTTATTTTCCACTTATTTTCTCGTTGTCATTTAAAAACGAGTTCCGATTGCCGAGCCAAATTTATATGCACGAGGAAACTAATTTGACTATTTTCTATTGCGAATAAATTTTATGGTCTTAAAATACTCAATTTTGAAATGTACCGTGACTCAAAAACATCCTATTTCGGCTATAAACATCAGGCAGTAAAATTCTTTGATAGCGTAAAAAAGAAAAAAATGCCGGTAACTGTTCTTTTAAGATCAGTTCTTATTTTTGAATTTGGAACTTTTATTCGAACTTATGTTTTCTATTCGGCCACTATTATTCCCCGAGTAGATCAAATGTAAAAAAAAACAAGTACAATTAGCAAAAATTTTTGTTCTTTTAAACTTCCGCTAAAAAAGAGTTAAAGATAGCAGCAAAATAGCTGAGAATAAATTATCTTTCAGAAAAGTATTCCGCTAAGGACTGTGCTTAGTTTTTAAATATTCTTTTGCCTGCAGAAATAAAAAAAAGTGCTTTAATGTTGTTTTTACATTTCATGGAAAACGTACTTAAAATACATAAATGAATTAACACACAAAGCCATCAATGGGCTTGTTTCAACACTTTGCCACAAAAAAAAAAAAAAAGAATCTTATCGCAACTCGGATCGCACCACCTTTTTAAACCAATGAGCTGTTTCAACACTATTTCAACGAAAATGAAGCAACCAATGAAATCGCACTTTAGAGAGCATGACGTCATAAGAAATATTCCCATTAAAAATAATTTCAACTAGTTTTATTATTCATAATTAATACTTTTTTACAGTTCAAACTGTCAATGGGCATGTTTTACGTCGTTAGTAGAAGCAGTTAAAGTGGCATTGTTTTAATTTTTAGCTATTTTGGAACTATATTTGTTTTTTTGAACAATATATTAATTTTTTTACATTACTGAAATGAAAGTTTGTACAAACTTTTATTTTAGTCGAACTGTAGCCAAAGTTTGTACAAACTTTTATATTAGTAGAACTATAGCCAAAGTTTTTTCAATTTTTTTTATTTTAGTGGAACTAAAACCTTTCTTTGTTCGTTAACTTTGAGTTGTTCCCACATTTTCGTTTAATTTCTCGACATAAGACCAAATATCATTTAAATCGAAGTTTTCCAACAATGTTGTCGTTTTGGTAATGCCTTGCATACTTGAAATTGAATCAAATTAAAACCGATAAACTTTAATAAATAACAGTACTAAAAGCAAGTCGCTCGTTTTAAACTCTAAAAAAGAAAAGAGCAGACGATTTTAATGTTGAGAGTTAATTCGAAACAACCAATGAAATCACACGAAAAATATAAATGAAAACAGGAGGGTTACATCACCTGAAAAAACTCATTATAATTAATTATAAATGATAAAAACTCAAGTATTTCACTTGTTTTCTGATTTAGCAAAGCTCACATCTCACACGTGCAGAAGAGTTTCTCCCATGTCAATTGAATCATTTTCTCGTAATAGGAGAGATTTTCAATTTCCTTTTCACACTGGGTCACTGGCCGTAGCTGATACATTTAGAATTTTTTGTTGGCATCTATTGATCGACCTAGAACTGCTTCTACATAAGATTTATACAAGAACAAAAATCGCCAAATAGTTCAACTAAAAACGGGAATATAGTAAAACCAAAAAGCGAAACGGTTCGACGGTGCCGAAAAATGGTGAAAGCTTTCACCACACAATCGTCGCAGCTAAAGCCTTCATCCTCTTCTCCAGGGATTTAGTAGCAGCTACAAGGAACCAATTTTTTGGTAAAACCTAGCACCTAATTTTTAACAATGTTTTAAGAGTTTTGAAATTTTCATTTTTTAAAGAAGATTTTAGTTCTAAACAAACTTTCAGCAAAATTTCATGTTCTTAAATTTCATTTTTTAGTTCTATATAATTTTTGAATGTAAAGACAATTTTATTCGGCATTTATATAAACTTTGAGCTTAATATTATGTAGCTTTTGTATAAAACAAATTTAAAATTAATCTTAATCATAAAAAAAGCAAAATCTTAGCTTTAAAAAATGTTGTCTTGCATTGTAGTAGAGTTACTTGTTTAGCTGAAATTTATGATTTTTTTTTTGTATTATTTCACTTCTAAACTTTTCAATTATCTTCAGACAAAATGGGTTTATTTTTTCTAAATTCAGTTTACGAAAGAAAGCTGCAGAGTTTTTTAAAAAAGATTTTCTTCCAGAATATCACCGCAAAAGTTACTTGAGCGATTTAGATTGATTGAGTGTTATTTCTACGAAACAGGAGCCGAGTTAAAATCCGCTAATAAATCATTGGGAAAAGTCGGTGTTACCACAAAAATAATGGATTTGCTGTTAATATTAAGGTTTTTGAAGAACACTTAATTGCCGTCACATTTAGGTTTTGTGGAAGAATTTTAGGTGCATAAATATCATATACATTATATTATACATCTTGCATTTTCGTGGCACCCCACTCAGCCGAATGGGACTCAGCCGAAACCGCAAAAGGTAGCCAATTTGGTGAAAAAGTGGGGTTGTGCTTGGCGAAGAGATCCCCCTCTGCTGATAAGATTTTGTGGTTGCTTTACTCCTGCCAAAGCGTTGGCGATAAGAATTCAACCGAATGGTGCATGCGAAGCCAAATATGAGGTTAAATTTGGACAATTGGTGAACGCTCCCTGCTCATGATGTAATTGCGAATACAATGCGATCTCCGTGCAGACCAGGAGTCATAAAAAAGACCCCTCGTTCTAAGAACTCTGGCGGGTCACTCCTGTTTCAGGCGACATATATAATCAGACAACAGACAAGGATTTTGTTCGATGGATAGAACTTGTTCTCAATGTCTGCACCTATCTCGGTGAAATAAATTTACAAAATAATGTTCAAATAGAGTTAGGTTGAAGGATCAATATAAATATGTATTTTATTTAGTAATTAGTATTTTATTTTAAGCAAAAAAATGAATGCAAGTAGAAAAATAGTTAATAATTTTATCACGATTAATATATATACATATTGTTTCAAATTTAAGTTGTGTTTCTTTACTTCCGTACCGTTAATTATCAGCATATCGCTAAACATCAACAGATTAAATATAGGGGAGGGTGGGGGCTATTGGGACAAATTTTTTTCAGCCTCTGTATTTCAACAAAAATAAATGAATTTTAATTTCTTTTTTCACAAGCTCATAAACTGAACATTCATTTACTTGAAAAGTCATTCGACAAATGTTAAAACATTACCATATTTTGGTTGCTGAGCATTTTAAACAAACATGTAAATGTCCCATTAGCCCCCATATGTGGGGGCTAATGGGACAGGGTGCAGGGCTAATGGGACATGTTGCCTTAATAAAATATTAAAAAAGGGCAAATGAATCAGAAAAGGACCAGAAAATAAAACTTTAAAGCAAATACCATTTAAATAATATGTACATAACGAAATTTTTTTAAAAACAATTGTTCAACATTGAAAGAGATGAAATATCATAGTTAAAACTCAAAATCGAAGATGCTCCCATAATTTTTTTTTAATAACTGAAAAGGATAGTTTTATAACTAAATCTTTAGTTTTTATAACTAAATCTTTAGTTTTTATAACTAAATCTTTAGTTTTACAACTAAATCTTCTAAAATTTATCCCAAACTTGTCCTCTTTTTCACGGTACAAGGATTTAAAAGACCGTCTTATCTTCAAATAGCTTACCATCGTTCACCTGTTTCAGATCATTCTAACGAACATTTTCCCTGTAACGGGTGCGGGTTCGATTCCTCTCCTTTGCCCTGGGTGTACTTCCTTTCTCTGTGACAGTAAAAACTCTTTCTGTGTCTGTCTTACTTGACGAAGGCTTATAAACGGGTCTTCGATCAAGTACACAAGCCGGAATATATATGCAACTACCCTACCCTACGAACATTTTCAGTTCATCGCCTTTTTCAGATAGCAATCCAACAAATAAAAAATAGCTTGCTTACTAGCAAAATTTACCAATAACAATATATTTATCTTCACCAAGCTCTGTTCAGATGTAATTATTAAAATTCCAGGTGGAAATATGTCACCAATAAAGCTACTTGAACTTTCACTTATTATACGTTGAAAAAAGTTCAAAAAGTTTAAAATTAAAGTTTAAACAAGTTTTAGGCAACTTGACTGAATAAGATATTTAAGAGATTTAAATAGATTGTTTGAGAGAAGCATGCAAAGCTAGGGTTATTCGTGTCCCTTTAGACCCCACTGTTTCTGTCCCATTAGACCCCACTGTGTTGTTTTTTATAAATGACCCAACACAGAAGCACTTGTACTTCACCACAGTATTTGACATATACTATCTTAATCTATGATATTTCATCTATCTAAAACTGCATTTTAATTCATAGAAAGTTTTTATTTAATACTTCAAAATTGAAAAACAAGGTACACTTTTAATTAACTTTAAATTCTCCAAAACAGCAATTCTTCTCTTCTCATCAGCACATGCGTTTATTTGCTGATCTTTGGTTGTTAAAATGTGAAGTGTAACTGTTACAATTCTCTAGTGCAGAAAAATTTGTAAAAAAATATATTTTTCCTAGCTTTCGGGCCCTTGTCCCATTAGCCCTGCGTCCCAATAGCCCCCACTCTCCCCTATAAGTTTTAGAAGTTTTTATACACGTGCCGAAAGACATAGTTATTACTTTAAAATATCTAATAACTTGTCAGCTGTTTACCCTGATAATTGATTTTTTGTCATAACATACACTCTTAAAACAAACGAGCTATTTTAACCAATCGGTCTGAGTTAATATTCACTCCTCCAGTGTCGAAAATGCACCTCCCCTATAGGAGTGGATACTTTATTCGTTAAACCTCCGACAGGATCACTCCAAACGAGTGATTTTAACTCAGTCTGAGTTAATATTCACTCCTTTCCAGTGTCGAAAATGCACTTCTCTTACAGGAGTGGATTTCACTCTTTTGTTTTAAGAGTGTAACTTTTGCTTTGCTCAGGCTTTTTAAGTCCTCAAAATTCGTTATTTGCTGTAAAAGACAAACTTTCATATTATGTGTTCAATTTGGGTAGCATAAAAGTTCGATGATGGTTATTTTTAATATTTAAACAATTCTGTCTGTAACAGATTTTGATATCATAATTTAAATACTATTAAATTCATATGTCAATATTTGATTTATTTGAAAGCGCAACGCCAGCGCGAAGCGCTGTGTTAAGGCAACATTTCACCGTAGATACCTTCGCATGTTCTGTTTCCGCCTAAAACATCTTATTAATGTTCCGTTTCAGACACACACACCATCTCGTCAATAAACGCCGTGTATGTGTGGCTGATGCACGTTAAATCTGTTGACTTTCAAAGCTCTGACACCATGCACGACGTCGCTATAAGATTGCGTGGATTTCAAACTTTGTTCAGGTGAATTCCTCATCTGTTCCGTGTTTAAAACTTATGGAGTTTGTCGCCCATATCCCCTGTGTAGCTTTAGGACGATATGAATCCCATTATCTCTACGTTTGTAAATCGTTAAACATCAACATATTAAAAATATATATAGTTTTAGAAGTTTTTATATACGTGACGAACGACAATTGGGTGTTTGCTGAATTAATGTCGCACTAAAAGACTAAAACTACAAGAGGACTATTGGCCACGGGCCTCATATTTAATCAGTGTCAAGTGACGAGGCCGAAACCCAAACTGGCACTTAGGTAGCCGTATCGCGACTTCTTACGCGGCGTCAGAACTTAGGACTACGATCGATTTAACGTGCACCAGTCCAATATACACGGCGCAATTTAATGAGATTTTTTTTGTGAAGCACGATTAGTTTATAGGATTTCTAAGGCGGGGACAGAAACCGGAACGTATTATCATTGCAATGGCAATACATCTTAACTGACCGCGCCACCCTGGCTCTCTACAAAAATTTCACTAAGAATACTAAATTTACTCGACCTTCTAATGCATTCTAATTAACAAGCCGATGATATCAAAAGAAGATGCTTTTAAGGGGTGGGGGACTGGAGGTGCTAGGAGTAAAAACATTTTTAATCGCAAAAATATACATGTGTACATTGAAGCACACTCCACACATGTCTGCTTAATATAAGGTATATCATATATACAAATCATACATCTAAATTCAAACAAATTTTTGAAATATTTACAAAATCGTCCTGGTATTTTAATGATATTTGACCAATACTCGGCTTTTATAATTGCCCCTTTCTGAATTACATGTTTTAAGAATTTATTGTGCACAAAAGGGGGCTGGGGAGCCCAGGCGGTTAAGCACTCTCTTAGCATGCGGAAGGTCCCAGGTTCGGGTCCGGGCATCGCCAAAATAGCTGCCGACCTATAAACGGCCCTTGCAGCCAAAAATGTCCGACGAATAATATCCCGTGTAAGGGAGTGCACGTTAAATATCCTTCAAAGTCCTAACGATGCGTACGATGTCGCCCTTAATGGTTGCGTTGGGTGCCTATTCAGGTGTTGGCTCGCCACTTGACTGTGGTTCTAAAATACGACGCCCGTTGCCAATAACCCTCGTGTAGCTCTAGTGCGACGATAATTCAAACCTAACCTATTGTGCACAAAAACACCATTTCTATTATACCAAACCATTCCAAATGAATTGAAATTTTTAACTATATGTCAACCATATTTATATGCTTGTTTTCAATGCCGTTACCTAGCTTATGAAAAAATTGAAGAATAATTTCTATATATACAGAGCTATATTAACATTAAGAATCAATATTAATATTTAATTTATTATTAGTATCTTACATTTGTATTAACTGAAAGTAAGTAGAGAAATAAATAATTTAGGCACGATTGATTGTACATTTCCTTCATAATTTTAATTACGTTTCTTTACTTCTACTTAGTTTATTAGTTAATTATTATTTTAAAACATTACGACTTCTCATCTGTTTTCACTGATAATTGTTTGCTCCGTGCGAATAATTTTATCATTATCATAAATTTTGGTTGTTTATACCTTAATAAAACTATGGTTTGGAGATAATTTTAGCCTTTTCAGTGCTCAAAATTCTTTATTTGTTGTAAATGATTAACACTGTCAAATTATATGTTCATTTTAGGTCTAAATTAAAAAAATCGACAATGAACAATTTAAGACCACATATAGAAATGACATAGCTTGTATAAATGACAAAAATATATCTGATAATTTGAATTCGATAAATTCTAGATTCAAATGTTGCAAAAATTGATTTACTTCCAAAATATTTACAGTATTTTTTTTTTGCTTGATTCTATCTTTATTTTCATCACTAGACTTCAAAAGTGTATTTTTTGTGCACATGTATTTTTAATGACAGTCTCAGTTTCATAGAGTTTCTATTTTTTCCCTTGTTAGTTATTTAAATTATTTATTAGGCCCAGTGACTTAGTGGTAGTGCTTTGCATTGCCCCGCCACAAGTTCGGGGATCGAATCCCAGATTGGGCGAGATTGACCTATCCTTTCATCCTTTAAATGGGTTGATAACATGGATACCAACATGTTTGGGAACTAAACACTGGAGGTTTCACGTGAGGCTGACCACATTACCAGGTGGCACGACTTGGCCCACTTAGCCCCCTCCATGCGCCGAGGAGAGACTTCTATTAATTTTTAATGGATGATATGTACTCTTTAATTAATGTGTGTCATTCCCTGTCAAATCAACCAATTGTCTTAACCTTGACATTTCAAAAGTAGATATGGTTTGATATATCTAGGTAAAACTAGGTGGCCGCTCATTACATTAGTAAGATGCCACGTGAACACAATGCTCCAATCAAGACCATATTTTTATTCCTTTGGAACTGTTGCCACTCAAGACGTGAAACATGCTCCATTGACTGTCAAAAAGTCTGATATTGGCCTAATTCGACAACACTATGATGTCTTTAAACAGCTGTAGAAAATTTTACTGTTTTTTTTTAACCGATGCCAAACGTACATTTTTTTTAGAAAAACAAGTTTAAAATTACCAAACAACCACTTTCAAATATCTATATTTGTTTCACTGATTGTAATTAACTATCAATATGCTACATTTCATAATACGATGATGGCTTTCAATAGACTCACTCCTCCAGTGTCGAAAATGCACTTCCCCTATAGGAGTGGATCCTTTGTTTGCTAAACCTCTGACAGGATCACTCCAAACGAGTGATTTTTAACTTAGTCTGAGTTAATATTCACTCCTTTCCAGTGTCAAAATGCACATCTCCTACAGGAGTGGATTTCACTCTTTTATTTTAAGAGTGTACCTAGTCAGGTGTCGTTTCGTCACTTGACTGTGTTTCTAAATTATAACGCCCATTGCCAAAAGCCTTCGTGTAGCTCTAGTGCAACGTTATTTAAACTAACCTGAAAAGGTATCTTTAGCTTTCACGCCACGTTTATAACGTAAAAATTGGAAGGTATTATAATCGTCCCGTCCGTCCATCACCAACTTTCATAGCCCAAACTACAAATGCTACGGCCAAGTGTGATACGTCAAAAAAAATTAGCGCATCGAAATTAGAATACATTACGAATTTCTAAAAATAATTCGAAATGCTTCAATTATTTTTTAAAAAATGCAAAAATTAATGATCATTTAAAAAGCATAGGAATTCATTCTTTAATTCTTTTAGACAATAAATTAAAATAAATGTGTGTGTTTTTTCTATATCGATCAGTTTGAAATTACGTCTAATATATTTCATTCCAAGATTCTTTGTATGTTGACATGAAATCTTTTCATTCTATTTAAATGGGAAGAATACTACATATTTATTCCTTCAAATTTTAGTTAATTTTTGCCAACGATAAGTGAATTTCTTAAGTAAAATAAACAAAACTAACCAAATTTGTTTTGTTTTTGAGACGGCTAATTTCCAAAAATTTAGTATATCATCATGAAACCCCATGCCTGATTTATACATCACCCTTACCGTTATTGTCACGAGAAAAAAAAAGTTTTCATAAACCTATATCTAAATTAGTCATGTAAAAAGTAAAACTAAAATAATGTTTTAAATTATAGATGCTCTGTAAATGTTAAAACAAATAGTTGATAATTAGGCGATGGACTTAGCAAAGCATAACAAATTAGCACTCGTGCACCTCTAATTCGACATCCCCCCATTAAACTTAGCAAAAATATAAATTAATTTTGTGCACACACACATGGCAAATTTCGAATCGCCAAACCAAATCGCTTTGCGAACTTCCTTTACAGTTTTCAATAGTAGACACTAGTCTCTCAGCCATCCATCCATCATTGTGACAGCCCTTTGTGATAAGCTTTCAACTTTCTTTGGAGGGGCGGTGTATGAGGGTTTGTTTTCTGGAATACTTTTACTATTTTAGGGCGCTAAACGAGCCAAATTGTTAGCCATCCTGAAGTGCAGGACAGGAAAAGAAAAATCTATGTTGAAAACATTATCGCCATAATGGTGAATATGTTGCCATGAAATTTGGCGAGATCTTGCGGTTTAGGGCATTCGGCTGAGTCTCATTCGGCTGAGTGGACTGTAACCTGCATTTTTTGTCTTGGACATCAGTGCATTGTTAGACCTTATGTTTTACATAGAATGATTGTTTATAACTTAGGACCATGCGGTGATTAATCCTTTGTTGAATATTATTATCAATTCGAAACGAAATACATTTCGTTTTTGACGTAAATATACAATTTCAAATTTTGTCAAATTTGAGCAGTTTCATGAAATAGCGTAGAAGAAATTATGCATCTCCTCCCACTCAAATTTTAACCCTTCGACCTGGTGTTTTATAAGTCATTCGACAATCGACTTGTCAAGTTTATCGGTGCATTGTTGTGTTGACAGCTTTAACAAAGATAAAAGTGTAGTTTTCATAATATATAAGGATAGATTATGCATAATGATTATTCACTTACTATAATAGAAAATTTAAATTCGTACACCCAGAAATATACTGTGTTACAGGAGGGGGTAAAAATGTTGAAACATGCGGGACATGTAGAAATCTAGGCTATTTCGCCTGCAGAGATAGCTTTAGCCCAGTACTGATTGTCGCAAACAATCACTCTCGTATTGAAATCTGGAAGGAATGACGTAACTTGAAACAAGCCAATTACACCATTTCCAATTATTGGAGGTAGTATTCAAATAAGCCTTAACCACCACTCCAGCACAAAAACCACAGTCAAAAATTCAAACTTTTCCTCTTTCTACCTATGAATAGGGGACTGGGAAGCCCAGTCGGTTAGGCATTCGCCTAGCATGCGGAAGTTCCCAGGTTCGGGTCCGGGCATCGCCAAAATAACTGCCTACCTATAAACGGCCCGTGCAGTCGAAAATGGAGAACGAATAACACCCCGTGTGGTGGGATTGCACGTTAAATATCCTTCAAAGTTCTAATGCTGCGTACGATGTCGCCCTTAACGGTTGCATTGGGTGCCTAATCAGGTGTCGGTTCGTTTCTTGAATGCCGTTCTAAAATACGACGCTCGCCGCCAATAGCCCTCGTGTCGAAAAACTAAACTCTACCTATGAATAAGCTTTAGAACCACTTACAAAACCCCAACAAGTACGTGATAACTTTAACAATTACAACCTATTAAACAGGACTACAACAGACAGGTATACCTTGATGATAAATGCTCCCCGAATTGACAGATTCAGCCATGTTCTGTTCGTGGCTATGTATGTACCAAGTGGCAAGGTTGCCGCGGGGCATTTTATAAAACAAGGGAAGCTGATAGAGACATTCAATCATTCGAGAGCTTCCGGCAATGGATCTGTTATAATTAATCAAGGCTTCCTTTTTACAATAACTCGCACCTGTTAAAGGCCTGATTGACTGAGGGTCTCCAAAACAAAGTGCTCAGTGGCCAATCCAATGGGAGTAAAATTATTTTTTAAGTCTCATTTCTCCGGCTGTATTGAATATTTTTACGGGCATTTTTTTTAATTATAGGTATATTGTAGACAACTTATTTTTTTATCTATAATCCCACTTTTTGAAATTGCTCCGAATATTTTGCGTAAAATTATTCAATGAAAATTAAAAAAAATATATTCGAACTTCAAAAAGTGTGATTGTCGGCACCTGTAAAAGTCAGCTGCATTTATAATAATAAAAACTTTGTAAAAATATCCAATGCAGCTGGAGAAATGTGGCTTAGAAAATATTTTTTTTCCTTAATTTTTTTTCTCCAGAGGTTTTCTCCATTGGATTAATACTAACACTTTAGTTTGGAGACCCATGGTCCAGTGGGCTCATTCCTCATTAAAGAGTAGAAATTGGATATCTCGGTGCTGGATCTTCATGAATATCATTTGCACAAAATCGTATTTGAGGGCTGCATCATTGACAGCTTAGCCATTCCGGCGACAGTGTTGTTGAAAGTGATAATTGACAATTTTTAAATTTCAGATTACCCGGATGTGTCTATAGTGATCTTGAAGTATTGGTATTTTGATATAGGGGCTTGCTATAGGCGATGCAATAACACGAAAGTATTCTTTTTACTCCAGAGGTACACGTGGAACCTTCGCAAAATTCACTTCTCAACTTCATTTAAAAAAAATTCTTAATACTAACTTTTCTTTTATAAATTAAAATATTGAAGCTTGCCCCAAAAATACCAATACCGTGGCAGATGATTTATTAACTGTATAAAGAAAATGATTGTCAAGCAGATTTCGGAAGTAGTATTGCAAAAAGTATTTTCAGCTGAAGAATTTATACCCCATTTTTTGCCTACTTTTCTTTTTTAGCTTTTTTTTTAATTCGAAAGAATTTTTTAAAAATGTAAAAGTATGTATTGACATGCGGTCGATGTCCGAATCGATTTCCGTTTGTATTCGTATCACAAAAAAATATAATTATTTGAAAAATAAGTTCTTATCTATATACATAAAAGGCGACTTCTGTTTGTTTGTTTGTTTGTCTGTATAGGACGCAAAAACTTAAGAACCACGCAACAGATTGTCACGAAATTTGGCACAAAAATTCATCTCATCCCCAGAACAAACATAGGCTAAGAATTTTTCGAATCGGACCATTCCTTCTATCCTTTTCGAACGTTTTAAGGGAAAAAATACACCACTTTCGCTCAAATCCGATCATTTTTTCTCTTTCGTGATGCCATCAGGCAGAAAAATTTAAATAAAACTTTTTAGAAAACAATTGAAATTGAAAATGTTTAATTTATTTAATATTTGTTCATTGCCTTCAGAAACAAAATTAATAATTTGAAAAAATAGTAGGATATATGTTTCAAGTTACGTAATCCTACCAGTCTCCATTCTATTATTTTATTGTGTATATATGATTTTAATTATGAATTTTTTAAAAGCATAGTTAAGCTTTTACTGAACTATGTTGTTTTTTGAAGACCGTTGCACTACAGATGCATATTAGGGTTTTGTGTCTTCCTTTTTTCGCCAAATACTTTGCCAAACTCGCCGAGTTATTACAAAAAACGTACCAAATGAGCAATTTTTTTTTTAATTAGCTGGTTTTGCGAAGTTTATCGCACAGGAGCTGAATGGGTGTGTTGTTGGCCATATATTTTCCTCGCCAAATTCGCAAAAAGCGCCAAATGAGCTATAAAAAAATTATTCGGGATATTATGATGACTTTATAGGTGAATGTGTGTGTGTGCCATTCAGCAGAAAAATTAAAATAATTTTTAACGAAAGCAATTAAAATCGAAAATGTTTATTTTGTTATGAATTTTTAAAATGCATAGTTAGGCTAATACTGAACTTTGTTGGCTTTTGAAGGCCATCGCACTAGATTGCACGCAGACCAAGAGTGATCATTTTAAAGTGAGATTTAAATTTTAACGACTTTGGAAGACCGTATTATACCAATCTTTGTCCGGGAAGCATTTTTTTCTGCCTTCTATTCTTCCATTTGTTTTCTGAATGGGTGAGTTCGTAACTATATCTTTTCCTCGCTTCGCCAAATTCGCAAAAAAAAAAGCGCCAAATGAGCTAAAATGTTTTTATTCGGGAAATTACGATGACTTTATCGGTGAATTTTATTGCGTTTTTTAATTTTTTAAGGTAAAAAAGTAGCGGTATTCTGTACTTTATAACGAACGGTACCAGCAACATAAGCTTATTATTCCATAACGTATTAAAGGATAAATATGGATTGAACTGACCTATATAAAAAATGCAAATCGTTTGCTCTTAGCTTGAGTAGCTTATTTTTTTTTTAAATTCTTATCGATTATTTTTTACTTAAATGTGTATTCTTTTTAATTTGAGCTTCTTATCAAAGTTTTGTTTTGAAATTAATATTAATCATTACTATATCCAAGATGGGTAATTAAATGGAAAATTACCGGGTAATCTTCATATCTTATAAAACTCAAATAAAAGGAAAAAAAATAGTTAAATTGACTATTAAATTATTTTTTTCACCTCTTCCCGTGCAACGTCGGGTATAACAGCTAGTAAAAATATATTTGCAAGATTTTTTGGGAGTGACGAGGTTTTGCATTTGCGCATTCGGGACAGAAATTGTGCCGCTATGCCTATTAGATTCTGTCACTCGAAAGGGTACGTTCCATAGAGAGAGAGAGTTTGCAAAATCTAATTTATAATTCCATGTGTTGTGAATCGGCATCCCACTTTCTTTCTATAACATGTCACGCGTACCGATATTATTAGATAATTAATTTTTACAAAATATAATTTGTATCGTCTGCGAGAAAATTAGTTTTCACTATCTTGCAACAGTGTAATGAAGCTTGTTCTTTTCAACGACATTTTGCTGAAATAACATTTTTTTTTTCTCGAACTGGTTGAAAGTCGATGCTAATTTCTTTCTCATGTTCAAATGTTTTAGCTAAGTTTTGGATATTTTTAAAAGCTCCCCCCCCCCATATTAGCGCTTTCACCGCTTTATAAAGTTATGGTAAGAAACTTCGGTCCATAGATGTTAAGTCTAAGTGTTAAATAGAGATATATTTATAGACATCCCTGGTCTCAGTGAAGAAAAATTCAATGAAAGGGGAATGGAAATAAAGGTTCTAATTTAATTATATTTTTACGATACCTTTATAAAGTGATTATTTCAATCGTTGTTTTTATAAGTTAAAACAGTGTTTGGAACTATTGTATTCTTGAACTAAAAAGTCATAAAATAACTCATTTGAAAAGTAATTATCCCTAACCTACTGTTTACTATCAAAAAATAATTTTTCTATAAATAAAGCGACACGATGAATTAGTTAGCCTTGGTCTAAATCGCCTGCTCAATAAAAATTGCCTAATTAACGAAATTAATGTTTTCTAAAATTCTAGACATGCATATGAAGCAGTTTTACATGTTATTAGATTTACGATCCAGACATAAATGTGTTTGTTTAAAAAAAAGTCGAGACAGGAGTGGAGTGAGTAATACAGGATGTATTGCAGACATGAATAACTGCGTTGGAATTCAACAGAATTCCTAAATTTATATCTAAAAAAACCCTATGCATACATATTTACGAATTATTTACACAGAATTAAAACTTTTCCTTGAAAAATGATGACACATGGCTTAATTCTGCTGAATTTCGTAAGGTATGGTTTCCCAACCTTTCTTCAATCCGTAAATAGTGAAATAATAAACAAGAATGTACGATCTCGCCGTCCGTCATTTAATCGGATCATATTTTTCTGCTTCGTTTTATATAAGCTGATTTATTAAAGCGAAATGTTGAAGAAATTAATCAAATGCTGTGATTGTCAAACTATAATTATGTAGTTTTTCGTTGTGCTTCACCATTAGCTTAAATCTTTAGGGGAGAGTGTTGTACCTTGGGACAATTTTTACATTTTAATTTTTTTCTTCGATAATTATAGTCAAAATAAAAATTTAAAAGCAGCATTTCAACACACCAATATATTCCTCTTATAGTATATATTTTTAAATTCTGGCAGCTTGAAATTAAAAAATTGACACTCATTTAAAGTAGATAGGATAAATTGTCCCAAGGTACAATATGATGTTGTACATTGGGACATACTTTATAACTCAGTTAATAGTCATACACTTGAACTAATTTGTGCCAGGAAACAAACTTTATTGTTTTTTCAAGGAAATACACAAATAAAGCTTCATAATTCAAGAATATTTTAAATTATACAGCAAAATTGCAAGTCCAAATTATTTAACATTATATGATGATACAATATGCTTTACTGTCCCAAGGTACAATACACTACATGGTTTAAATAAAAGCAAGATAGTGGCCAATCTAAATGCATTATCATTATTTTCTCATAACCAAAATATTTTAAAATCTTCTCTTTTATGAAGAAAATAAAATGCAGTTGACTTTCTGTAAAAGTACAAAGGTAAAAAATTATATTAGAATGAGAAAAATATTTACTATGGGGTAATGAAATATTATTTTTTGTCACCAATTCATCAATTCAATGATGCTAGTGTTAAATTTTATTATGATGATGTCTGTCGGTAAAGGCTACTATTAGAAATAAACAATGTATGAATATTGCCAATAGATTGTCAGAAATTGTCAGTGTCTCAAGGTACAAACGTCCCAAGGTACAAACGTCCCAAGGTACAACACTCTCCCCTATATAATAGTCCATAAAAAGGGATTTTGGTTAGAGAGTTTTGAAGAAATGAAAATTATCGTCGGGGTTGTACTAGTACATACGTACATGTCCTCTAGGGCACTGAAAACAAATCAGATTTTTTACACCTAGGCATGGAGGAAAAAAAATTGATAGAGAAAAATAATGCAGAGAAAAGCGATGAGCGATGAAAAGTTTAAATTAAAAGTAAACAAATAACGCAGAATAATATACTTTATATTCTTAGTTTTACTAATGTTCTAAACCAGTGGTCGGCTGCCCTTTTCATTAAAAGGGCCGAAATGTTAGAAAATGAAAAAATCGAAGACGTTAGGGATAGCACCTGGTCAATTATTTTAGGGAGAGAAGGGGGGGGGGATTTATGCATTTAAATAGTCATTAAGTGGAAGTAAAATCCCCAAAACTTCAAAAAATTATGATCATATAATACCTTTTTATAAAAAATGTTTTAAACAAAGTATTAAAAAGGTTATTTGAAATTGAATGTGATTAAGAGTAAACAACTAGAAAAATGATACGTTTTTTTTCGAACTTAGAGTAATATACTCTTTATAAATTATATTCCTTGATTTACTGATTTTCTATAGCAGTGGTCGGCAGCCCTTTTCATTAAAAAGGCCAAAATGTTAGAAATTAAAAAAAATTGGAAGGCGTTGCGGATCGCACCAATTATTTTGGGAGAGGTAGGGGGGAGGGAGAGGTAAGCGTTTAAATTCTTATTAAGTGGAATTAAAATCCTCAACACTTACACAAATTTATCAAAATTTAATTATTTTTTGAAAATGATTAAAAATGTATGATCATATAATACCTTTTTATGAAAAATTTTTTAAACAAAGTATTAAAAAAGTTATTTGAAATGGATAGATTGAACAATGGAAAGTGAGAATAGGATTACCATATTTGTTTGCAACAGTAAAAGTAATGATGTTTACTGTTATCTAAAGATTTGGAGGAAATAATCAAAATGAAATTCGAGTTCATCATTCGAAAGAGGTTTGAAATTTTTTGATAACCAAATAGGTAATGCATTGTTTGAAGGTTTAATAGTTTTAGCATTACTGAAATAAACAAAGAAAATTTCGCAAATCATTAGTTATAATTACCTCCCTTCTCATTCAGTTAACAAAGTAGTTTTCAGTGATTTAACAAAAATTGAGTTTTTGATTTTGTAATACTATATAATTATTAATCAGAGCTACAATTAAAAGTTGTATTATTTATACATTGAAAATGTAAAATTTGAGGTTTTAAAGAATTTCTAAAATTTTGAGTTTTTGAAGAGAGCGAAAAGTCGCATGAAACCGTCAAAGGGCGCATGCAGAAGGCGCATGCATCAGCCCGCACGCGGTGCAGTTTCTCTACAGAAAATTTGGCGATATAAAAGTTTTCTCCGCGCCAACAATTGAGGCAACCCCGCAATTCTTCGGAAGTTTTCATGGGAGGAGAGAAAGAAAGTAAGGCCGCACCAGTAATGTTTATTGTTTTCATTCGGGCTCCGGCACCATTTCGAATCGCACGGGGCCGAGTATTCCGTACGCAAAACGTTCTACACGCGTGATAGTTCTATTTATCTATTCTTATCTGTTATTTAATATTTGAAGTTTAAATTATTTAGAAATGTGGAATATAGTTTTAGTTTAGAAGAACTTGTTTTTGTGAATTATTCAACAGTGGAATTGTTCGAGAAAACCGTTTAATGTGATATCTTTACTTCTCAAGTAAATTTGTTGAGCAACTGTCAATATTTTTTTTAAAATAGAACTATTTTTTCAGCATTTGTTTGTTGTCTAATATGAAAAATTAACTTTGTCAAGGATCTGTCAAAGCTGAAAAACAATAGTATTATTCTTTAATTATATCAAAGTATAGTTATTTCACGACTATGAACGAAACCTATACATTCTAAAATGGGTTGAGTCTTGAATATCTTATGCACATCCATACTACTAATGGATAACATATATTATACAGTCCAATAGTTTCTGAATATTTCTGATATTTTTACTCTGAACATCAAAGTCCATTATTTAATTCTTCGTCGAAACTATAATTTAGAACGCCATCTGTTATATTTTTTCCATATATTTGAATTTCTCAACAATTCCATGATATACGAATATTACTGAACTAGCCAGCACACACTAGATCAATACTGGTCCATTACCATTACTGGAACTGCACTTAACAATCCAATCATTACTTGGATCAACACAGTTATCCTAAAACTACTGAATCAAGATTCACCTAAACAACCACTACTTATTCATTACTGGACTGTTGAACAATATTTGGATCACCACTTCAACCATTACTGGATTAATCAACTATTGACCTTATGCCACCCTATCCATGACAATTCATGTCCAGGCTGCCATGCAGCGTTGAGCCATATAATTGGATCATTACTGAACAATCCAACCATTACTGGATCCCCATTCCACCAACAATTACAGGATTAATCAACTATTTAACCAATGCCAGCATATCCATGACAGTTCATGTCCTGGCTGTCATGCAGCGTTGAGCCATAATTGGATCATTACTGAGCACAATCCAACCATTACTGGATCCTGAATTACTGGATTAAATAACTATTGAACCAATGCCGGCCTATCCATGATAGTTCATGTCCAGGCTGCCATGCAGCGTTGAGCCATAATTGGATCATTACTGAACAATCGAACCCTTACTGGATCCTCAATTACTGGATAAAATAACTATTTAACCGATGCCGGCCTATCCATGACAGTTCATGTCCAGGCTGTCATGCAACGATTCATGTGGAGGTACTTGGCCATTGTACTGGCTTTGTGCCTCGTTGTCAGCGTGGCCTACTTGGACGTACAGGCCCGCTACAGGACAATGCCGGACATTGAGGAGGAGTGGAATGCCTCAATGAGGAGGAGGAACCTCCTCAAGAGGTCAGAATGGTGGAGGAATGAGGATCAGTGGTCATCGGTCGAAGACAGCGTGTCGGATTTGTTCGATTCGGAAGAGAGGTAAGAAATTACATTTTTTAATCTTTCTTCATCCCTAGTTTTTTCAGTAATACGCAGGGCAGGGCCTGTTCTAGGAAAACTCATACTATAGGCACAACCTATTTTGGGGGGCCCTTTACGGAAAATATTATGTATGATTTCCAGTAATGATGGTGATATATGACCTATTATTAAATTTTTGCTACAATTTTATTGGCTTCCTTATAAATATTTATAAAAACAATCCCGGTAGGTCAATTTATAAATCAAAATCGAGCAAAAAATTATGTGTAGTATCAAAACTTTTTTTTTTTTTTTTTTTTAGTTTTCTGATATTTTGGAGATTTGGCATTTGGCATAATATAAACTGAAATTTAGGTGCCCCCTAAAATTTGAAGGCTTTAGGCCGGGGCCTTATGGTAGAACAGGCCCTGGTAATATGCATGGTTTGTTACAAATTTAGCCCTTGATTTCCCTAAAAATATCGTTCCTATAGTAGCAGCAATGGCTATGTGATAAAATGAATCCCTATAATTTCGGTATTGGATTGAACTATTTTTCAGGTTTTTGTTTCCCAAATCCAAATCTAAAAAATAGTTCAACCGAATTCAGAAAATTTGGGGAAACATTTCACAAAAGGACTGTTGCCGCTACTAAGAACCATTATTATGGTGAAACCAAGCACAAAATGTTTTAACATTGTAGATTTCTATAAATGGTTAATTTTAAATTTAAAGTTTAAAACCAGTAGTATAGGCAAATTAATGTTTTTCGATATTATCCCAAAATACATATTTAAATTCAATTTTTTTCGACGCACATTTTTTTATCACACTAGTTTAGCACAATGATAACATTTATTTTGTAGTAAGCACTATGAGTAGTTCATGCGAAGACGTTCTTTAACAGGGAGAGCTTTAAATCTTTGTTATTTATTCATTCACTCGCATAAAATCCAAACATAAGATTGCGATAATGAGAGATTTATATTAGGTCAAGGTCCGGCTTAATTTATGACTTTAAAATTGGTATTTGACTGTCAGATGACACCTTGTAACTTAAATTGAATTCTATTAAATTGCTCTCCACAAAGAAGAGAGTGTTAAGATTTTAAGCTAGTTTTCAGATATGATAAGAAATTATATTTATTTTTTCTGCTTCGTAGATGCTTTCACAAAACAAATGGATATAAGAATAGTTTTGGATGATATAAAATAAAAACCTTTAAAAACATAGAACAAAAGTGAAATTAGTTATGACTTTGGTTTTTACTAGCAAAATGAAGAGTATTAACCTTAATTTGCATCCATAACTTCATTTTGGACTTAGAGGAGCAGCCTAAATAAACAGAATAAATCTGGAGTTCAACAAACTTAACTTTAATAGCTTTCGTTTATCTTTATTTCAAATCTTGTATTTCAAAATTTCAAAAATTAGAGTTGTAATTGAACATTTAAAGTTTTCTCATTATGTATGAGGATTTCTCTTTTTTTTTTCGTTTACACCTCAGGTTTTTTTTTATATTTCTCTGGTTATCCTTTTATATTTCGTTTAAATGAGTATTATAGACTGTATAGTATTTCGTATTATCCATCATTTCTTAGTACTTATTTTTCATTATGTAAAACACAAGTAATAAATTTTGATTTTTAGTATAGAAGAGAAAATGGTGAAAAATTGCAACGTTTAGTTGAGAAAAGAACTTATTTTTAAAATTATTATTTAAAAAATTCAAATTTTGATACCTATTACCTTTACTAATTAAAATAACTTCATCCATATTGTACATTAATTAGGAAAAATTAGAGAAAACTATTTTGTGATCACGTTTTTTTCCGGAGAATTAATATGTGACGCAATTTTTTGGTATTTTTTCATTAACTACATGGAAATAATTAAAGGAATTGGCAAAAATTAGTCGTTCAAAATGCTTTAGATTAAAGTCGATTATTTTTGAAATATTTTTACTATTGTTTTAAAATTGTTTCATTGTTAATTTTCATGATATTTCATTTATACACTGGACTTTTTCATTTAGTAAATCATTAATACTCTTACAAACATCAGAGAATTCTGTTTTAAGTATGCAGACTCATTTAAAAAGATCATAGATTATTTTCTCAGAGAAAAAAAATAGTATGTACACAAATTTATTGAATCAAATTCATAATTCTTATTTATTGTAGCTGATGATATACTATTTAAACTGTTATTCTTTTAGAAATCTTTCAAATTGTACAAATATAAATGGTTAAAACGACTTGTTTCTGAAAAAAAAAATCGTAATGGAAATTTTTCTTTATATAATAGCTGACGTCTTATGTCTGCAATAGTTTTTTTTGTCCTATTAAAATTATTATTAAACTTCAAATTTGAAGTTAGTATAAATAGTTAACAAAATATAACTAATCGCTAATTTAATTTAGTTTACCTTTTAAACATTAGGGTAATATTAAATGAGTTCAAACTTGAATTTAGTTTCAAACATACTTTCACATTGATGGACACATTCTAATGTTAGTTGTATATTGTATTAATGATAATTTACACGAAATTGTACACATTTTGAATTTTCAAATAAAATTCTTGCTAACTAAATTTGAAATAAATAATTTAACACTCCCCACTTTACTCATAATATTAGTTGTTTATTCAAGTGTATATATAATTTTCACCATTTACTTTATTATATGAGAAATGATGATAAAAATTTAAAATAATTATATTTAAGTACTATATTTACTTTTAGCCAAAATCAATCGTGTTACTAAGTAACGAATTCATTAAACAATAGTGTTCATGAAACGTGGCCAAATAACAGATCAATTAACTTTTAACCTTTTTGGATTTCTTAATTAACAAAGTTTGATAAGTAATTTGAGTGCAAAAAGTGCTAGTTTTTAAATGGGGTAAGTGTTCCACCAGGCCTTATACAAGTAATTAGCCGTTGGGAGGAACCAGATGGCTGCTTGGTTTCTGAAGCAGTCTGACTGTTGTAATATTTTCGGAAGAGCTATTTGCGATTTTTTCAACGTTTACTGAATTTCCATGTATACATCTATATACATAAAAGGAAGTTTCTGTTTGTCTGTGTGTTTGTATTAGACACGCGATCTAAAGAACCACGAACCACGCAACAGGTCGTTACGAAATTTGGAACAAAAATTCATCCTAACTCCGGAACAAACATAGGCTAAGAAATTTTCGAATCAGACCATTCCTTCTATCGGTTTCCAAATTTTTAATGGGGGAAAATACACCACTTTCACTCAAATCCTATAATTTTTTTCCCTTTCGTGATGCCATTCAGCAAAAGAAATTAAATAAAATTTTTGACGAAAATAATTAAAATTGAAAATGTTTATTTTCTTATGTTGCTAAATTCAAAATTTCAAAAATAAGTTATGCTTTTCAAGTGACGTAATCCAACCAGTCTCCTTTCTAGGATTTATTGTGGATATTTAATTTGAATGATGAATTTTTTTAAATTATCAACTCGCCAAGTCATTACAAAAAACGTACCAAATGAGGAATTTTTTTTATTAGCTGGTTGTGTAAAGGTCATCGCACGAGAGCTGAATGGGTGTGTTGGTAACTATATCTTTTCCTCGCCAAATTCGCAAAAAAATCGCCAAATGAGCAAAATGTTTTTATTTGGGAAATTACGGTGACTTTATCGGTGAATTTTATAGCGTTTTTAACATTTTGATTTTTTAAGGTAGTATAAGTAGCAAGATTCGGTACTTTATTACGAACGGTAACAGCAACATAAGCTTAGTTGCAGAGTTGGAACGGGTCACAAACTGTGCAGGTTCTCATCCTTGCAAACTACATCTACAGCCATATCACACTTCACACGCACAAGTAGCAAGTATAATCTTGGTTGTATTATTCAGGCCTCATTAAAACGTGATTTAATATATATAGCAGGGAAGTAAAAGAACTACCCATGTAAATTACCAACAGTTATGATAAATTTTCGTTCACATTAAGTCAGATACGTATTACAAAATGCTTGCAATATATGCTATTAGCTTAGCTGCGTAGGATGATTTTAGATTCATAATTTGGGATAAAGCTGAATTGAAAGCCAATTCATTAATTATATAAAACAATATATTTTCAAGAATAACAATGTTTATGCAAAATTTACATTATTTTTAATACTGAAACTGAATACTATAGAAAACACGTTTACTGCTGCATAACAACAAAACTAATGTATCACAAACATCTATGCAGTATGCACTGTATATACACTCACTAGTCACTACGCTGTATAGTATGTAACAGATTTGCAGTGTTAAAGAATATGGGAATACACAGTTTATTCAGAATGAATAGGCTGGCCTAATGATATATCGAACATAAGTACATAGCATAATCAATATAGAAATTTACTCAAGCACATATTAATCTGATTATGTAATTTTAGAATAAAATAAGCTTGAAACTTAAATACTGAATCAAATAAATCCACATTTCAACCCCTCAGAAACTAAAACTTGAGCCTCAACTATACAGTCTAGCTATTTAGTCTATATTCCCAGAATGGTTTGGTCCCTGGGTCATTCCGGGTCAGTGGGTCATTCCGGGTCAGTGGGTCAGTCCGGGTCATTGGTCACTGGGTCGAATCCGGGTCTGATAGAGTGACCCATGACCCAGTGACTCAGACCAAAAAAGTGACCCAAGTGACCCAGATGACCCACTGACCCGGTGACCCGTTCCAACTCTGCTTAGTTGCTGTTTTTAGTTGCTAGTATTCCTAGTTGCTAGTATCTTAGAACCACTGTCAGGTAACGAGCCGACACCTGAGTAGGCACCCAACTCAACCGTTAAGGGCGACATCGTACTCAGCGTTGGGACTTTAGAACATACTTAACGTGTAATCCCTCTACACAAGTATTATTCGTCGGACATTTTTGGCTGCAAAGCTCATTTATAGGTCGGCAGTTATTTTGGCGATGTCCATGCCCGAGAATGGGACCTTCCGCATGCAATGCCAAAGCCTTAATCAACTGCTCTCCCCAACCCTCTATTAAACATAGGATTTCCAGCTAATTCATGAATAGCGGCATCGCTCGCATCGCAAAAGAATAACATTATCGCAGTAGACCTTGCGTGGCCCGAAGCCCAATATAAACACTGAGCCAGAGGTATATGCCCATTTTAGCTTTATGTCACTGAATACACGAGCCGCCTTATCTTGCTGGCCGAATTACGGATACAATAAGATCAAAAGCATGAGAAGCCGCGTATGCTAAGTCAAAGGATTTAGAGGTTTTTTTGGGTTGATATTCAGTTTTTATATGGGTTTATATGAAATGTGGATTGAATAAAAAAAAGAATAGAGAAATATAAAATAGTAACCAAAATTGTTTTTCTCTATATAAATCCATATTTTTGAATACCTAAACATTATTGTCGGCAGATTTTTGATAACATATTGAATATTAAAAGAAACTTTTAGATATTATATCAAATTCTTGATTTTTTAATTAAAAAAAAACAATTTATTTTTTAAATGGCTGAATTGAATGTTGAATTTGCAACAAACTTCTTTCATATCTATTATGCAAGTCAAGAAATCTGAATTTTGATTCCAGGTTTTTAATTAAATGATTTTGAAAATGCTTGTTTTTTTTCTCCCTGCCCCCCCCCCCCCCCTCCCCCTATATATGGTTCTAATATTTAGTAGCAAACAAGGTCGCTGCGAGGGCGATTGCACCCCTCCTCCGGGATTTCAAAGTAGATAGAAAAATAGTAAAATTAGCATATTTCGCTTTCGATACAGTGTGTAAAGGTACAGAGATGATTCTAATATGTGTGTCTATTTTAAACAGCACATACCACTCAATTTTGCAGGTAACCAACTAGCTTCCATTCCCTGAAGGGGGATAATATTGTGATAGGGGCGGCAAATCATTCGTAGCCTACAGGTGGCAATCTTTAAATCAGGCTATGACTACGAGTCCTTTTTATAACATAATAAACGATAATATCTCTGAAAAATAGAACACAGAAAGAGCAGCGGAACGAATCAAAAACTCGTTTATCTTCAAAACTTTAAAAGAAAACCTCAAATAAAAATATTTTTGTAATTCAAAAGTACTTTTGACAAGAATAAGCCATTTTAACAGATAAGCATTTTAAACTAAGAGATGACATCAACCACATATTCCTTTGGTGTATTTACCTACACTCCTTGCCAACCTAAGTTGGGAAAATAGAAATATGCTATGGAGAAGATCCTTCCGCGGATGTAAGGAGTTCCATAAATAATTTGTGAAACCATCCAGAAAACATTCTTAATATACTAATTTCATTTAAGGTCTAACAAATTTGAATATTATTTAAGAAAATTTCGAAATTTTATCAGAATGAAAAGTGTATTTTGGTTAAATCGCATTAAGATAATTGTGTATTTAAATATTACTTTACAAGAGTTTCCAACTAACGGACCAATCGCGTTTTCCCCCTGCCTTTTTACTATTTGTTTTTACCCAAGTTAGGTTGGCACGGAGTTTACATTGGAAAAACAACATTCTTTTTTTTTTGACAACGAAACTGCATTGAATATACTCACATCCCCGGACATTCCTTTGTTAAAAAGAGAGATAATAATGCTCGCAATCTTAATGGGTATAATAAGACATTTAGCACTCTCGCAAAAACGCTTTAGCTTTTTCTACAATGGGGTCTGAGTAGTTTTCATTCAGTTTGTTCATGTTATCTTTTATATCTTAGGTCATTTTCGAGTCTTAGGGTTCTTTTGTTTAACGTTTGAAAGTTTTTGTACAGGTGTTGGGTTGACCTGTGTTCGATCCTTGGTTTATAATTAAGGGGGAAGGGGGTATTTTTTTTGTATGGAAAATGTAGTTTTCTAACTTAAGTTCTGCCATCAAACTTTTTTGGTTTTAGAAGGAATTGCTGTAAAACGAAAAAAAAACTACAAACTCAATTTTGGCACGCGAGTTTGCAGTACCGACATCAAAAGGTTCTACAGGTCAAAATTAGGTTCTGAGAAAATCTCGTATGCGCAAAGTTTAAAGTATACATATATTTTTGGTTTCAAAAATATTACTGTTGAAATATATTCAGGCTTTAAATTTGGTAAATAAGTTTTCAGTTACTGTTGGACGTCATAATAAGGTTTTCGAGGAAATCGGGCTTTCGCAAAAAGTAACTGGAATATAACTTTTTTATTGCCCTTTTTATAAGGTATGGAAATTACCTTTCCATTTTTTTGAGGTATTGAAGTTACCTTGCAGGGAAGATTGTTGCTTTTGAATGTAAAGAATTATCGAGGGGAATTCTAAAATCACGTAGTGTTGACAAACGACAAATAACAGTGATTGCGCCCTCTAGAAGGGAGAGTGTAGGCTTTACAGCCCATTACCCAGCTCGCCAGAAGAGACAGTCACAATTAGAAGAAGAAGAAGAAAACTTTTTTTATTTCACAGAAATATATTGGTTGTCAATTTGCCCCCGGGCCTTTCCAGACAACACATAAAATTAACAATCAAAATCCATTGAAGAAAATTAAAAATAATATTTCAAATTACACCCAAACAAAAGGGGAACAAAACATGACAAAAACACAAAACAAAAGAAGAGACACACAAACACTTAGACAAATAACAACATTTATTGACAAGCACAAACATCCATGCACTTACCGGGATTCGAACCCGAGTCCAGCAGCTCCAAAGGCTAGTACACTAACCATTGCGCCGATGGGCCGACTCACGTAGTGTTACACACCCCTAGTTTCTTTCTGAAATAAATACTTAAGAATTTTTAATTGGTAATTTAGGTAATATTGGGAAATATTCTTGCTATACAATAGTATATGTTTCTCATGCAATATTCCCTTCTTTTCTGGTATAATAAAATTCTTAAAGGTTCTAAAATATAGATAAAATTTATTTTAAAGTTTACTTTTAAAAACATGAGAAATTGTTTAAAGCCCCATTTCTAACTATATTCATGCTCACCTGAAAGAAAGGCTTAAGTATTCAGGGTAAGAGTTCTGTACAATGTAACAAACCGGGTGGCCTTAGTAATTATCGTTCCTCTTCGTTAATGATACTATGAATTATTTACATTAATGAGCATGTTGGCTTATTAATAACAAATTTCGACGGGGAAAATCAATAACCAATTAAAATCATTCATTTATATTAAATAATTATGGATAATTATATGTTAAAATGACTATTTCTTAGATGAGATATGGCCTTTGGTTTGAAAACCATTAATTTTGGCCATAACATGTATAACTAATATCGATACAACATGTATTTTTAATTACCATCGATTCTAATAATTATGATCATAGTTAACAACATTGGTCAATTTGTATTTGGTTTAAAAAATCATTATCAAAATTGGACCGAAACCAAAGAATAAATACTGTATTCTTAGACAAAATTGGGGGGGGGGGGATACTAAACACAATGTGGGTCCAAATTTTAATTAAATGCAATTAATAAAATTTATTTGATTGGAAAGTAGGGTGTTCATTAATCAATTAGTTGATATTATTACTTATATAATATTACTTTCACCATACGACATTTGTCTCTGTACCTCGTACACGTCTGACAATTTACCTTGTCCCTGCACTCAGAAAAAAATGTGTTGACTTTTAATACAAAAATTGTATTTTTCCTACACTCCTTGCCAACCTAAGTTGGATAAATAGAAATATGCTAATGGAGAAGATCCTTCCGCGCATGTAAAGAGAATTATTTGTGAATTAATCCAGAAAACATGTTTAAAACACTCGTTTAAGGCCAAACAAAATTTCATATTATTTGAGAAAATTTGGCAATTTAGCAGAATGAAAAGTGTATTTTTGTTAAATTGTATTCAGAACATTTTATACTTAAATATTACCTTACAAGAGTTTCCAACTAATGCACAAACCGCGCTTTTCCCTCTGTCTTTTTACTCTGTTTTTACCCAAGTTAGGGTGGCACGGAGTTAAGTTTTGTTTTAAGTCTTGTTAAAACAATAAAAAAGTTTGTTAAAGGCGCAGCACACATATCTATTCGTCCAAAATGTAGCTCAATCTCTTCATATTAATGTTTCGGATAAAGTCGTACCAAAACTGAAATATATATATATTCCGGTGCTTAAAAACGAATGTTATGATTTTATTATACCATATTTCAGTAAACAATATAGTTTACAGGGTTTTTTTTTTTTTGTCAATTGCGCATGGATATAATCATCGTCCCTAAATTAGTGTTCGTTTCGTACGTTATCAAAATCAAACATACGATTCTTGTATTGAAACGACACAATATTGTATTTTTGCCGTTCCTACACAATACTTGTATTACATTTTGTGGGCGCACCTAATGGTAATTAAATGGTTAAACAAAATGTATTTTCTTTCCAGATCTGATACCAACCCCAAGAAGGGCACCAAGCGTCGCCTTCCAGGGGCGATCATCATCGGGGTGAAGAAGGGCGGCACCAGGGCTCTGCTCGAGATGCTGAGACTGCACCCCGACGTGGTAGCGCCCGGTCCAGAGATACACTTCTTCGACAGGCACTACGACAAGGGACTGCACTGGTACAGGTGAGCTGCGGTTGACTTGTTCATCTGCGAGACCTATCTATGCCCTCAACTGCCAAAAAACTAAACTCCTCGGAGCAACAGCCCATTAATGGGGCCAAGGCCTGGTGTGCCTATGTCAGCAAAGGGCTCTGGGGTGCTACACCCTTAAAACAAACGAGTGATTTTAACTCAGTCTGAGTTAATTTTCACTCCTTTTGGTGTCGAAAATGCACTTCCCCTATAGGAGTGGATTTCACTCTTTTGTTTTGTTAAACCACCAACAATCTTAACAACAAACAAGCGATTTTAAGGAGACTAGGAGCGATTTAGGAGTTAATTTTCACCCCTTTCCAGTGACGAAAATGCACTTCTCCTATAGGAGCGGATTTCACTCTTTTGTTTAAGAGTGTAGGCATATGTCCCTGTAAGGTGGTCAGCCTTCCCGCGGAACCCCCAGTGTTTAGTTTCCAAGCATGCTTGGACTCTTAACTGCACTGTAAAAATTCTGTAGTTTTTACAGAAAAAAACTGTCAGCTATTGTGCCAGAAAAGAATGAAAAGTTTACAAAAATAATCTTTCAATTTTATGCAGACAATGTGCAATTTTAAAGCAAAAACTGTTTTTAACACACTAAAGAAAAGACGAAATTTCATCTATTCTTTTCCGTTCACCCCAAGGGAGACATTGAGTACATACACGGTAAGTAGGGTAAATATGAGAGTTCTGCATCACAGGGAGCCCATAGGCGCCCATGTTAAACCATTTTCGGCCCCCTACTCCAAAATCGGGGAGCCATTAGGAACCTGTTCAGCCATCCCGCCCCTTATCTCAAATCAAGGTACCATTTCTAGCTCCATAGGAAAGCATTAAAAGCCGTTCTGTTCTAGATTATGATAAGATAAACCTGATTTTCTACATTCATAGTAAAAAATGCAACTAATATTACTTGTTTTCTGACCCGCAGGGAAGATTGTCCTTGTCGGTATAAGTTCTTTTTGGGGAACATTTAACATGTGAACTTGATCTGAAAGTGTTATTACCTTAAACAAACACGTAATTTTTTTTTAAATCGGTAGGATTTTTATCGTAATTATTACATCTAGGAGTAAAAGCAATTTATATCATTTTAATTATAGGAGTTATTTCATTAATTAAATAACAAAATTTATCTATTTAATCCTGTTTAAACTGTTATCATTTAAAACTAAGAAATTTTTTATTCATCAACTATTTAAATCTCACAAACTTTTTGAAAATTGTATATTCAATTTATTTTTTACCTAGTTTACATATACATATGTTTTATACTGAAAAATATTTAACTTCATAAAAATTAAAAAATTATACTATATATTTAAAAACTAACACTACTTTTTTACTAATGTTCAGATAACACTAAAAGTTTTTTTTTCTCTTATCGGAATATTTTTTTACACCTTACACATATAAATACATAGTTTTTATAGAAGGATACTGTTTTTACCTATCGTTATGATTTGCTTAAAAGTAATTAAAGTATTATAATTTCAGGTAAAAAGTTTTTTTTTCCATTGATTAGATAACAAAATTTCAATTTTATACCACTATCAGCCAAACACTAAAAGTTTTTTTCCTCGTATTAGACTATTTTTTGTACCCAACGCGTATGAATATAAAGTTTTTATCGAAGAATACTATTCTTTACATACTCTTAAGAATTGTTTAAAAGTATTTAAATCATTATTATTCCAATTAAGAAGATTTTTTTTCTCACACATTAGATAACAAAATTTCAATTTTAATATGTTATCAGTTAAAACTAATACATTTTTTCTCATTCATATCGGACTATTTTTTCTACCTCACGCGTATGAATACAAAGTTTTTCGCGAAAGGATACTGAGTAATCAGGTCACCGTTTGATTATAAAAAGAAGAACTCGATCATATCAGCTCATTCGCAGCAGAAGCGCTCATCTACTTTACTCCCTCTTAAAATCGAAGTAATGGATACCTCAGACTCTATGGATTTTCAATCAACAAATGTTTTAGAAAACTTACAATATGTTCAACCCAATATTTCTTGTACTATCTGCAATAAGGAATTTAAGCATCGTAAAAATTTACTTCGTCATGAACGAACAATTCATGGAAATGCTGAACATAAGTGCTCCTCTTGTAATGCAACATTCAATCGACTTGATAAGTTAAAATTACATGTCCAATCTCATGAAAAGAAATCGCTGAAAAGAACCCGTGAGGAGGAGAAAATAAGGCCTGTAAAGAAAACTCGTCGCTCACCAAAAGTCAAAAAAGGAAGTTTAAACACGTTTGAAACGCAATTTATTCATCCATGTGAGAGGAATTGTCAAGACCCAGAAGCCTTTCTTCAAAGTGTACATACAGACCTCATAAATAGTATTAGGCAACTAATTGATCATAATGGTATCAAGTGGTACCTAAATATGAAAGTTAAATTCACTGGAAAAATTTCAGAAACTGAAAATGAAGAATGCACTGCCTTCTTTAGATCAAATTGTGATACAACTCTTTCCGGAGAAACACCGAACATCGAAAATGCAAATGAAAAGGTAAGAAACATTTATTTAAAACGTTTATAAAAATGCAAATGTCTATACTATAAAATCTTAATTCTCTATATATACTTATAAAATCTTGTTGAAACCACGTATGCAAAATATTATTTTTATTAAAATACTTTTTAGAATAAAACTAATTTCTCAAATTTCATTTATAAAAGTGGAAAATGACTCAAATTTCTTTATATGATTGATAAGATATATGTATACTAATATGATTATATGTTTGAACAGAGAAGCTAATGAGTTCAATATAAATTAAAGATGTTATAAACATTATTTTTCCTATTTAAGTACATGTTCTCTAGTGCTAATGCTACAAAAACTATAGTATTTTTTGTTCCTTTATAGATTCTAACTTCATTTATCGAATTCGAGGGACGAGGTTCAGGATGGATAATTGATCAAATACTACATCTTGAAGTGAACACCGCCATATACATCCCCTTAGGAGCAGCTTCTTACCTACCTCTTCCTAAGGAGCTTGTGAAGACAAAAAGCATTCTAAACATTCAGAATACTGACAATAAGTGCTTTCTCTGGTCCATTTTAGCAGCCTTACATCCTATTGATAGGGAACACAATGCTAACAGAGTTAATAACTACTTAAGTTTCGAGACGGAAGTAGACACAACTGGAATAGATTTTCCAACACCTATTTCACAAATCGAAAAATTTGAACGAAATAATAATATTTCCATAAATGTATTTGGATATGAAAAAGAAGTTTTCCCTCTTCGGATAACAAATAGAAATTGTGATAAGCACGTCAATTTATTACTCATATCTAATGAAGAAAATCAACATTATTGTTTGATTAGAGATTTAAGCCGACTACTATCGCAATTAACCAAACACAACGGTAAGGCATTTTATTGCAATTATTGTCTTCACCGTTTCGCCTCACAGGAAACCTTAACCTCGCATATTGGGAACTGTAGGGAGCATAAGATACAAAAAATCAAGATGCCTACTGAAAGTAATAAGTGGTTATCCTTTGATAAATATGATTTTGGTTTAGCAGTACCATTTGCAATCTATGCTGATTTCGAATCTATATTATTAAAAACGAATACATGTCTACCAAATCCCAACCACTCTTCCACATCAACTATAGCGATACATGAAGCATGTGGTTTTGCATATGTTATTGTTAATGCCGAAGGTAAAATGATTAAAAAACCAGTTATCTATCGTGGTAAAGATTGCGTTGATAAATTTTTAACTATGCTTTTAGAAGAAGAGGAAACTATTCAAAAAATTCTAAACATTAAAAAACCTATGCTTTTTACTGATAAAGATAAAATTCACTTTGAAAGTAGTGAATCTTGTCACATATGTGATAAACCACTACTAGGTGATAAAGTTAGAGACCATGACCATTTAACATCAGCCTACAGAGGAGCCAGTCACAATAAATGTAATTTAAAATATCAGGTGGCCACCCACATCCCCCGTCCACATACATAACTTAAAAAATTACGACATGAATTTAATTATGCAAGGTCTTGGAAAAATTAAGAACAAAAAAATTACTTGTATTCCAAGTAATAGTGAAAAATTCATCTCATTTTCTCTCGGAAAATTACGTTTTCTTGACTCCCTGCAATTCCTAAATGCCTCTCTTGACAAATTAGTGTCAAGCATTGATAAAAGCGAGTTAAAACTCACGAGGGAATATTTTGGAGATAAGGCGGATCTAATGTTCCGCAAAGGTTGTTATCCCTATGAATATATGGATAACTTTGAAAAATTTAATGATACTTCTCTACCTAGTAAGGAAAGCTTTTTTAGCCATCTAACGGAAGAGCACATCACCTCTACTGAATATGAATATGCACAAAAAGTATGGAATGAATTCGACTTAAAAACTATGGGTGACTACCATGATTTATATGTTATAAGTGATGTATTACTATTAGCAGACATTTTTCAAAATTTCAGACAATTCTGCTTAAAAAATTATAAGTTAGACCCATCTCACTGCTATACCGCCCCAGGTCTTGCATGGCAAGCATGCCTACGAATGTCTGATGTGAAACTTGAACTCTTAACAGATCCGGATATGCACCTTTTTGTTGAGAGGGGGATTAGAGGGGGTGTAGCCATGATATCCCATAGGTTTAGTGAAGCAAACAACAAATATTTAGATAACTACAACCCTAACATTCCATCTAGCTATATAATGTATTTAGATGCTAACAATTTATATGGCTGGGCAATGTCTCAAGCTCTTCCTACTCATGGTTTTCAATGGGTAGAAGGTAATGTAGATTTTATGAATATTCCTGATGACTCCGAGGAAGGTTTCATTCTAGAAGTTGACATTGATTATCCTGAACACCTTCATGATAATCATAATGATTATCCACTTGCACCGGAAAAGCTTAATATTTTACCTTCAATGATTTCGCCCTATAATCAATCTTTAGCCGAAAAATTAAACCTAAAAGTAAAACCTACAATAAAACTAGTCCCAAATCTATTGTCAAAAAAACTAGATACATTGTTCACTATCGTAACCTTAAACAATATGTCTCACAAGGATTAAAAGTAACCAAAATACACTCGGCTCTAAAATTCCAACAAAGTCAATGGTTAAAGAAATATATTCTATTTAATACAGAGCAAAGAAAATCTGCAACTTCACCATTTCAAAAAGATTTGTTCAAACTCTTAAATAATGCCGTCTTTGGAAAAACAATAGAAAACTTGAGAAATAGAAGAAAAATCGACTTGGTTACAGACGAAAAAAAGGCGAAAAAGCTTGCAGCATCCCCCAGTTTTTATTCATTTAAAATTATCAATGAAAACCTTACTTCCATTGAGCGAAAAGTTACATCACTTTTCCTAAATAGACCTTCTTATGTTGGGATATCGATTCTTGAAATTTCTCGAACTTTAATGTATGATTTTCACTATAACTACATTAAGAAAAAATATGGATCAAAGGCAACATTACTGTTTACCGATACTGATAGTTTATGTTACAACATACAAACATCAGATATTTATGATGACATGCAATCAGATTCACACCTCTTTGATTTTTCAGATTATCCCTCAGACCATCCTTTACATAGCGATATAAATAAAAAGTCTTAGGAAAAATGAAAGATGAACTTTCATCTATAATTGTCATAGAATTTATAGGTTTAAAACCGAAAATGTATAGTATAAAAAGCGTAACAGAAGAAAAGAAAACCGCTAAGGGTGTAAATAGGGTGGTTGTAAAACGTCACATTAAACATATAGACTATAAAAACTCCCTCCTCTCTGAATGCCGCAGTGTCGCCCAAAGCCATTCTATTGTTAGCAAGAATCACAAACTACAAACAATTTCTTCAATAAAATCTACATTATGCCCCTATGACACAAAAAGATATGTTTTAGAAGACGGTATTGCTTCACTTGCCTATGGTCATTATAAGTGTAAATATTAAACAGTATTTCATCAACTCATTGTAAAATGTTCAGCACTGTTGTATTATTTTTTTTTAATGTAAAGTATTTCCATTGTTGAATTGTTAATGTATATAAGACCATAATAATTTGTTATATTGTATAAATTGTAATATGTATTTTTGTATTTTATGTGTTATTATTATTTGAAAAATCAATCAAATAAAACAAAATGAGCTACTCTTGTTGTTATACTTATTTTTTCTATTACTTCAAAAATACATTATCTTTAAACTAATGTAAGTAATTAAAAAAAATCTAAACTATACTTAACTATTATAAATTTGAAGTATTATTCTAATATCAATCAAATAAAAGTAACTCAATATTTTCCTTTAAATACCTCATCTTTAAAACGCTTTTACAAAGTTTAATATTTATATCTTTACAAATAACTTCATCACCTAACTGTGGTTCTAAAATACGACGCTCGTCGTCAATAGCCCTCATGTAGCTCTAATGCGACGATAATTCAAACCTAACCTAATAAATAACTTGAAATCAAGAATCTTAGATAAAATAAGAGAGTATTAATCAAAAAGACACATATTTCTACTTTTAAAAATAATTAGAAACTGTCAAATTCTCCAAATTATACACACTTCTTCTACTATATGAAAACTCGAGATTGCTATCAAAACATTTCAAGCTAATTTATTTCCCAATCCAGGTTAAGACTTTGTCAACGTAGATAAGATTACCACTTATTCTTATCTATAAAAACGGAGAATACCAACAGCTCAGCTTTTTCATTAATCAGGCTAAAGAAACAATTTCATACTACCTCAGTATATATAAAAGAAATATTAGCACCTACAAAAGTTATACTTATAAATCAAAATATTATCCATACATTATTCGAAATACATATTTATCACTAATAAAACTTTATACTGAATCAAATAAAGACTAATTTCATGAGGTATTGATGAGAGTGTCTAAACATTACAACATAATATTTACATATATCGGGTAGGTCCACTCACGCAATGGTTAGTGCACTAGTCTTTGGAGTCACTGGGCTTGGGTTCGAATCCAGCTAAAGACATGGATGTCTGTGTTTGTCAATAAATGTTGTTATTTGTCTATGTGTTTGTGGCATCCTTCTTCGAGCGTCTCTTGTGACTATCTCTTCTGGTGAGTGGGGTAATGGAGTATATAGCCTACGCCCTTCCCTTTCTAGAGGGTGCAATCACTGTCATTTATCATACATATATCCAAATTTTTATCGACATAGCTATCAATTTAACCTCAAATAAATGAAAAATATCCTTTAAAATCATAAAATGGTACATATCAAAGTAAAATATTACTTTCTGATATTGAAAATGTACAGGAAAAACTTTACAAAATTATTTTTTTTTTACTAAGAAAACATTTTTCTGAAAAATAATATTCAAGCAGTGCTTTAATATCCATTTTTAATTTACTATGATTGATTAAAATTTTTTTTCAAGTATAAATTCTACTAACGTAACGTACATACAACTCAGTTCAGAAACATCAATATTTATTTACAAGTAGTAAATATATCTAAATAAGAATATAATATTTTCTACGCAACCCAAACACAAAAACTTTAACAAAATTCTAACACAGAGCACTTCCCCATTATACATTTTTTTCACTTGATTTTTTAAAAAGGAATAATTTTAAAAATAAAAAAAATTCAAAAATTCATTAAATATAAAGACCTACAAAATTTTAGTACATTGAATAGAATACAATTAACAAATACCACCTTAAAATAATAGTTTTACACTATATTTCTAGGTATTTAGGTTAGATTCTAAAAAGTTATTTATTTTAATGCAATTACTTTACTCAATAAAATATCTTCAAACATCATATATACAACAATAAATCCTTTTTTCCAAAATTAATTATTAATTAAACAAAGTCTTAAAAACAACTATCAAACTCAATACTCTTTCCGTTACTATAGCTTAAAAAAATCCCGATCAAAAACTTGTAATAACAACTCTTTACATTAACATATATAAACCTGATTCTAAAAAGCTATCTATTTTAACACAACTACTTCTCTCTATAAAAGATCCCCTACAACCATCATATATACAACGATTAATTATTATTTCAAAATTAACTATTAATTAAACAAAGTCTCAAAAACAACTATCAAACTCAATACACTTTCTATTACTATAGTTTAAAAAATCTCGATCAACAACTTATAATAACAGTTCTTTACATTCAACATATAAGCACTATACTCCAAGATCTTATCTCAACTATCTAATCTTCTCATCTTATCTCATCCCCCAATACCCCTACAGTAGGGGAAAAAGGAGAGTATGGCACCACATATCGAGTCATATCAGGTGACGTCATAGGCATTTCCGGAATGTCAAAGGTATTTTCGTGATGTCATTGGCATTTCCGGAATGTCAAAGGTATTTTCGTGACGTCATTGGCAATTCCGCCACGCCCCCCTTCCGCCAACGTCAGAGCCACTTCCGGTGGTGGATCTGATCCGCGATCCGCCACTGATGCAGAACTCTCCTTTTTCCCCTACTGTAGGGGTATTGGGGGATGAGATAAGATGAGAAGATTAGATAGTTGAGATAAGATCTTGGAGTATAGTGCTTATATGTTGAATGTAAAGAACTGTTATTATAAGTTGTTGATCGAGATTTTTTAAACTATAGTAATAGAAAGTGTATTGAGTTTGATAGTTGTTTTTGAGACTTTGTTTAATTAATAGTTAATTTTGAAATAATAATTAATCGTTGTATATATGATGGTTGAAGGATCTTTTATAGAGAGAAGTAGTTGTGTTAAAATAGATAGCTTTTTAGAATCAGGTTTATATATGTTAATGTAAAGAGTTGTTATTACAAGTTTTTGATCGGGATTTTTTTAAGCTATAGTAACGGAAAGAGTATTGAGTTTGATAGTTGTTTTTAAGACTTTGTTTAATTAATAATTAATTTTGGAAAAAAAAAGGATTTATTGTTGTATATATGATGTTTGAAGATATTTTATTGAGTAAAGTAATTGCATTAAAATAAATAACTTTTTAGAATCTAACCTAAATACCTAGAAATATAGTGTAAAACTATTATTTTAAGGTGGTATTTGTTAATTGTATTCTATTCAATGTACTAAAATTTTGTAGGTCTTTATATTTAATGAATTTTTGAATTTTTTTTATTTTTAAAATTATTCCTTTTTAAAAAATCAAGTGAAAAAAATGTATAATGGGGAAGTGCTCTGTGTTAGAATTTTGTTAAAGTTTTTGTGTTTGGGTTGCGTAGAAAATATTATATTCTTATTTAGATATATTTACTACTTGTAAATAAATATTGATGTTTCTGAACTGAGTTGTATGTACGTTACGTTAGTAGAATTTATACTTGAAAAAAAATTTTAATCAATCATAGTAAATTAAAAATGGATATTAAAGCACTGCTTGAATATTATTTTTCAGAAAAATGTTTTCTTAGTAAAAAAAAAAATAATTTGTAAAGTTTTTCCTGTACATTTTCAATATCAGAAAGTAATATTTTACTTTGATATGTACCATTTTATGATTTTAAAGGATATTTTTCATTTATTTGAGGTTAAATTGATAGCTATGTCGATAAAAATTTGGATATATGTATGATAAATGACAGTGATTGCACCCTCTAGAAAGGGAAGGGCGTAGGCTATATACTCCATTACCCCACTCACCAGAAGAGATAGTCACAAGAGACGCTCGAAGAAGGATGCCACAAACACATAGACAAATAACAACATTTATTGACAAACACAGACATCCATGTCTTTAGCTGGATTCGAACCCAAGCCCAGTGACTCCAAAGACTAGTGCACTAACCATTGCGTGAGTGGACCTACCCGATATATGTAAATATTATGTTGTAATGTTTAGACACTCTCATCAATACCTCATGAAATTAGTCTTTATTTGATTCAGTATAAAGTTTTATTAGTGATAAATATGTATTTCGAATAATGTATGGATAATATTTTGATTTATAAGTATAACTTTTGTAGGTGCTAATATTTCTTTTATATATACTGAGGTAGTATGAAATTGTTTCTTTAGCCTGATTAATGAAAAAGCTGAGCTGTTGGTATTCTCCGTTTTTATAGATAAGAATAAGTGGTAATCTTATCTACGTTGACAAAGTCTTAACCTGGATTGGGAAATAAATTAGCTTGAAATGTTTTGATAGCAATCTCGAGTTTTCATATAGTAGAAGAAGTGTGTATAATTTGGAGAATTTGACAGTTTCTAATTATTTTTAAAAGTAGAAATATGTGTCTTTTTGATTAATACTCTCTTATTTTATCTAAGATTCTTGATTTCAAGTTATTTATTAGGTTAGGTTTGAATTATCGTCGCATTAGAGCTACATGAGGGCTATTGACGACGAGCGTCGTATTTTAGAACCACAGTTAGGTGATGAAGTTATTTGTAAAGATATAAATATTAAACTTTGTAAAAGCGTTTTAAAGATGAGGTATTTAAAGGAAAATATTGAGTTACTTTTATTTGATTGATATTAGAATAATACTTCAAATTTATAATAGTTAAGTATAGTTTAGATTTTTTTAATTACTTACATTAGTTTAAAGATAATGTATTTTTGAAGTAATAGAAAAAATAAGTATAACAACAAGAGTAGCTCATTTTGTTTTATTTGATTGATTTTTCAAAATAATAATAACACATAAAATACAAAAATACATATTACAATTTATACAATATAACAAATTATTATGGTCTTATATACATTAACAATTCAACAATGGAAATACTTTACATTAAAAAAAATAATAATACAACAGTGCTGAACATTTTACAATGAGTTGATGAAATACTGTTTAATATTTACACTTATAATGACCATAGGCAAGTGAAGCAATACCGTCTTCTAAAACATATCTTTTTGTGTCATAGGGGCATAATGTAGATTTTATTGAAGAAATTGTTTGTAGTTTGTGATTCTTGCTAACAATAGAATGGCTTTGGGCGACACTGCGGCATTCAGAGAGGAGGGAGTTTTTATAGTCTATATGTTTAATGTGACGTTTTACAACCACCCTATTTACACCCTTAGCGGTTTTCTTTTCTTCTGTTACGCTTTTTATACTATACATTTTCGGTTTTAAACCTATAAATTCTATGACAATTATAGATGAAAGTTCATCTTTCATTTTTCCTAAGACTTTTTTATTTATATCGCTATGTAAAGGATGGTCTGAGGGATAATCTGAAAAATCAAAGAGGTGTGAATCTGATTGCATGTCATCATAAATATCTGATGTTTGTATGTTGTAACATAAACTATCAGTATCGGTAAACAGTAATGTTGCCTTTGATCCATATTTTTTCTTAATGTAGTTATAGTGAAAATTTATACATTAAAGTTCGAGAAATTTCAAGAATCGATATCCCAACATAAGAAGGTCTATTTAGGAAAAGTGATGTAACTTTTCGCTCAATGGAAGTAAGGTTTTCATTGATAATTTTAAATGAATAAAAACTGGGGATGCTGCAAGCTTTTTCGCCTTTTTTTCGTCTGTAACCAAGTCGATTTTTCTTCTATTTCTCAAGTTTTCTATTGTTTTTCCAAAGACGGCATTATTTAAGAGTTTGAACAAATCTTTTTGAAATGGTGAAGTTGCAGATTTTCTTTGCTCTGTATTAAATAGAATATATTTCTTTAACCATTGACTTTGTTGGAATTTTAGAGCCGAGTGTATTTTGGTTACTTTTAATCCTTGTGAGACATATTGTTTAAGGTTACGATAGTGAACAATGTATCTAGTTTTTGACAATAGATTTGGGACTAGTTTTATTGTAGGTTTTACTTTTAGGTTTAATTTTTCGGCTAAAGATTGATTATAGGGCGAAATCATTGAAGGTAAAATATTAAGCTTTTCCGGTGCAAGTGGATAATCATTATGATTATCATGAAGGTGTTCAGGATAATCAATGTCAACTTCTAGAATGAAACCTTCCTCGGAGTCATCAGGAATATTCATAAAATCTACATTACCTTCTACCCATTGAAAACCATGAGTAGGAAGAGCTTGAGACATTGCCCAGCCATATAAATTGTTAGCATCTAAATACATTATATAGCTAGATGGAATGTTAGGGTTGTAGTTATCTAAATATTTGTTGTTTGCTTCACTAAACCTATGGGATATCATGGCTACACCCCCTCTAATCCCCCTCTCAACAAAAAGGTGCATATCCGGATCTGTTAAGAGTTCAAGTTTCACATCAGACATTCGTAGGCATGCTTGCCATGCAAGACCTGGGGCGGTATAGCAGTGAGATGGGTCTAACTTATAATTTTTTAAGCAGAATTGTCTGAAATTTTGAAAAATGTCTGCTAATAGTAATACATCACTTATAACATATAAATCATGGTAGTCACCCATAGTTTTTAAGTCGAATTCATTCCATACTTTTTGTGCATATTCATATTCAGTAGAGGTGATGTGCTCTTCCGTTAGATGGCTAAAAAAGCTTTCCTTACTAGGTAGAGAAGTATCATTAAATTTTTCAAAGTTATCCATATATTCATAGGGATAACAACCTTTGCGGAACATTAGATCCGCCTTATCTCCAAAATATTCCCTCGTGAGTTTTAACTCGCTTTTATCAATGCTTGACACTAATTTGTCAAGAGAGGCATTTAGGAATTGCAGGGAGTCAAGAAAACGTAATTTTCCGAGAGAAAATGAGATGAATTTTTCACTATTACTTGGAATACAAGTAATTTTTTTGTTCTTAATTTTTCCAAGACCTTGCATAATTAAATTCATGTCGTAATTTTTTAAGTTATGTATGTGGACGGGGATGTGGGTGGCCACCTGATATTTTAAATTACATTTATTGTGACTGGCTCCTCTGTAGGCTGATGTTAAATGGTCATGGTCTCTAACTTTATCACCTAGTAGTGGTTTATCACATATGTGACAAGATTCACTACTTTCAAAGTGAATTTTATCTTTATCAGTAAAAAGCATAGGTTTTTTAATGTTTAGAATTTTTTGAATAGTTTCCTCTTCTTCTAAAAGCATAGTTAAAAATTTATCAACGCAATCTTTACCACGATAGATAACTGGTTTTTTAATCATTTTACCTTCGGCATTAACAATAACATATGCAAAACCACATGCTTCATGTATCGCTATAGTTGATGTGGAAGAGTGGTTGGGATTTGGTAGACATGTATTCGTTTTTAATAATATAGATTCGAAATCAGCATAGATTGCAAATGGTACTGCTAAACCAAAATCATATTTATCAAAGGATAACCACTTATTACTTTCAGTAGGCATCTTGATTTTTTGTATCTTATGCTCCCTACAGTTCCCAATATGCGAGGTTAAGGTTTCCTGTGAGGCGAAACGGTGAAGACAATAATTGCAATAAAATGCCTTACCGTTGTGTTTGGTTAATTGCGATAGTAGTCGGCTTAAATCTCTAATCAAACAATAATGTTGATTTTCTTCATTAGATATGAGTAATAAATTGACGTGCTTATCACAATTTCTATTTGTTATCCGAAGAGGGAAAACTTCTTTTTCATATCCAAATACATTTATGGAAATATTATTATTTCGTTCAAATTTTTCGATTTGTGAAATAGGTGTTGGAAAATCTATTCCAGTTGTGTCTACTTCCGTCTCGAAACTTAAGTAGTTATTAACTCTGTTAGCATTGTGTTCCCTATCAATAGGATGTAAGGCTGCTAAAATGGACCAGAGAAAGCACTTATTGTCAGTATTCTGAATGTTTAGAATGCTTTTTGTCTTCACAAGCTCCTTAGGAAGAGGTAGGTAAGAAGCTGCTCCTAAGGGGATGTATATGGCGGTGTTCACTTCAAGATGTAGTATTTGATCAATTATCCATCCTGAACCTCGTCCCTCGAATTCGATAAATGAAGTTAGAATCTATAAAGGAACAAAAAATACTATAGTTTTTGTAGCATTAGCACTAGAGAACATGTACTTAAATAGGAAAAATAATGTTTATAACATCTTTAATTTATATTGAACTCATTAGCTTCTCTGTTCAAACATATAATCATATTAGTATACATATATCTTATCAATCATATAAAGAAATTTGAGTCATTTTCCACTTTTATAAATGAAATTTGAGAAATTAGTTTTATTCTAAAAAGTATTTTAATAAAAATAATATTTTGCATACGTGGTTTCAACAAGATTTTATAAGTATATATAGAGAATTAAGATTTTATAGTATAGACATTTGCATTTTTATAAACGTTTTAAATAAATGTTTCTTACCTTTTCATTTGCATTTTCGATGTTCGGTGTTTCTCCGGAAAGAGTTGTATCACAATTTGATCTAAAGAAGGCAGTGCATTCTTCATTTTCAGTTTCTGAAATTTTTCCAGTGAATTTAACTTTCATATTTAGGTACCACTTGATACCATTATGATCAATTAGTTGCCTAATACTATTTATGAGGTCTGTATGTACACTTTGAAGAAAGGCTTCTGGGTCTTGACAATTCCTCTCACATGGATGAATAAATTGCGTTTCAAACGTGTTTAAACTTCCTTTTTTGACTTTTGGTGAGCGACGAGTTTTCTTTACAGGCCTTATTTTCTCCTCCTCACGGGTTCTTTTCAGCGATTTCTTTTCATGAGATTGGACATGTAATTTTAACTTATCAAGTCGATTGAATGTTGCATTACAAGAGGAGCACTTATGTTCAGCATTTCCATGAATTGTTCGTTCATGACGAAGTAAATTTTTACGATGCTTAAATTCCTTATTGCAGATAGTACAAGAAATATTGGGTTGAACATATTGTAAGTTTTCTAAAACATTTGTTGATTGAAAATCCATAGAGTCTGAGGTATCCATTACTTCGATTTTAAGAGGGAGTAAAGTAGATGAGCGCTTCTGCTGCGAATGAGCTGATATGATCGAGTTCTTCTTTTTATAATCAAACGGTGACCTGATTACTCAGTATCCTTTCGCGAAAAACTTTGTATTCATACGCGTGAGGTAGAAAAAATAGTCCGATATGAATGAGAAAAAATGTATTAGTTTTAACTGATAACATATTAAAATTGAAATTTTGTTATCTAATGTGTGAGAAAAAAAATCTTCTTAATTGGAATAATAATGATTTAAATACTTTTAAACAATTCTTAAGAGTATGTAAAGAATAGTATTCTTCGATAAAAACTTTATATTCATACGCGTTGGGTACAAAAAATAGTCTAATACGAGGAAAAAAACTTTTAGTGTTTGGCTGATAGTGGTATAAAATTGAAATTTTGTTATCTAATCAATGGAAAAAAAAAACTTTTTACCTGAAATTATAATACTTTAATTACTTTTAAGCAAATCATAACGATAGGTAAAAACAGTATCCTTCTATAAAAACTATGTATTTATATGTGTAAGGTGTAAAAAAATATTCCGATAAGAGAAAAAAAAACTTTTAGTGTTATCTGAACATTAGTAAAAAAGTAGTGTTAGTTTTTAAATATATAGTATAATTTTTTAATTTTTATGAAGTTAAATATTTTTCAGTATAAAACATATGTATATGTAAACTAGGTAAAAAATAAATTGAATATACAATTTTCAAAAAGTTTGTGAGATTTAAATAGTTGATGAATAAAAAATTTCTTAGTTTTAAATGATAACAGTTTAAACAGGATTAAATAGATAAATTTTGTTATTTAATTAATGAAATAACTCCTATAATTAAAATGATATAAATTGCTTTTACTCCTAGATGTAATAATTACGATAAAAATCCTACCGATTTAAAAAAAAATTACGTGTTTGTTTAAGGTAATAACACTTTCAGATCAAGTTCACATGTTAAATGTTCCCCAAAAAGAACTTATACCGACAAGGACAATCTTCCCTGCGGGTCAGAAAACAAGTAATATTAGTTGCATTTTTTACTATGAATGTAGAAAATCAGGTTTATCTTATCATAATCTAGAACAGAACGGCTTTTAATGCTTTCCTATGGAGCTAGAAATGGTACCTTGATTTGAGATAAGGGGCGGGATGGCTGAACAGGTTCCTAATGGCTCCCCGATTTTGGAGTAGGGGGCCGAAAATGGTTTAACATGGGCGCCTATGGGCTCCCTGTGATGCAGAACTCTCATATTTACCCTACTACGGTACAACAGTTAAATTTGGTTTATTTGGGAGTGCTAGGTTCCGTTCTTTAATACCAAAGGGATAATGGACCCTGGAAACCTTATTCTGTAACTTTTTTGTAGTACTATGTCGTCGGTTTGACTGTATTATATTTTCATTGCATAATCCTATTAAAAATATGTTATTTAGTAAGAAAACATTGCCTTTACAAGAAAATAGTCACTTTCATATAACCAGTTTTTTGTTCTAATGAGGCTGCAATATTGGCCGTCCAGCAGTTGCAGACTCGGCAAACCCCCCAGAACCGAGAGCCTTTTTTTGTGGCACCATCTAGGCGACTCTCGCTACCAATTTTGACGCGCAGCTTACAATGAATCTGAGCTCTCTGTGGATGTTAAAGTAGACCGATATTTAATTTTGCCGAGAGAACCCAAGCCAAATGGTCCCACCAGGTATCTTTTACCTGCCACATAATCCAATGACATGAGTTCCCGAGATTTTCCCATCCAGAAAATCCGACGACTCAGACGGGGTTCGAACCCGCGATCTTGGGCTTGCGAGGCGGACACGTTTGACCTCTCAGCCACTGAGCCGCTTACTTTCATAAAACCATTTTATAGAGAAAAAGATGCTCACATACTTAATCCAAAGCTTCGAACACGAGCCCCTATCCTATGCAAACGCAAACAGTTATCATAACAAGATTGCCCCTGGAACGTTATCTTCCTACATTCCCCGACGGGAAGACTAAACAATTTCATAAACAACCCGTTATAAAACGTCAAAACCGTAAAAACATTCTGAAGAAAGTTAGAAAAGCTATACCAGGAGGTCCCTTATGGAGCAAACATGATAAAAAAAAATTATATTACGCGTTATAACCATCTCCCAGATCAATGCTAAATGTTTTATCGCTTTTATCTTCCAAGTTCAAAGCGCGACCCCAGTGTTCTAGAGTTACGGTACTCGCGAGCGTTAGGTCTTTCGCGTTAATCTAGTATAACTGTTATTATTTTATGAGTAAATACAAGTAATATAAACTATGCAATGTTGAGTGTTAGAAATTGATGAAAAAATTTATAAGAAATGGGTGCAGAGAGAGCTAACTTAAAAATAAATCGAAGCAAATGCAAATTATCTGGGAGTGTTTTTGAGAAAAATATGTATAGAAAAAATGCTAGTTTGACAAAAGTTTAAAAACTTTGAAGATTTGCAATTTTAAGGTGTCTATTTTTGGTAAGAACTTTGGAAACCACTTTATAAAGTTGATGGTGACATTTATATAAAACAAAAACTTGTCGCAATAGGTGCAACTAAACTTATTTTTAAAGTCGCAAAATTACAGCATTTGGTGGCATTTTGCGACTAGCTATCGTTAATTTCGTATCCTGATACAGGTATGTTTCTGCTTAGTTATCGATTAACACCAACTATTTGTATTATTTCTAAACGAGTCGAATTTGAATACTACTTGAATGACCATATTGTTTGTTTTCCATGATGATTTCCTATGGCTTTCATACCAAAGCGCTTAATTAATTTTGAAAACGCCATTGCGCCTAAGTTGATAACGAGTTTGAATACGCGTTTTGATTTTCTGCTTGATTTAGTTTTTTTTTTTAATTCGAAAAATATTTAAATAAACTTGAGAAAATTTTAAAAAATTCAAGCGAACTAGCGACAAATCGCCAATACCTGACACGTCGCTACCTGGGAAAACTTGTCCTGTACGAATTCTGATTAGGAATATATCATCAGCTTATTTTTTTTTCAACGTGCCTGCACGATTAGGAAGTTCCTGATATTTTTTTTTTCAAAAAAAAAAAAAACTTAGGTTAGGTTTTAGTTTGAATTATCATTGCACTAGAGCGACATGAGGGCTATTGGCGATGGGCGTCGTAATTTAAAATCATAATAAAGTGATGAGCCGACACCTGAGTAGGCACTCAGCAAAACCATTAAGGGCGATATCGTACTCAGCGTTGGGACTTTGGAGCATATTTAACGTGCACTCCTTCTACACGGGGACATTCGTCAGATAATTTTTGGCTGCACGAGCTGTCTATAGGTCGGCAGTTATTCAGGTGATGTTCGTACCCGAATCTGCGACCTTCCGCATGCTAGGCGAGGCTGTGCTTCCCATTCAAACTTTGGCTTCTCCAAAAAATGTCGCCCTTAACGGTTGCGTTGGGTGCCTATATTCAGGTGTTGGCTGGTCACCTGTCTGTGGTTCTAAAATACGACGCCCGTCGCCAATAGCCCTCGTGTAGCTCTAGTGCGACGATAATTCAAACCTAACCTAACCTAATTGGCTTCTCCAATTTGTCCCTTACAAAATTACCGCAGAGTTGTCTCTTCCTCATCCTTCTATACCATCGCATGGTCTGAGGCCATCCGTTGAAGATCTGTCAGCGGATCGCTTCGCTCGCACCCTATTTGCCTCGTGGTCCGCTCCTTCCGTAGAAGCTCGCTTCTCAGAATAATAAGAAAAAAGAAGTGTGTTATGATCTAAGATAGATCTTTAGAGATAGGTAATTAATCTTCGGCTCTGTTTTATCGCTCGGGTAATGGGAAGTGGACAAGTATTTATTATTGGGATGTTAGCACCCGCGATTATCTATGGCATGGGGAGCGGAATGTGTATAAATATAGGGAAATCGTAGCGGTAAACAGACGTTTTTTTGGTTGGAATACAGATTAGTGATTCACAGAATATTTTGTGGTAAGAGTGGCAAACATGGTTCAAAGTAGAAAGTACGTTTACTCAAAGTTTAACTTAATGTATATTCTCATCTTCTCAATTCTTTTTTGGTGCTATACGTTCTCAAAATGAGCACATGTGCGTTCTTAAATACTTTTGAGCACTACGTTTTCAAAATTAGTACATGCTTGTTCCTCATTCTTTTTTAGCACTGCCGTTCCGTAAAAGTAAAAAAAAAATGTCTACACTCCGTGCCAACCTAACTTGGGTAAAAACAAAGAGTAAAAATGCAGAGGGAAAAACGCGATTGGTCTGTTAGTTCGAAACTCTTGTTTGGTAATAATTGCATACAAAATTATCTAAATACAATTTTATCCAAAATACACTTTTCAATCCGATAAAATTGCCAAATTTCCTCAAATAATATTCAAACCTGTTAGATTTTAAACGAAAATAATGTTTTAAACATGTTTTCTGGATGGATTTACAAATTATTTATGGAACTCTTTGCATCCGTAGAAGGATCTTCTTCGTAGCATATTTCTATTCACATAACTTAGTTTGGCAAAGAGTGTACTCCAAGTTGAACAATCAGTCGATTGTCATTTCTATTTGAGACGTTCTCAAAATGAACGTTTTTAATTATTTTTGAGTGCTAACTTTTGAAAACTAAGCACGTGGTACACTCTTGATAAAGTTTAACTAAAACAGAAAAATGCGGAAGTAAACTAGTTCATGTACACGTTATTTGCTATTCATTGAATACACATTTATTATGACACAGTTAAGTCGATATAATTCCCTTAAGGGGAAACTTTTCTATTTATTCCGTATTCTTACAAATATATGCGATTTATTTATCCAATACCGGAATTATTTTATGCTTTTCTATTTATCGCATATATATGCAAGAACGAAGTTTTCATACAAATGCATACGATTTTTTTAAAATCCAACACCGGAATTATTTTATGCTTTTCTATTTATTGCATATAGGCAAGAACAAAGTTTTCTTGCAAATGCATACGACTTTTTTTAAATCCAACACCGGAATTATTTTATCTCAAGAATGCTGCTATCAAAAACCATTATCGAGAATTGAACGATAAAAAACTTTTTCCTACTTCGTTCTCGTGAAATACAAATAAATAAAAAAGTTTCAAGTCGTCCTTTCACACTTTCCTGCTATCTGATAATAAAACCCTATTAAAACACCGCAAGATGACGGATTTGTAGAACTTCTTAGTAGCAATCGGTCTTTGATATGGGAATCCTTTTCTAAAACATCGCGTTTAGTTTTCCCTCTTCTAGTTAAGAACGGATGTGCTTATATTAATGGAGTATAAGTTATCAGATTACTACTATAAACGCGGCAGAAACTTGTTTAATAAGTCATTGAACTTTATTTCACAAAATGTTAATTCGAATCCCCGAAAGTTTTATTTTAAAGAATTCCGTTTCGTTCGAGACGTGACTTAGTGTAGTATTGAATTTGATATATTTCTTTATTTCAAGATATGCACTGATGAAAATTTTGACTTTTTATGGTTTTAAAGCTTTTTGAAATATTTCAACCTGTTATGTAGTCACCGATAAATGAATTTTTAGAGATTATAGAGATAGTTTCAAGCCTAACTTGAATTTCAAATCCTTAAAGATTTTCCTCTACAATTTCTTTTATTGGCGAAAAATAAAATTAACTAAAAATTCATTCGTCTTGAAAGATACCACATCTATCCGCGCTGTAAAGGAACTTCGAACAGAGGTTTTACAATGATCATTTGTAAAGCCCTATTTGTTTCATAATATACATGATGTCAATTTGTTAAAATTCGCTTAAAAAAGAATGTTCCTCCACCACGATCGACCGTTACACTGAAAAAATTTAAGATACTCGATTGAAACGTTTCCATTATTTTCCAAGTTAAGAAACTGAATGTCGATGAAGTATCCGCAAATAATATTTTAAGGAATCTCTGTCAACACTTTCGGTAAGCCGTAAAGAAGTTTTCATAACCCAAACTTCCTTAGCATTCTCGGGAGTGTAGTGCAGACGTGAATCCCATCAACTTCGAGTCGTTTACGTTTTGTGAATTGGATCTGAACTGGAACGCAGTAGAAAGAAAATTTTGTAAAGAATTTTCGAAATGTCCTGAAAATGTCTTTTTCTTTCTGAAAATTTCAGAAAGAGGATGATTTTCTCTGAAAATTACGTAGTACATCGTTACTGCTGATTTTTTTTTACAGCGAAGCATTGTACGTAATGGTTTCGCTTGTCGCTTGTAATATAAATTTCCCTCCACGTATTTTGTCAATGCGGGTAAGCCAACATATGCAAACCCCAGCAAGAAATGATTTATCGCCATCCATTACACGCAAATATTTTTACGCATGAAGAACTGACCTTGATGAGTATCTGTGTCCCAAACTTGTACAGAGGATATGTAACTGTCAAACGTATCCGTTGGAAAGAGAAATTTACCACCGCTTTCGATTTGATATTCAGATTGAGAGAATGGATAGTAAGTGGAGATTTGGATGTTAGGCGATCCGGCCTGTAAAGAGTTTGATTGCTGTTTGACAACAATTAGTTTCCGGTGGAGTGGAACTTGTGTTTTGAAGTGAAAGTTTTGGGGTGGAACAGGGACCTTACACTCTTAAAACAAAAGAGTGAAATCCACTCCAGTTGGAGAAGTGCATTTTCGAAACTGGAAAGGATTGAATATTAACTCAGACTGAGTTAAAATCACTCGTTTGGAGTGATCCCGTCGGAGGCTTAACACACAAAGGATCCACTCCTTTCGGGTAAGTGCATTTTCCAGACTGGAGGAGTGAAACTAACTCAGACTGTTAAAATAGCTCGTTCGTTTTAAGAGTGTACAAAATGAGAGGCTCAGAAGTAGAATTACTAACTGTTTAAGAAATTCTATTATAAAAAAGTGATTAAGGATTTTTTCAGTTAAATCTCTCTGTTAGACGAAGATGAGGGGTATACCTCAGTGCGTCTTTATTCTTTCTCAATATTGCTTAAACTACTCCGGATGACATAACAAATGTTACATTTGAAATGCTATAACAGAAAAGTTAAAAAAATTCATAGAACTTTTTCTCAGAAGCAAATAAAATAAATAACCGTAGCTTTTGTTCAATATTTGCGGTTTTAAGACTCTTTTCAAAGAGCTGACTAAGCATTGGGTGCAGTGCAAGAAATAAGGTTGGTATTGGTAGTCAAATTTCTGCGCCATAGTTGTAATTAAATGCACTACATTTCTGCTTTGACAAGATTATATTTTAATCCCTGAAAAGTTCTTGCTTCTGTCAAAATAGCCTTCAAAAAATTTGAAAAACAGTTCAGTTCGCTTTTTTTAATCATCATTAGCTTTTGATAAAAAGTTTCCCGTCACATTTATAAAGTGGATAAGATACGCAAATTCTATGTTCGGTTTTAGTTTCATTTAATTATTTCAATAACAAGCCTCTTTCTAATACCAAATCATAAAGATGCTTCACAAATAAAATAATAAAACGTGTATCCTTGTTTAAAAATATTTTTACAATTCCTAGATACATCCATTCATTTTAAATGGACTTGATGCCAGAGGCATGCGTTTTATCTTCTAAAGGATAACATTTCAAAATGCTCATCCATATTCAAAATGATGTTATCTATCGATTATGACCTGCGAGCGGTTATAGAAATTTAAAAGGGATCATATTTCTTTCTCAATGTTGGCAACAGATGGTTGCTGGGCCTGAGAATACCTTCAGGGGGGTGTCAGAATAAAGGATATTCTTCATGTTCCATTTTCCATTCGATAAGATCCGCCCTGATGTCGCGCTTGCCATAAAATAAATATGGCAGGTGTTTTGGCATTGAAGATTTTATTTTCTTGTTGTAATTTTTAATAAGAGCTATCTAAGAAGATCGAAACATTGTGAAAAGATGCTGGTTTGCGTCACGAATATTTTTGTTATTGTCTAATGCACATAGGAAAAAAATATACAACCATACCATTGGGGGATTTATTACAAAAGTCTGCTTGCAAGAATATCAGGAAAAATACAAACTTAGAAATTTCATTATTCTAAATAATTACAAGAAGACTGTACAGAATTTGTTTCAATCTTTTTTTTTTTTTTTTTGGTATTAAAGTTAGTGAATATATTTTTTTTAATTGGTATATTATACTTGGTTTCTTTACGAATATTTTTTATTCTAAAATGCATTTTGGGAAAAAAAATTCACGATTGAATTTTGAGATTTATTATAAATGCTCGTTGACAAGAATACAACAACAACAAATTAAGAAGTTTCTTTCTTAATAAAGGTAGGCACTCACTCAACAAATGTTTGTCCTTAATGTGAACAGGTATTCTATTAACACACCGGCTGTTTTTAAAACACCAGACTGTTTGCCACAAGATAAAAATGCATTCTTATTTGAAAAATGACTCTATTCTAATATAAACTTCCATGCGAGAAACCGGCGAGATATGAATGAAAGCGACTGCTGACGACAACAGCATTCGAATTGGAATATTTTTGTGCTCTCGAAGTTCTTATCACCAAAAGAGAGTGATTTATTGCCTGGATTGGAAAAGGCACACACCGCTCTGTACTCCCACAATGGAACAGTTTTCAGACATTTGTGCTGTTTCTATAGCATAGGCTATTTCAATTTCTGTTTTTCCCCCTCTGCTATAATTTATCTTTTTAAGTTCTTTCATAGTAATATTTTTGGGGGAAAGGAAAGTTAGTGACGCAATCCTATAGTAGGACCCAAATGAAATTTCCGGTTGAATAAACTATTTAAAAATGACGTTTTCAAAACTTAGTAAAATTTACTCAAATTTTTGTTCTCCAAAAGGGCTCCGCCGCATGAATATTACTCAAGTTAAAATTTGCATAAACTTATATTTGAAATTTATGGTATGTCTATGTTTCAAAATCGAGTTGAAATTGACATTATATGCTCCTTTTTGAGTACAGTAACCACATATCGCGCCTTGTTACATCGCGCATTCGGATGTATCGCGCCTTGTATCATGTCTCCCAATTTTTCCACCTTGATATTTGCCGGAAAACTTGTTTTACGAGAAAATAAAAGCAGCTAGATTTCGATGCATTTTGTACTAGAAAATGAGTGAAATATATGAATAATATTACCTGTACAATAATGTCTAATGTTTGGAGTAGTTACAAAGGGCCTTTCTAAATTTTGGTTCTTTTTTAAGGTATAGTTATATTATTTAATACGATTTAGTTTTATCTTTAAAATTCAGATTGTGCTTCAGTTTATAAACTTTGCTGAGAGCATAAATATATCAAAAGTATAATATTTATCGAGTTGCTCGTTATATCGCGCATTCGGTTATATAGCGGTTTTTTGCTTGTCTCCCGGGGAGCGCGATATAACGAGGGGTTGCTATTTCCTTTCCAATTTAAGTACAAATTTATTAATAAAATGCATGATGATCTGTGGATTTTTCTACTATTTCCCAGTACAGGTATGCAATAAGTGGGTTGTGCTAGTGGGTGGGAAATGAAACTCCGCCTTTCAGAGAAAATTCTATCACGCGTCCAATACGACAGCTTTTCGATCAACTAACCCAGGTGAAACTTATTATATTTAACGGATGAAAATAAGTTTTTTTTGTTTGAAATTGAGTATGCCTGGTAAAGAATTGAAAGCCAAATTGGCCATCGAATTTGAAAAAAAAATTAAAACATAGATTTATTCACATTTGACAGCGCAATTTTTGTCAGTGAGGAGATATTGAGAATCTGTTAATTGGTGTTGTTATGTTGATGTTGCTAAGGTTGTTTGAAAAAGATGGAAATTTAACATTTTACCTATGCATGCTTCAAAACAAAACTTTAAGTCAATGAAACTATCAATTGTAGTTAGAATGTCTAGAAACTATGAATTGAAGTTAGAATGACTAGAAACTATGAATTAAAGAACAAATGGAGGTTTTTAAATAGAGTGATGGCCGAAAAAAATCTTCTCGAAGTATACTTTGTCTCTTCATTCAAGAACCATTGGTTCTGAAAACGATAGAAATATAACATTTTATCTATGCATGTTTCAAAATAAAATTTTAAGTCAATGAAACTATCAATTTAAGTTAGACTGTCTAGAAACTATGAATTGAAGTTAGAATGACTAGAAACTATGAATTAAAGAACAAATGGAGGTTTTTAAATAGAGTGATGGCCGAAAAAAATCTTCTCGAAGTATACTTTGTCTCTTCATTCAAGAACCATTGGTTCTGAAAACGATAGAAATATAACATTTTATCTATGCATGTTTCAAAATAAAATTTTAAGTCAATGAAACTATCAATTTAAGTTAGACTGTCTAGAAACTATGAATTGAAGTTAGAATGACTAGAAACTATGAATTAAAGAACAAATGGAGGTTTTTAAATAGAGTGATGGCCGAAAAAAATCTTCTCGAAGTATACTTTGTCTCTTCATTCAAGAACCATTGGTTCTGAAAACGATAGAAATATAACATTTTATCTATGCATGTTTCAAAATAAAATTTTAAGTCAATGAAACTATCAATTTAAGTTAGACTGTCTAGAAACTATGAATTGAAGTTAGAATGACTAGAAACTATGAATTAAAGAACAAATGGAGGTTTTTAAATAGAGTGATGGCCGAAAAAAATCTTCTCGAAGTATACTTTGTCTCTTCATTCAAGAACCATTGGTTCTGAAAACGATAGAAATATAACATTTTATCTATGCATGTTTCAAAATAAAATTTTAAGTCAATGAAACTATCAATTTAAGTTAGACTGTCTAGAAACTATGAATTGAAGTTAGAATGACTAGAAACTATGAATTAAAGAACAAATGGAGGTTTTAAATAGAGTGATGGCCGAAAAAAAATCTTCGCGAAGTATACTTTGTATCTTCATTCAAGAACAATTGGTTCTTGCACATTCCATAGAGCCTACACGTGAAACCACTGAAATCTCTATAATAAAGACCGAAATTAGCGAATATGCAAGCGACAACGCAATCGCGACTTGAGTTATTTGCTTTGCCAAGAAGAGATAGCGGCTTCTAAACAGTGCAAGAGCAAGACAAAGAGAGAATTGTAGATGAGCTATGCTCACCTTATTTATTATTTAGGTGAAATACCTGTGTCAAATGAAGGCCGTTCGTTGTTAATGGGGCTTATTGTTGATAGACACTTGATTGTGATTCTTGGATGTGGTTTATATTTCTTCATTTTATTTTGGGTGGTTGTATATACACATAGTATTTATTTGTTTCAAATGCACATTACAGAAAAAATCCAATTTCAATGCACATCATAAAAGACAATAAAAAAAACATTACAAAGATAATGGCCTCCAACAATTAGCTTTAAAAACATTAAAAGGCACACAAAATATATCCAGTTCCTCAGACACACTGTTATAAGTTTCATAAAATTTATATAGACAAAAATTTAAAATACAGTTATTCCGATTTGAATGCAAATAAAACAAACAACGCTTACGTGTAACTCTAGAGGGCACATTTAATTTTATAGTACTAGTAATGTTTTAAATATACTAGGGGCGTGTGGCTAAATGGTTAGAGACTCCCGCCTAGTGCCTCCATAGGCAACCCGTGGCTCTTTGACGATATTTTGTAGCCCTTCACTTTTTTCACGAATCCAAAATAGGGTACTTGACTAAATTTTTTTTATTGGTTAAAAATGTTCTTATGCAAAAAATATTAGACCCGTATTTTTTCTTTTTTTCAAATACCCCATAAAAAGGCAGAAAAATGAATTTAAAAATTAGGACGAAAAATCACTCCTGAAAACGCTTTCTGGCCGTCACGTGGTATCTGTGATGTCACTATGAACTATAAACAAACTTAGGAACACCACATTGGATCCACCATTTTAGGAAAATTTGAAATATACGATTCTGTGAAACAGTCCTACATTTTCTCAACATTTATTTTTTCAATAGTAATTAGATTGAATCAAGTTTAATCAGAAAACAAAAAACATCACGCCGGTTTGTTTATAGTTCATAGTGACGTCAGCCGAACCGGTGTGTTTGTGATCACGTGATTATCACGTGAAAAAAAAGGCCTTTTTATAATGATTTTTTTATTGATTTAAAGATTTATTTCCCAAAAATTATGTATGCATTTGCTATTTTTTACTTCCAACTATAATTTAAATAACATTGGAAGGTATTTTAGCGATACAGTCAAGTACCCTATTCTAAAAAAAAATAATTCGAAAACCAAAAACATAATACTTTTGAATACCAAAACAACAAATAAAACTTGTTTCCTTATACTTATTTTACTGATGAATGGTTATTTATTATTAAAAAAAACTTAATTTTAATTAAATTCGCCACCATAAGGTTTCTCAAAATCTAACATTTTGTCCTTTTTATTGAAAAAAGTTACCGACCATGGCCTAGTAGCTAAAATATATTCTGAGAACGAGCTCCGCTAGGCATCCTATAAAATGATTTGCGCTGGAAATAAAAATAAATCAACAATTAATTCACGGTGTGGTTCCCGAGTATATTGGAATATACGTGTCGTTAAATGAGTGGAGTTCAAAGAACTCAGTGGCTCAGGTGTCTACCTCATTACTTGACCACAGTTCAAAATTAAGAGGCGTTTTTGGATGACTCAAATTTCCTCACAACTTTTCATCGATTAAACATCGGTTTAATATTCTATAGATGAATTGTTATTGACAATAGATTTTATAAAATAGGTTAAGCTTCTGATATTGTTTTCAATCGATTATTTCCATGTGCATGACTGTGTGTGATTATGAATACCCTGATGCATATCTCTGCTATTGACACAAACTAACTTAATACTTTTTTTTATCAAATTAAAAGTTTATAAGATGACAATTACAATGAACAATATGTGTAATTAAAGAAGATAACGTTATTTAAATATGTATGCCTTATCGTAATTGAACTTGAGCCCATACACAATCGAGTTTGTAATTATTTTAAATGATAAAACCATTAAGAAGTGACAGTTTAGATTGATGAGATGAAATAGAAGATAATTAAGATATTTATGCCGGTCCTTGTAATGCTATTCACGTCTCACCATCACCAAGAAAGGTTTTGATTATCGAACGACGTAAGAAAAAAACTAATACTGATAAACGTCTTACTTATTTCTTTATTAAAGGTAGTTTTTTTTATGACGTATTACATTATTATTTGTCTTGATGCAAATGATTGTTAAAAAAAATTAAACATATTGAATGCAAAAGAGTTATTAGTTTGGATAGTTTATAATAGTATACAACCTGGAAGGTATGAAGACATTAATTTTAGTTTTTTTTTCACTACATTGATATGTTAAATTGAGTATTGAGGCTATAACTATTTTGATTCTTTAAAAATAGTAATTCATCTTTGTCAGGATATGTATAAAGAAGTTGTGAAAACAAGTTATGTATTGCGCTTCAAATCAGTCACATGCACTGAAATTTGATGAGATTGCTTCTATTTTTTCTTAGCCAGCCAATAGACTCCTAAGTTTTGGGTGCAACTGACATACTAATATTTTGCAGTGCAATTATTCGCGACATATTCAAGTTCTTGGATGCTTTCACACTACTAAATCTATTCTTAAAAGTTGTTAAAGCAATTTTTGATAGGATTGTCGGGGTGTTAAATGGGATAATTATTAGGAAATAAAAAGGCATACAAATAGGATGGAATTTGGCTCGTGAATCGTATAGTAGGTAATTTTTTAGTACTTCCCTGGATTGAAATCATGAAAGTCAGAAGCAATGAATAGAACACATATAAAATAAACAATCGTTTAATATATCTAAAAGTATACAGGTGTGTGAATTGCAAGGTAATATCATAGATGAATTAAAAGAGTTATCTCTTGGCAAAAATTCATGAAATTAGTATAACACAAGATTGGTAATAAAATAATAGTCAAAGACAGATAAATATCATGAGGGTTAAATCAGTGAGATCTTAGGTAGATAAGCAAATTGTGTATTAAAATTTAGGCAAACCAATTCTTACAGTAAATATCATGGCAAAGAAATATAGTCAGATTTTAAAATCCGACAGATTGAATAGAGTTATGCAATTTGGATCCAGAGGGGCTCAAACTCAATAAAACCTAATTAAACCTATATTGCTAGATCTTGTGGAATGTATGCGAAGTTTTAAATAAACTTACCCCTTTTCGGGATGGGATATCTGAATTGAAGAAGGGAGAATATCTATCGAACTCTAGGAATAACTAAGCAGTTATTCCAATGCTTAGAGTCAATGACCTGTGTGTAACACCAATCACAAATCAGGGAACGTCCGGGCACAGTTTATATTCTTGATAGTTCAATCCGAGGAATAGGTATATGTTTGAATGTCCGGGAATTCGTGGAGTGGTCGAGTCCGGTGGCTAGTGATGGGGTCCTTCGCTGGCTCGTAGTGGGGCTGGTAAGGGCCTTCCTGTCCGTGTCCGGTATCCGGGGATGACATCCTTCGCTGGCTTGTAGTGGGGCTGGTCAGGGGCTTCCTGTCCGTGGCCGGTATCCGGGGATGACATCCTTCGCTGGCTTGTAGTGGAGCTGGTCAGGGGCTTCCTGTCCGTGTCCGGTATCCGGGGATGACGACTGAGACTTTATCTGTCTCGTCGGGATTCCGGGCACTTGCCTCTCTGGTTCTACCTGGTCGGGAGTCCGGACGCTTGCTTCTCTGGCTCGTAGTAAATTCGGGAACGAATGGGGTAGACTTTATCTGTCTGGTCCATTGTCCGAACGCTTGCTTCTCTGGCTCGTAGTAAATTCGGGAACGAATGGGGTAGACTTTAACTGTCTACTCGACAATCCGGGAGCTTGCTTCTCTGGTAGGCCGTGATTTCGGGAACGAATGAAGTTGTAGACTTTAACTGTCTACTCGACAATCCGGGAGCTTGCTTCTCTGGTAGTCCGTGATTTCGGGAACGAATGAAGTTGCGGAAAAGGTTGAAGTATGGTTGAGGCAAACTGTTCCCTTATCATGCGAAAGGAACTCCTCAGGCCACGTGGGTGTGCCCGAGAATGTCCGCTCAAAAGCCAAGTCTTCAGCTTTGCGCAGTACATCTTCTTCTCTTCTCCGAGTCTCGTTTCTTTCTTTCGGAACAGTTGACGAAAAATACGGCATCTGATGAGGGATCGGCGTCTTGTGGGATGAATGAAGTATGGATGAAGCCTCAAATGTTTTCTTCATATTTCAGACGAAAAGTTCTCGGGAAACGTGTCTGTTTCCTAAGCATGAAACTCTCAATTGTCCACGTCTTCCTTTCTCGCCGTACACGCCGTTGTCGTCGTCGAGCTCCATCTCCGTCTCTGGACCGAGGTCCGTCTCCCTCTCTTACGACTACATCCTCTCTCTCTTAGGTCAAGCTTCTTAATCCTCTCCTCACACCTAAAACTCCCGCCGCTTTCTATCTCTAGCTCCGCCTTCGTAATCAAAAAACCTCTTACCATTCGTTGGAACCAGCCATGACGTACATCCGTCTTCTAAAAAGCTTCGAGAAACTTCTAGAACTAAAAACACCCAATTAATCAGTAATCCAGTTCGACATCCTGAATTCACCTTCCGAAAGGCAACCTAATCGTATCCTTCTAAAAATCGCTGATCACCTACATCCGTAGTAAATCACTCCCTCCAGGTTCGAAGTGTGTCCCCAAAATTACCTTCCTTGGAAGAACCGCTCAGTAATCGAAGATCGAAAAGCACCGCAAATGTCCACTTCCTGTTTTCTAAGAAGAGTCCTAATCAGTAACTTCACCTCTATTTCCAAAGTATAAACATCTGTTGGTTGACCGTCAGACCGTCGCATGACATATTGCTTCTTCCCCCTTTAAAAAAAAGAGTTCGCAATGTCCAAAAAAACATGAGAAGGCTTTTTTTTTCTCAAAATGTCACCAAAACCAAATGCTATAAGTGTCTCCTCTCGTTCTCTTGAAAAAATGAAAAGAAGAAATTTGAACCTCTCTGAAATCCAACTGCTTTCCACTTAACAAATAAAAGTATCAGAAATATACACCCCTTGTCAAATACAAATTTTTCAGTGTACCTAAAATGAACTCACTTTCTTACATCGAAGTTTAGAAATTTAAACCCATAGTCATATTAATCCTGTAAGGGAATTTTACTTCATAACATGCATTGCAATTTCATGGTCTAGATATTACTCAAAGGGTTATATTTGACAAATCCTGTTCTTGGATAAAATAGCAATTAAATATATACAAATATATATAAAAATATGTACAGCAAATACCATCAATATGTTTAAATCAACAAGTTCAAATAAAGCTTCATTCTCAGCTTAAAATCAATTATCCACACTACTACAAGTAAATGGTCAACATGCATTTGAACCTTAATGTATATAATAATTTGTACCAGTTTTAATATAACCTCCACAACAGTTCACACACGAAAAATTTAAAGCAAAACCAAAAAACTATCTATCAAATAGTCATATAACTCTCAACTCACAGATTGCATAAAAAAAAGTTTCCACCCGAGATTTTCTCTCCCTCCATTTTCATCAAAAAAATAAAACCTATTCAATTAAGAAAAAAGCAAATTGAATAGACCTCAATTAGGTTGATCAGTCCCAATTGGTGTCATTCCCCTGCCTAGAAACAAACTGTAAGAAAAAATTTACTCCTACCAAGCGCAATTTTAATAAAAAAAACAAAAGACAACGTTACTTTACAAACGCAAGAATTCTCAAAAAAGTAAATTCCATCCGAAAAAAAAAAGAAAGAAAAAACTGGTGTTAAGGACATCTCTCTAGCAAAATGACCTGATGGGTTGAACCAACTCTATTGTGGAAATTTTCTCCAAAGTAAATCAGTAAATCACCCTTGCTATACCGCAATTAGTCTCCAGAAAATGTACAAAAAAATTCCCCTACCCGTGAAATTGTCTATAATCGGTCTCACATTGTGAAAAATCGTCTTCAAAGCATGTGTGGTGTGTATGTCTTTCATCGTTGTGCTTTCTGCTGTGTGCATAGAAATGGGCGTGTCTGTCCATTGTGTCAATTTTTGTATTGTGAACATCTCTGCTGGGGGGGTATTTCTGCGACTGTGTAAAGTGGGTCTGGTTATGGGGTGTATGTTGAGTGATGGATTGCCTGTGGCCTTGTTAGCATGGGTTATATGTTATCTGCAAAAACAATTGAAGCGGTAATTGAACTTCAAACTCGTCAAAATGCTCGTAATGATTTGTGTCTACAGATGGGGTAACGATATGGGTATTCATGTTTGTTACTTGTGAACAGCACCTTAAATCAACAGAATAACCAAAAAAGATTAATCTGGCCTATCCCTCTAATCAAATCTATTCACCGCTTCAAAACCTCCAAAATTTCAATCCATAAATTCACTGGAGTAAGGCACCACGTGTCGGGGTGTTAAATGGGATAATTATTAGGAAATAAAAAGGCATACAAATAGGATGGAATTTGGCTCGTGAATCGTATAGTAGGTAATTTTTTAGTACTTCCCTGGATTGAAATCATGAAAGTCAGAAGCAATGAATAGAACACATATAAAATAAACAATCGTTTAATATATCTAAAAGTATACAGGTGTGTGAATTGCAAGGTAATATCATAGATGAATTAAAAGAGTTATCTCTTGGCAAAAATTCATGAAATTAGTATAACACAAGATTGGTAATAAAATAATAGTCAAAGACAGATAAATATCATGAGGGTTAAATCAGTGAGATCTTAGGTAGATAAGCAAATTGTGTATTAAAATTTAGGCAAACCAATTCTTACAGTAAATATCATGGCAAAGAAATATAGTCAGATTTTAAAATCCGACAGATTGAATAGAGTTATGCAATTTGGATCCAGAGGGGCTCAAACTCAATAAAACCTAATTAAACCTATATTGCTAGATCTTGTGGAATGTATGCGAAGTTTTAAATAAACTTACCCCTTTTCGGGATGGGATATCTGAATTGAAGAAGGGAGAATATCTATCGAACTCTAGGAATAACTAAGCAGTTATTCCAATGCTTAGAGTCAATGACCTGTGTGTAACACCAATCACAAATCAGGGAACGTCCGGGCACAGTTTATATTCTTGATAGTTCAATCCGAGGAATAGGTATATGTTTGAATGTCCGGGAATTCGTGGAGTGGTCGAGTCCGGTGGCTAGTGATGGGGTCCTTCGCTGGCTCGTAGTGGGGCTGGTAAGGGCCTTCCTGTCCGTGTCCGGTATCCGGGGATGACATCCTTCGCTGGCTTGTAGTGGGGCTGGTCAGGGGCTTCCTGTCCGTGGCCGGTATCCGGGGATGACATCCTTCGCTGGCTTGTAGTGGAGCTGGTCAGGGGCTTCCTGTCCGTGTCCGGTATCCGGGGATGACGACTGAGACTTTATCTGTCTCGTCGGGGTTCCGGGCACTTGCCTCTCTGGTTCTACCTGGTCGGGAGTCCGGACGCTTGCTTCTCTGGCTCGTAGTAAATTCGGGAACGAATGGGGTAGACTTTATCTGTCTGGTCCATTGTCCGAACGCTTGCTTCTCTGGCTCGTAGTAAATTCGGGAACGAATGGGGTAGACTTTAACTGTCTACTCGACAATCCGGGAGCTTGCTTCTCTGGTAGGCCGTGATTTCGGGAACGAATGAAGTTGTAGACTTTAACTGTCTACTCGACAATCCGGGAGCTTGCTTCTCTGGTAGTCCGTGATTTCGGGAACGAATGAAGTTGCGGAAAAGGTTGAAGTATGGTTGAGGCAAACTGTTCCCTTATCATGCGAAAGGAACTCCTCAGGCCACGTGGCTGTGCCCGAGAATGTCCGCTCAAAAGCCAAGTCTTCAGCTTTGCGCAGTACATCTTCTTCTCTTCTCCGAGTCTCGTTTCTTTCTTTCGGAACAGTTGACGAAAAATACGGCATCTGATGAGGGATCGGCGTCTTGTGGGATGAATGAAGTATGGATGAAGCCTCAAATGTTTTCTTCATATTTCAGACGAAAAGTTCTCGGGAAACGTGTCTGTTTCCTAAGCATGAAACTCTCAATTGTCCACGTCTTCCTTTCTCGCCGTACACGCCGTTGTCGTCGTCGAGCTCCATCTCCGTCTCTGGACCGAGGTCCGTCTCCCTCTCTTACGACTACATCCTCTCTCTCTTAGGTCAAGCTTCTTAATCCTCTCCTCACACCTAAAACTCCCGCCGCTTTCTATCTCTAGCTCCGCCTTCGTAATCAAAAAACCTCTTACCATTCGTTGGAACCAGCCATGACGTACATCCGTCTTCTAAAAAGCTTCGAGAAACTTCTAGAACTAAAAACACCCAATTAATCAGTAAATCCAGTTCGACATCCTGAATTCACCTTCCGAAAGGCAACCTAATCGTATCCTTCTAAAAATCGCTGATCACCTACATCCGTAGTAAATCACTCCCTCCAGGTTCGAAGTGTGTCCCCAAAATTACCTTCCTTGGAAGAACCGCTCAGTAATCGAAGATCGAAAAGCACCGCAAATGTCCACTTCCTGTTTTCTAAGAAGAGTCCTAATCAGTAACTTCACCTCTATTTCCAAAGTATAAACATCTGTTGGTTGACCGTCAGACCGTCGCATGACAGGATGTCTTTAATCAAAATTGGTTGGGCCCTTGTCGAGAAGCAATTAAGTCAAATTCGTTCATAAGTTTTGTTGGTGGTGGTATCATATTATATCTTCCAGCAATCAATAAATAATTGTTATTGCCTACTACATTTTATAGTCCACAAAACCATATACATTTTGCAATGTTTTGAGCCCTTCGATCCTAAAATCAGAAGCAGGATGTCTTGAATCGAAATCTGGTTTGGGCCCTTGTCGAAACGCAATGAAGCCAAACTTACTATGAGTTTTGTTGTTTGCTAGTATGTTTATAGTCCATAACCTTATATATTTTTCAATATTTGCAGTATTATTGAACATCTGTTGTAATATTACTGTTATTCTTTCTACCACCCATCCAAATGAATAATTGCTGGTGGCTAGTATATATGTTTTATAGTCCATAACCTTACACATTTTGTAATATTATTGAGCCTTTCGATCCTAAACAACATCTTTCTGGAAGTACCAACCCATAGATTCGCAGTCAACCCCAACCTGCCTTTTCTGGAACTTTTCAAAAAATTCGTGGGAAACTCATTCGATCAGAGGGCGGAACAGACGCTCCTGTTGACGTCGAAGAATTCTGAATCCGACAACAAAGACCCTTCCACCAGAGGGGGTCAAATTTACAGCCGTGTGCCAGGGACCATGTCGCAATAAACAGTCCGGGAAGAGGAAACCCAGGGAGTTGAGAGGAAGATGGAGTTGCTTGGCTAGTAACAAAGTGAAGCAGTCAGAAGATCGGCATGCTACAGTAATAAGTCCCAACAAACCGCTCACTCAACGTTTAGTTCAATTTAAAAAGCATAATTTTATTGTTATAGCGTTGGAAGGCCGCCATGTAACACTAGTAAGTCCCAACAAACCACTCACTTAACATAAGTTCAATGTAAAATGTATGCATCCTTTTACAGTGTTTTTTCTTACATAGTGACTGAGTGACACTAATGTCGCCCAGTAAAAGGAAAATGTCGCCTGGTATCATGAAAATCAAATTGGGTGACAATGAGAGAAACCTTAATTTTTTCAAACATCACATTCGTTACAATTAATAGTAATTTAAAGGAAAAAACTGAAATAAAAAAATTAGAAATTTTGTTTTTTAGAAATTTAATTACTTGCTAATTGATGTGGCTTTTTCTCCAATTTATGAAAACTTAAAGGTCTCACTAGGAAACCCCTCGTCTCTCCCCCCCACCCCATCTTTAAATAAACAATGTCGCCCAGTGAAGATTCTTCATTGTCCAAATCAATGTCCTTTTTCTTTTTTACACGAGTTGAATAAAAATTAAAAAATGACCAATTGCGCAGTTGAAAGCTGTAGCACGAGATCTGAATTTGCATAAGATGGTAGTAAATTAGTTCACAGGTGAAAAAAATGCTCTGTAATTTTATTTTTATTAGAGAGGCAGAAATCGCCAAGTCGAAGCAGTACGCCTATGCAAACTTTGTAGAATAACTCCAAATATTTCCTCGAGAGAGCTTTTTTGGGCTTACTACAAAGCGATAGATGGCTTCACTTGGCGAACCAGGTTTCGGCATTGGTTTTAGCCCAGAAGCCTCTCCATATATCTTCCTAACCCTATGAGTTAACCCCGCACTATTATAGAGGTGGTTTTTTATATGGATGGCATGAAAGCGGGCTGCTTTGTGAAGCCAGGGGCCGTCTCCAATGGCCCTTTGTGGCAAGTCCTCTTCTTTGGGCATTGTACGAGTCCTCCAGGAATGAATGGCTGGGTTGTCGAATCCTGAGGACCTGACGGTAGGGGGTGGAAGAGGGCAGATCGAATGGTGCTGCCGAACCATTCTTTATGCGATTCAGCAGATTCCGAGGGGAGGATGGAACGTTTTGCTCGAACGTAAACTTGTGTTGTTGACTCGTATGGGTGAATGGTTTTTGACTTTGTCAGGGATGGTTTACTGGGATATAAATTGGTTGCTAGTCAAGGGTATCCGCCATAAAGCAAGGTAGCAAATCTTGCTATTTCATTTCTGTTCAATGAAAGTTTAGTACATAACAATGAAGTTACTTACATTATGTAAAATATTTCACGTATTTTTTTGTAAAGTGTTTAATTTATTGAATCAATTCATTAATAAGATTTAGGCAAAAAGTTACTTTATTATGAACTGTCAAAAGTTTCAGACATATTTTAAAATATTTTCAGGTCCGAAGTCGAGCAGGCAACAAACTTGAACCTGTTAAAACTTTTCTTTGTTTAATTCCTACACACATATCTTTAAAATAACGGACCTCAAAAATTTTCAAATCAAACTTTTTCACTCAAAACTTTTGTATAATTGTAAGTAAAACTTAATGGTTGCAAATTTTTTTTGAATTGGTTCGTAATTTTTTTAACATTACAAAAACTGTGCTTGAACGTACAATTTCTAAAGTTTATTGGCATTGGATTTCTAAAATAACTTATTTATTACTTTGCTTAGCACAGTATATTAAAAGCTGATAATGGAAAATTTATGTTGAATTTGTATTCAAAAATTTTAAATAAAATTTATTGTTTCTTTGTGTTCCAACCCTTAAAGGATGCTTTTTTCATACAGCGTCACGCAGAACAAACATATTTCTCTCAATAAACCACACAAAGGTATTCACGTGGTTGAAATTTTTTTATAACACACGCCCCTATCACTAAACTCAACAAAGAGCTTGGGAATTTCAACTTACTACGAATTAATGACGTTGCACCAAAACTTCAAACAAGTTGCGGCAATCCGAGTCTAGTTTATTTTCAGGTAACATCGTTTTCGAACAGTAGCAGTTTGTTCCACATTATGATCGGCAGCCAAGATGTCGTTTGCCGTTCCATCAGATACAATGAATAACTTCAGAGAGTTGACTAATGAGAATATTTGTGGTTATTGTTTTTATGGTGTAAACGCCGGTGTATATTGGCAAGTTTTCAAGAATTTTAGCACGTAGAATTTTATACGGAAGCTCAATGTGTGGTCTGATGTTTGTATTATACATTTTCGTTACATAATTCGACAAAATATTTTCAGAATACTTATCTTTTAAAATATTAATTCATATGAATTTTAAAATAGTTTTTTAAAAAAATAACATTTACGTTTATATTGCTAATTTTTCTACAGTTCATCTATTCATATATTTTATAAATGTATAGCGTTTAAAATTTTGTTTTTCATATTCTTGATCTTTCCAGGCTAGGCAATTATAATTCTTGCAATATAAAATCAAAATACATGTGCTATTAGAAAACATGTAAGTGTTTACATATGATATGATTTTATTAGTATACAGAAAGTGATAATAGGGACGTATAGTATCTATCATTGGGGAAAGCAAGGCTAAAAAGAGATATTTAAGGGGGTATGGGACACTTTCAACTTTTTTCTTTAATATTGCAGATATCAATATAATTTTTTTTCCATAAATGTATACTAAATATACTTACACTTTTAGATAGTCAGAGGTTTAAAATTATCATTATTTATTTTTTTAAAAAATAAAATGTGTCAAAAAGTGATGTCTCTTATTTTTGTTATAAGTCAAAAACTTATTTATTGGCAAGCAAATATTTAGCATTTTTATAAACAGAAAAATGTATTTAACAAACTGTCTTTACCGATTTTTCATATTTGCCATAGTTTCTTTAAAAAAAATTATTGAAGTTTTTTTTTAATAATTTCACAGGTTCACTTTTTTATAAAAATTAATAAATAAAAAAATAAACTACTTACAACTAATCCCTAAAGACAAATTAAAGATATATGTTTGAAAAATATGAGTAAAATTTTTTGACACTCTATGGGCAGTAGATTTTGAGTTATATCAATTAAAAGTCAAAAAATCATCGAAAACACGATCAAGGAGAAAAACAGCTTTGAAGTTTATCACTTTCCTTACTGAAGCGCTCCAAACCGACCGAACCACTAAGGATTCGATAACGTTATTCCTATCTAATATTACGAGGAAGCAACGATTACAAACGTGGTTGGCCAACACAGATGTCATGACACAAAAAACTACGCATCTCACGTTCTACTGCAGATATAAATAAATTTTTTGTTTTAAATTATTCTAAAATATTTGTGTTATTTTTTATGATAATAATAATTTTTTTGATTTTTTTGAAGATTTTGTGTCCTATACCCCCTTAACTTTTTGCAACAATAACTTAGTCAGTTCTTAGTCAACTTAGTTCAGTTAACTTAGTCAACACTCTATCTTTATCAAGAGGTTTAAATGTTTTTACATTTCAAAAAGAAATACATATAACCTTATTTTTGCTTTAAAATAAGTATGTCTACGAACACTTTCAAGATTTACCTACGGTTAATATTAAAGGTGTTCAGATTTACAAGAGCCCTTTTGCAACACATGTACAATAAAATATAACATAAGGTGAATTTTTATGCAGTTTTTTTATGGGTGCATTTTACGAACTTAATATCATAAAATGCTCTTAATCAGTCTGTTTCCTGTGCAGTAATATTTTTTATGTCGACTTTTATGAATTGGGTCCCTAATTTACGCACTTGTCCACTTTTTATTCATCACGAAATGAATTGATGTAATATAACGGAATGATGTAAATATTTAATCCCATTGCAATATCAAAGGATTGTATTTGAGCAGCTCCGTCGTAAAGTGAGCTTTGGTACGGATTTCCATGTAGTAAATTGTTATCGTAATGGGGGGAAGATATGGTTCATTGATAAATATTAAACGAAATGAATTAAAAAGACCGATAATGCAATGCGTAGTGAAGCGAAAAGTTGTGTAAAGAAATATTTCGTCATTTTTGAGCATTTGAGTACAACAATGAGATTCAGTTTCCTCAAAATCAAGATACAGAATCGTCAAATCACGATCATTAAATTGAGGATTAGCGTTTACTCAAAAGTCACGTGATAGTTTATTAATGAATCGTCATAAGTGAGCGTATTATTTCTGGGAGTATGCTGAAAGTTTTCATATCTAGGCTGAAACTTACTTATCATATTTAGAATAACTATGACTTGAAATTGCTTGTTGCATTACGTGCCAAAAAAAAAATGAATTATTCTGTTACTAAAACATTTCACAAAGTTATTTTTTCTGCAGAATACCCGCGTAAGCACATTAAGTGAAAAATAAAAGCAGTTTTCAACGCATTTTGTGCTTGCAATTTTTGTAAAAAGAGATTAAGACAATCTATAATTTACTTTTTCCCCACGAGTTTGATCTTCATTCTGGTTTTCGAAATACCAAATTCTTACTATGCACCATTTCACTATCAAAATATTTTGCTTCTATATATACGGATGTTTATATGTTATACGGTTGAGAAAATGTTTCAGTTTAAAAAAGAGAATGGAGGTAAGAATTCTTATTGAACCATGGAAGAGAGAAGTTTACTACTTACTATTGAAAACATTGTTTTATAATTAGTTTGAATATCTACATCTTAAAGCTACCATAAAAAATTGTGTTCAATACGTGTATTGTTAAGTCTTAATTTATAGTTAAGAGTACACTCCTTGCCAACCTAAGTTGAGTAAATAGAAATATGATATGGAGAAGATCCTTCCGCGGATATGAGTTCCATAAATAATTTGTGAATCCATCCAGAAAACATGCTTAAAACATTAATTTCGAAAAAGGTCTTGATTTGAATATTATTTGAAAAAATTTGGCAATTTTATCAGGATGAAAAGTGTATTTTGGTTCAATTGTATTCAGATCATTTTGTATGTAAACATTACCCTACAAGAGTTTCCAACTAACGGACCAATCGCGCTTTTCCCTCTGCCTTTTTACTCTTTGTTTTAACCCAAGTTAGGTTGGCACTGAGTGAACAAATCTTTATAAAACAGGAACTGTAAACTTTATTATTGCCTCTTTATTTGAACTTTTCTTAGAATAGGGGTTTACGTAATTCTTCAGTTTTGTTCCGAAACACTAAAGATGTTGATATTCGTTGAAGGTTCCGTATTTAAGTATTCCTACAGTCCGTGCCACCCTTACATGGGTAAAAACATAGAGTAAAAAGGCAGGGGGAAAAGCGCAATTGGTCCGTTAGTTGGAAACTCTTGTATGGGTAATATTTACATACAAAATGATCTGAATACAATTTAACCGAAATACACTTTTCATTCTGATAAAATAGCCAAATTTTCTCAAATAATATTCAAATCTTTTAGACCTTAAACGAAATTACTGTTTTAAACATGTTTTGTGGATGGATTCACAAATTATTTATGGAGCTCTTTACATCCGCGGAAGGATCTTCTCCATAGCATATTTCTATTTACCCAACTTAGGTTAGCCAAGGAGTGTAGAGTGTCAAAAGCAGTTTTTGTTGCTCAGGTCATTAATTTTGATGGTAAAAGAAATAGAAACAAGGTAATATTGTAATAATTTCCTTTAGAATTGAAATATTTTATTTTTCAGCGTTACTAAAAAAACACAGATCTAAATTGACAATTAATGCTATGATGAACTTTATGTGCAAATTTCGTGAAAACCTTGTTTAATTAAAAATTGCAAAGTTTAATACATTAAAGTATATTTTAAATCTTTTCAAAATTTAAGTCCTTAAAGACGATTGCAAGAAAATTTGTTGTGAAAAATAATTTTTCTGCTTAAATTTACCCAAATAAACAAAATAGTTGACAATGTAGTAGATATGACAATTTATGCAAAATAAACTAGGTTAATACCATAAGTGAATTTTAGAAACTTAAAGTTGACGTTTTTATTCGATAAGAAAGGCGTTCTTGGTAATCACTAATGGGTCGTTAAAGGGTTAACAACCACCAACTGGACTCAACTCAACATTTAATGACGTTTTTTAGAATGGCGATTTTGCAAATGAAGCGAATAACTTAGTTTCCTCTTTTGTGATTGAACGCGGCTGTGTCAAAAGATCTATTCTAAAACTTCTTAATTTATGAAAATTCTTCTGTTTTAGTGTCCATTTGGAAAGCGAATAAGCTAATTTTAAAACCCTGAAGTCAAAGTTTTTATTCGGTAACGAATGCGTTAATGGTATTCTAAAATGGGTCATTAGTGGGAGAACAACCTCAACTGTAATCAACTCAACATTCAATGACATTTTTTTGGAATAGCGATTTTGCAGATGAAGTGAATAACTAAGCCTCCTCCTTTGTGATTCAGCGCGTCTTTATTTACGTTCGAATGCCAAAAAATTTATTCTAAAACTGCTCATTTATAAGAAAACTCGATCAATTTGTCAAAAACTCAACTGGAAAATTAATAAAGCCATTTTTGAAGCCTACTTGTCTACTCTTCTATTTTTTAAGGAAAGTGTTAATTGTATTCACTAATGGCCAAATGGGTTAACAACCTCAACGGGTCTCAACTCAACATTCAATTGCATTTTTTAGAACAGCGAATTTGCAAATGAAGCGAATAACTAAGCTTCCTCCTTTGTGATTCAGCACGGTTTTATTACGTACGAGTGCCAAAAAATCTATTCTAAAACGTCTTAATTTATGAAAATTCTCCCCATTTTAGTACCCATTTGGAGTTCACTCAGAAACGAAGCTATTCACTCATCGCATCTAAATCTAAGTCCAGTTGCGATCGGCGACATTTTTTCTTCACTTCCTTTGAGTTGCGGGTCACGCTTTTATCCATTGGCAGAAATTCGTGTGTTTGGAGTCTTTTTGAGGAATAGTTGGTTTGCTGTTCTTATTATAAAGCGTTCTTATTCAAGTTGGTTCAAAAGATTATTGTTTTGTTATGGGATTAGCGATGCAAATATGTTGCTATGCATAAAGTAATTTTTTTTCTGAAGCTAATTATTGTTCTTATATATTCCTTAAAAACTGAATAATTAGCTATACATATAGTACTTATATAATAAAATAGATGGAGCGAATTGTTTTTAGAGTTATTTCTCCATACATCCAATATTTATTTAAAATTCGAGTTTATTATTTAAGATTTTGAGCAATGTGGAATTCGTCGTATTGGTAGTATGTCATTTGTCTGTACTGTACTCTGTAACATTCGTCCTTAAAGATTTTCTGGGAAAGTTTCTGATATCCGGTGACAGCTTCTTTTACAAACCTACTACTTTTTATAATCACATGCAAAAACAATGTTTCTTAAATAAGAAAAGATTTTAACTCTTACCACCAATCAAGATTCTCTTCTTTATTTTGTCACAGAAATGAGTAAAACTAAGTTTTAAAAACTATTTCGGTAAAACCCTCACTTTTGCATAGATTATTGACTTGAAAAATTGTGTTTTTTTTCCACGTTATTATTAAAATACTTCTTAATACAACAAAAAAGTTCTTCACAAAAAAAAAAAAAATCACAGAACAACAGGTTATTTATTCATTTTAAAGAACAAAGGGAAAATATGATTCCATTCTTTCTTGAACATTCTTTCTCCATCCCATATAGTCTGCCGCTTTTTTTCTGTTTATTTCTTTCCGTTCTACAGGGATCTTTTTTTCATCTTGCCGATAGAAGCGTCAGCAATCAGACCCCAACCGAGAACACGCCGGTGGGAGGTCCGAAAACGCAGACGATCGTAAAAGCCAATTTTTATTCCTTTCGTTCTCCTTTATGTTCCGAAGGCTTTTTTTGGAGAATGTCCCTTCTGACCCTTTACCATTCGACGTTCAAACCAAAATCATTGGTTTAAGGAAATACTTTATAATAAAACAAATACATAGCATTTTCCGGACCCTCCGTTCGATGAAACAAAAGCGAAAATTATTAGAAAAGGAAATATTTTACAATACAATAAATAGGATTTTATGATTTAAAGTTTTAAGTATATTTTACTGACTGGTGTGTGTATTTTTTACGTAAATTCTTTGTAATGCTCATAAAATTCCATTTATCAATTGAATCATTAAATAAAGGGTCATGTTCAAAATCCCCAAGAGGAAAAATTGCTGAGTTTGCTCTTAAATCCATGGATTCGATGGTTCATGTAAACGCCCCTATAGACTGCCTCAGCGATGTGTAGACAGTGGTCCTCATAAAGGTATTCGTAGGGCGAGTTGGTGATTTGCTGCAATTTTACCAGGATAGGTGGACAAGAGAAAATATGTTATGGATCCAGTTCCGAGTCGGGGCAGTTTCTGCAGCTAAGTATTTCCTAGTTCGATATTTTTATATTTCCATCCCTTTGAAGTGGCCTGTCCTTAATCTAATTGGGGTGGTCGCGATTGGTTACCCGAAGTGGTCTTTTGTGTAACTAAATAGATGATTTAGCAAAAGCTTCCACGGAATATTCTTGAAAACCTTTTTTTTTTTGCATCAAGAAACAACACTTACTCGAATAAGGGGCGAACAGAACCCCTACACCACAAACGTATGCCGCCTGACTTATGGAACCCAGATGACACGCGTGTCTTTAACCGTTCTTCTGTTCCGCTTCTTCCACCCCTTCTTTAGGGTGGGGGGTAAGAAGATATTCGTCTGGCAAATTGTCGGAATGTAGGAGAAGAGAAGAAGACGTTCGAAAAAGGAACAGGTGCCCTTTTGATGTGTCGCAGCTGACACATTCTCTTGTCTCCCTTTGGGGCTATGACAACAACCCCAAAGAAAATAGCGGGTTTTTGAGGGTTTTGTATTGGTTCTGAGTCATGAATTGATCGCAATGGGTTTCAGTGTCTTTTCAAGAGGGATTTTTTCTTTTCAAAAGGATATTGAGTTTCATTATTTGCTTTAGGTGGGCGCGTGTCATCACTTTTCTTTAGTCTCGTAATCGTAGCGTCCGTCATGATTGACACGCTGGTTTGGTAAAATTGCTGTGAATACGCTATCGCTATACGCTAGGGGTGTCCATAAATTACTTGATGCTTTTAGGAAGTCGAGCCAAATATCATGGTAAAAAAATTGGTGTCATATTCGACCCGTATGCTGATACCGGACGTAAGCGGACATAAGCCACAAGCAAGTTAAATTATATCCCATGGAAAATGTAGAATTTTGATCGTTTAAACTCAAAATAGAAGTTCATCAAAATAAATAAAAACAAGAAAAAAAATTGTCTTTCTCTAATTTCCATTGAATCATTTATCTATTTTTCCCGTTTTATTGTATGTAAGCTCTTCTGATGGTATTCATCACAATTTATTATTTTGAAAGAAAATAAATGAATAAATTAATGAGTGAGATACGTTTAACATTTTTATTTCTTGTAATTTGCATGAATATTAAAAACTATTTTGCAAAATGCATTTTTTTTATTCATCAGAAAATAAATTTGGCGAGTTTTAAGGTGTTTAGCTATGTTTGAGGAACAATTTTTTTAATGCTTCATTCTTGTTCAGAAACAGTTCTAAGGGTCAGTTGTCATACATAATTTTCTTAGGACATTTATAAATAATTTTTGTACCATTCCCCCACACGACGAATCGTCCCTACTAAAAAACATTTCTTCAAAAACGTAGTAAATAACGTAAACATTTGTTGACCTTGATAGCACATATTATCTTGTGTTATTTCTTTAAAAACCTTTTATTATAAGTTAGTTCGAGTCAGTTAGTTTAAGTCAGTTCGAGGAATACAACAATGAGAGATCCCCTGAAATCCGCAAACGTAAGAAGCGTCCCCATAATTTAAGTCTGAAATTTGACTTAAAATCACCCGCACTTCCGTTTTCAACCTAACCACACCTAACTATATACATATACTTCCCGCCACCCTTATTTGAAACACTTTACGGATGGAAAACCGAAACCGTTTTTTTGCCCTCGGTTTTGACCAAAAAACCGGTTTTTTTATAAGGCGGTCTTAAGGTTCAGCAAAACCGAAAAACCGGTTTTTGAAACGTTTTTTTTCTGAAAAACCGCCATCCCTAACGTTTCTTATTTGGTTTGCGGCGAGTATAACCTAACCTTCACCAAAACACCCACCCCCAGACTATCAAAACTTCTACAAAAAAGTAATAGTAAAAAAAACCCTGGACATCACTGATTCTGCACTATAAGAAAACACCCAAAGTTCTGAAAAAAAAGAACTATAAAAAATTTAATAAAAAAAAACTGAAACCGTTCCTAATCCATCAAATATTTTTTTACAGTAAAAAATCCGCCATATTTTGGTGGGCGCAGTGAAAATAAATAAAAGGGTGAGTACGAAATCCTGCTACGGAAGCGATTATTACGGGCTCGGGCGTGGTATTAAGAAAAAGACCACCCTCCGCGCCGGAACTGTAACAATTACATAACTATCGTGTTATTGAGAGACGACTATACCTCAACACAGTTTAAGTATGCAGTATACAAATGGTTCTACACTCTTAAAACGAACGAGCGATTTTAACTCGGTCTGAGTTAATATTCACTCCTTTGCGGTGTCGAAAATGCACTTCTCCTACTGGAGTGGATTTCACTCTTTTGTTTTAAGAGTGTACGGGAAAAAGGGAAGTAGTTCTAATTTCCGAGTGCGAGAATCGAATAAAAAAAGGTTTTTCACACACATTCAATAAATCACTTTATTCGTTATTTCAAGACATATTTTTATTTGTTTTTGTTTCAGTTGGAGTGTAATTTTAATTATTTTTTCCTTCGATTTTGACGTACCAGGGCGAACGAATATCAGGGTGAACGTTTCGCGTAGGAGCGACCAATCAGAGAAGCAAAATTCCGTTTGTTTACGCGTGTTTCCTCCTCGTAGAGCATTTTAATGCTGCAAACTTAAGTTGTGTTTTGGTATAATTTCCCTATATACATATAAGCAAGGCCTGATCTATGAAAACTCAGACTATAGGCACAAGACATTTTAAAGGCCTTTATGAAAAAAAATTTATAGATTGCCCATAATGATGAAATGCTAGTTAACTCATGTATCATTATCTCAGCTTTTATCAGCTTCTTTATAACGGCAATGTAATCGTTTCCGGCTGCCTCTTTCTAGCCTCCTTTAGGAGCTTTAACACAGGCAATAACGTCTTTTAATTTAAAAACCCTGGTGGTCAAGTGACGAGTTCTTTATAACACCGAATCAAACTAATCACTTTTGATTAAAGTCTGAGTCAAAGTCAAACTAAAAATAAATAGCCCTCGTGTAGCTCTAGTGCGACGATAATTCAAACCAAACCAAACTAAAAATAAAGTGGGGTCCCATAAAATTTTAAAGTTTACTGAAATTTATGGATATGGGGGAGAATTACAGATGTCCATTGTCCATGACTGTGCAAAACACAGCCGGCACACTCCTTGAAAAATATATGATGGGTTGGTTGGTAGACATATATTTTCAGGTTTGTGTGCTTGGTCAGAGACCCGCATATAGACCTTTGTCAAGTAAGAATGACACAACACACATGCTTGACAGAAGCGGCCATCTATCGCCACCTTGGACATGTTCCTGAAGGGGGGGGGGGTAGTCTCCAGGGACTAGTACCCATGGGAAACTGCCCCATGACCGCCCACAAGACTTTCGGACCTTCAGATTTAACGAGCACGTACTCCGATATACTCGGTGGGTCGTCAGTGGTATCGGAACTCGATCACCAGACCTTCCGATTCCGAGAAAGAGACATTAACCACTAGGCTACCCACGGCCATATTTATGGGTGTCTACAACATTTAGCATAATGGAAACTGAAATTGCGGGGCTCTAACGTGTCTTATGGTAAAGATCAGGCCCTGTAAATAAGTCAAACTCGGTTACAACGACCTTTATGGACAACGACAGCTCGTTTATAACGCCATAAATATTTCGCCCCCTTCAATAGCCCGTAGACGTTAATGTTGTATTATCTTGCTTCTAACGACAATTGACTATCTCCTCTGTTATGAAGCTAAAGATATACGTTTGTATAATATCCAAAAAACCTTCTTAAACAAAAATTAATTTCAACAAATTAATAATATGAGTATATTACACGTATTTTACATGACTTACTACACTTAATATTCAATCCTTGTTAATAGAGTCTTTATAAACAAGGATTGACTATTAAGTGTAGTAAATCATGTAAAATACGTGTAATATACTCATATTATTAATTTGTTGAAATTAATATAAAGTTAATCGTTTATAACGTCATAAACATCATGGTCTCCTGCACGACGCTATAACGACGGGTTTTACCATATTACGTTTGTATGTGAAATAAATATGATTTAAAAAAAGAAAGGGAATCATCTAAATAACGTCTATTAGGGGAGAGTGTTGTACCTTGGGACACTGACAATTTCTAAGAATCTATTGGCAATATTCATACATTGTTTATTTCTAATAGCAGCCTTAACCAACAGACATCATCATAATAACATTTAACACTAGCATCATTGAATTGATGAATGGGTGACAAAAAATAATATTTCATTACACCAAAGTAAATATATACACATATGCCCTATCCTATTTCCAGTTTCAAAACTAAATAATTATTGCATATCTTAATTATTAACATTCTGTTTATTTTTCCAATTGTTCAAAGAATCAAGATTTCACGGTTTAATATTTGTTTAGAAATAGCAAAAAATAGTTTCTTCATGAAAACGTTTTATTGATCAATTTACCATGGCGTGGAAAAATAACTTAAACTTTTTTCAAAACATATTTTCGGCACATAAAAATACAGTCTGGTTTTAAAAAAAGTTTCTACAAAAAATGTATCCTGAAAGTATTGAATAGTTTTACGTAAACATAAACTAATCTCTTATACAAAAGTAAAAAATACAATTCATTCATGCACTTTTACTAAAGTTTAGGCAATTCATAATTTTAAAAAGATTTGATAAATAGTTTTGACTCCACAAATTGATAAGATCTCAGACTTTTAAAAATCAGATTACCAGATTTGAGGAATTGGCTTTATGAATACCAAATCGATTTTTTTTTTAAAATTTTAAAAGCGTCTACACTGTAAAAAAAAACTGTAAATTTACGGTCATTTGCCCTTCAATTTTTACGGGCATTGGCAGTATTTGATGGAATACGGTCTGACCCACTAAAAAAACGGCAATATCCCTTAAACTGTTAGAAAATAAGGGCGACCCCCGTATTTTTACAGTTTCAGCCCATCTCTTAGCAAAATTACTGCACCACGCCGTAAATTTACATCGGGCAAGGGAAAATCCCTTCATTTTCGGAATGACGTCACACCTAAACTGCAACCGTGATGTTTTTCAACCCGGTAAAAACAAACCAAAACACTGGAAGACGAAGCAGCATGGTTCTAGTGGGAATCTAATTAAAAGTAAGTAAAATGTTATTGTTTCTTTAGTTGAATGTATTATCATTTCAAATCAAGACAATTATGTAACAAATTGCCACTTTTTGCTTTGTATATTTAGCAGGCGGAAATAATTACCAAACTAGCCACTATCCAAACCAAAATGAAAGCATTATAGAATTTTTACATATTCGAATCACCTAGAATTTAATGTATACTTCGTTCTAAGTTTTTAATATCTTTAAATGATTTTTATTTCAGTATTATGATTTGTGTTCTAAAATTCAACGGTCGCTAAAAGAACATCGATAATCTTATTTATTTCTGACTTATTGGAATGTAGATTTCAGTAGTTGTTGGAGAAGGCTTAACGCAAATATTTACGTAAACAACTGGTTTCATAACAACTGCATTATATGCTATTCATTGAATGCAAAAAAAATTGTCAATTCAATGTTAAAACTGGAGATTCAGACGATATTAAAAATATATTGTTTTGAAAAAATTCAATGTCACTTTTAATTGCGAATGTCTGCAGGGCAAAGAAAGTTATTTTAAGAATAAAGTTTTATTTGGGCAGATCGGATTTCAATACGTGAGGTAACTTTAATGCTTCAATTATTTACTTTTCATTGAAATTTTTTGAAAAAATTATTATTTCAGCAATAGAAAAGAAAATTTTTTATTGTAAAATGAATCATGATAGTCCCATTACCAGGATACTACTATACTAAAATATATTTTAATTATATACTTAACAAAGAGCCTGAGTGCTGTTAGAATTTTTTTAATGCAAAGCAGGTTAATGACCCTTTATAAATTGGAAGCACAAGCAAATTAAATTTCCCTTTAATTTAGATTATTTTTAATTGCAACAGACGAACACAATTCCTGGCAATGGCAAGTCGAAGCTGATTTTGTGGTTTCCTTAACATTTATTTTAAATTACCGCTAATTATAAATCTTCATCAAATTTATTGTCATCCTAATATCCTTATATTAACAGTTGTGATTATTAGTGGAGCTATTTTTAAAAAAATGTCAACAAGCATAAAACAGTTGTTGTTAACAAATTTATGTATTTAAAACTGTTTTTGTTGTTTCTTAGTCACCTGCTAAAGGAAAGCCTTCACCAAGAGACCTGGAAGTTAAAAGTTTGCCCCTGCTCATCTATAGCACATCTACATCTATAAGCTAAGTAATTCAATTAATATAACTATATTAATGAACTAGTTCATTTGAGTAGTACATAACTAAATTAACCCTCTAATGCATACTGTTACCGTTTGGTAACAAGTTACAAAATCCACTGTATTCTATTAAAGTAGACCTCCCTCTCGACAAATTTGTGTTTTTCCATCTATTACATTCCATTTTGAAGTTTTAGTAATAACCCTCATAGGTGACAATAGTAAAAGTGTATTCAGAATTAAAGAGTGACGTTATTAACTGTTGTGGAATTACGTTTTAATACAAATAAATTGTTTTGAAAAATTAATTATAGTTAAAGAGGGTTATTTTGAACTATAGGTATTTAGTAGTTTTCCAGTCGTTATTATAAAAATTTGATTTTGTAGTTGGTTTTTATCAGATGGAAATTTTTTAAAAAATTGAAATTATTTGAATTCTAATGCAGTTAAATTTTTTTTAGTATTTTTCCCATGATTATTAAAGGTACATTTATATTTTTGGGGGGCAAAAAAAAATTCATGTATTAGAGGGTTAAACTCCTCCGTGCAACAGCCCGTAGTGAGCCAAGGCCTGCAGTGTCCATTTCAGCTACTTGATTAAGGGCTTTGGGGTGCTAGGCATATGTTTGGGAAGGTGGTCAACCTCATGTGGAGCCCCCAGTGGTGTTTAGTTAACAAGCATGCTTGGTCCTCGCTTTATCAACCCACTTGAGGGATGAAAGAATGAGTCGACCTAGCCCAATCCAGGTCTTGAACCCGGTACTAGTTGTATGGTAATCTAAAGCACTACCTCTGGGCCACTATTACTGTACTGTAGAAATATTATAAAAATTCTTTTTCTTGCAGGTTTAAATTGGTTAACTGCATAAGCCGCTTCAATTTTTTTCCAGTTTTTTAAATCGCTCAAATGTTTTTTTTAATACCATATTTAGACATAATTTTCCCTTTTCTGTAAACAGTTGTCGTCAATATCATTAAAAATGTTTTGTTTATACAAAAATATACTAATGCTTTCGATTCATTTTGAATGAAAATCAATAAGTTAAAAAGAGAACCAATTCTAATTTCATATTTTCTTTACCTTTGACTTCTGTAGAGAAGCACCTACTCTATTCTCGATGTATTGGATCATCCGACATATGCTGATGAATCTTGGAAGATCTTGTGATTTTACAGAAATAGAAAAAAAATTGTTTTTGGAATGTTCGTTGCCATTTTTATAATATTTTGTTCCATTTGCGATTCGAAACTAAGGGGGAAAAAAGGCAAGTTCTGAATTTTTTCCTTCGGGTTATGTAGGATTTCGACCAAAGCAATTTAAGAGATTTTTTAAACATTAAAGCTTTTTGGTCTAGGAAAATGTTCATGTTAGCGAAATTTTGTGTTAAGCGAGTTTGTGTTACCAAGGTTCGACTGTATTACGAAACATAATTTATGCCTTAGTTTTGTTTTTAAACTTTTAAGTGTAAAAGTGACAATGTTAATCAATAATCAAAATGTTCTTGGCTTTCCTTTAAGTTTGCTGTTTTTTAACATATGGCAATACAGTTTTTACTGTTACAGGGACTTCTTGGGGATCTACCTCCATCGACTTGGACTGGCTGCTGATGAGACTTGCCTGCTCTGCGGCTTTTATTAGGTTGGATGCTGACCCTGCAATGCACTGTCACAACATCCGACTCATGACGCCCAGGCTGGGCATCTACCAACTTATGGCTGTAATACTTCCTGGGAGGCACAGCATCAAATGGCTCAGAGAAAAGAATAGGCCTTGTATTAAGTACAGTAAGTTTTTATAATAGTTGTTGATGTAATTGTACATAATGTTTTAGGATTTTTGAATTTTTTTCTTTTGCACTCTTTTGTTGTTTTGAAAAAGATTTACTGTGTGTATGTTGTACATTTTTTCTTATGCGATAAATACATAAATATTTTTCGCATATAAATTTTTTTATTTGTTTCATCTGAATGAATTAATTTTAAACTTATTATCTCATCATTTACGACATATTCTCTTTTATCAAATTTTAAAATAGATTATATGAGATTGACTGTAGGTCTTATAGAATAATAAAAAGCTCAGTGCAAAAATTGAAAAAAGCTTAATGATTTGTTTAGTTATTGTTTATAATTTATATATAATAATAAATCATGAACAAAATCTAATTCCCATGGTTATTTTAATTTATAAATAGTAGTTTTAGTAAATTTGATGTAGTACAGCCATTTATAATAGAATTTGCTTTATCAAATAACTAATATTCAAATGATAATAATTAAAATATATAAATTAACTCTTACATGAAAATTTTGCGAGCTGGGTGACTCGTAAATATTTATAATCAACAATACCATTTGTTAAAAAAAAGTAAAAAAATTCTACATTATAAATGAAAATAATCTTATTTCCAGCATTTTAAATATGGAACAAAGAACCAAATTATAATTTTGTCCTTTATTTTGATAGTTAGAAGGTTTAATAAACTCTACATAGCCACTGTAAAATTAATGCATACCCAAATTTGTGAATTTGCATTCACATTTTCAAAAATTCAACCTGTATAAGTGTCAGATTTTTTTTTGCTTGTGATATTTTTATAATGGATATTTATATTTATTTTTCATTTGTTAATTTATAGAGCTTTCTGTGGAAATAACCATGAAAAAGGTTCTAAAGCACCAAATAGCAAGAGAAGTCCAGTTTGTTTGTTGCAAAAGGATTTTTATTTGAAAAACTATTGAATTTTATCACATGGACAGATTTATGTAATCTTGATTTTGGTATGTAAATTTGAAGAAGCCTGATGCTAACTCTCAATTTATTTATTTATTTTTGCTTTTCCTACAAAAATTATTTTCTAAAGCTTATTATATATTGTGTCATTACACAAATCTACATGTATTGATTTACTATTTTAAATTCTCATTCTCATCATTCCATTTGACATTCTGTTGTTTTACACAAAAGCGTTGAATTTCCATAAATAAGAGGCTATTCTGTTAAATTCACTCGAGTTTATAATTAAAAAAAAGACTTCAAAATTTTAATAATTGAAAAACAAAACGTTTATCTTTGTGAATGCTACTAAAATTAATAAATAATTTACAGGGTATGCTTTAAGTTCAGTTAGTAAGAATTTTAGTTCTATAAATTCATCAATTTTTATTAATTACATTTATGGTTCAAATATTTGTTTAACTGATTAAAATAATATTTTATAAATGTGTGTGAATTTTTTTTCGTTCTATAAATTTATTTCCATGCTATTCCCTCTTGTGAGTGCAAGATGTTTGTTTTTTTACTTTAAGTTATTTTATACTTTAATGTGTGAAGAGTCCAGGGAAAGAATACCTTGATTGATTAGGAATCTTCTTGTAATTGGGTCTGCTTAGCCGCATGAGATCTCTGTGGCGGCATGTTTCTCTTTTGGTACAAACATGGGACTTGTGTCTTGCGTGTATTGGGTTGCTTGGAGAAAAAAACCAAATAAACAGGTTTCCTTACACCAGGTTAGGCAATGATTTGTTATTGCTGCCAAAGAGGCCTGGCGTAGACAGATTCCTATGCTTTGAAGGGTTTTTCCCCTGTGTTCTTCCTGTGAATTTATTTACTATGTTTTTAAGTTAATATGCTATTATTGAAAATTGTTTTACTTGTAATTTTAATGGATAAAATTAAATGTTTGTTGAAATTGCTTTTTTGTGTTTCTATTTTGTTATGCTACAAACACAATGCCAATTAATTTACCAACACCATCAGAAAACGGTTAAAAATATCACAAACTATCAATTTAGGGTTCGACCGTAATCAGGTAAAGCGTATCCTTACAGGGCGTAGTTATACGCTTGATACCGTTATTAAGCTTTTCAATTTACGGTCCATAGTCGTTTAATTACGCTTAAATAGTAATTAGGCAGACTGTAATGTTACGTTCAAGGACCGTAATTTCACAATTGATACTGTATTTCTTTGCCTCGTTAAATTACGGGCTGTAGGAAATTATGGGCTTGAGTGTATTTTAACGGTGCATGGTTGGAAACTTTGTTGCCGTCCCAAGCCCGTAATTTTACTGTGATTTTTTTAACAGTGTACGTTTGGAACTCCAAACCAAAGTGCTCAATGGAGAAAAAAATATTTTCTAATCCACATTTCTCTGGCTGTATTGAATATTTTTTACAAATATTTTTTTAAGTGATAAATGTAGCTGACTCCCAGGTCCCGACAATCCCACTTTTTGAAATTGGTTCGAATATTTTTTTCTTTAATTTTCAATGAATAGTTTCACGCAAAATATTCTAAAACAATTTCAAAAAGTTGCATGATAGAGACCTGTAAGTTATCTAAGAAGAAAGAAACTATATTTTTTGAAGCCGAATACATAGGTTGTCAAGGGGCCCCCAGGCCCTTCCAGACAACACATAAAATTATACAATTGAAATCATCAATTAAAATTTAAATATTCTACATTTATCATTTGAAAGACACCGTTTGCAACAATATTCAATACAGCCGGAGAAATGTGACTTAATAAAATATTTTTTTCCCTATTGGATTAACACTGAGGCACATTGGTTCGGAGACCTGCGGTCGTTCGGGCTCATTCGCCTTTAACACTTCTACGACAATACGTATAGCGAATATAATCACAATCGTTACCTAACATACACTTCTTGCCAACCTAAGTTGGGTAAATAGAAATATGCTATGGAGAAGATCCTTCCGCGGATGTAAAGAGTTCCATAAATTATTTGTGAATCCATCCAGAAAACATCTTTAAAACATTAATTTCGTTTATGGTCTAACAGATTTGAATATTATTTGAGAAAATTTGGCTGTTTAATCAGAATGAAAAGTGTATTTTGGTTAAATTGTATCCAGATCATTTTGTATGTAAATATTACCTTACAAGAGTTTCCAACTACCGAACCAATCGCGCTTTTTTTTCCCCTCTTCCTTTTTACTCTTTGTTTTTACCCAAGTTAGGTTGGCAATTACTGTAGTAAAAATGTGTCTTTTATAATAGAAGAGGGAAGTGTGGGGCTTCTGCGTGGGTGCAGATTGTGCTTCCCCTGACCCAAACGAACCCCTGACCAAAAGAATTTAGGCAGAAACACCCAGTCCATGATACAATTCTACAGTTTTAATCTAAGGGACATTCCAAATGGAACGATTGGAATGAAGATTGCCAAGGAAATATAATGCTTAGTAGAAAACGGACCGACGTTAAATGTTAAAAGGCCCTTTTTGTGCTAAAATGTCGAATCATAAAAGGTTGTCCTTGTCTTTTGGATTGTGAGATGTTTTGTAGAATGAGTAATATAAGATTTGCAAAGCTATGTTCCACTATTTTTTTACATAAATATTTGATAAAATGAGAAAGATAAGATAGTGCAAAGCTATACAGCATTTAATTTTTGATTTCCTAAAAGCTATTTTCATTTGCAAGAAATATTGACTTAATTCAAATTTTATCTGTTAATTATTTCTGTCAGAAAAGGATACAATTCTTATAGCCCACCACATTAGTAGCGGATCAAGAAATTGTTATTCTAGGGGGAAGGGATAAGACTTAATTTCAATCCTTTTAATTAATGGAGGTAATTAATTATCCAATAATTTTTTTAAAAAAATAATTAACTATTACTTATAATTAATGATATTTTGAACTTTGTGATCGTCCTTAATTATCAATTATAATTTATGATATTTTACAATTTTCTATTATTTTTTTAAATATCCATTTGAAAAATAAACAAGTAGGTTTGTTACACAATATGTCATTTACACCGCTTCCACACAACATTTACGCTCAACAGGAACAGAAAACACACCAACAACACCTCAGAAAGAAATTCTCCAAACAGGGCCTTTAGCTAGTTAGGCCTTTAGCTTATTCAAACTTTTATAAGCCAAAATTAATATTTTTCTTTAATCTTCCTTTGCAGATTTGACAATTAATCTTTATCGATTGCTATTATTTTTTTTTAAGTTCGAAGAATAATGATATTTTTTTTTTTTAAAAATACCATTTTGCAGCCACAAGCTTACATTCCGAAAAAAGAATTAGTAAAATTGTTGCTTTTTATTTCGGTTGGGTAGATAGTTAAACCTTAGATCCGCTACTGTGCTCTTCGTCACAGCTACCTGAAATTCAAGAGTGTGTGGCTTCCATCTTTGCATTTACAATTCAATTCCTCACTCAGCTTCTTGGAACACTTGCTTTTTGACAAACAAAGAAACCATCTGCTACGATCTGCTAAAAGACGCGGAAGATTTGAAGTTATCGTTATTTTCATCTGTTACTGACTGAAATACCCGGAATTTTTTTTCTTATAAAAGTCCCCCATAAAGTAAAATAAAAGGATCTGAGTAAAGGTCTTAGATTTAAACCTTGTATAACTTTAATACTTTAATTTATTTAAGAGTTTCATAAATGTATTTTAAATAATATTTAGACGATATTCCATAGGAAATGTCATAGGATCTCGCCAAACAAATTATAATGATTTTCATTTGTTTGACATACGACTTTAGCCTAAACGCAATGTTTCCTAATCTTTGTCACATTTTCAACTATTTCATTTTTAATTGATCTAATTTTTTTTATAGTAATTAAAAAAAAACTTGATTCAAAATTTTTTTGTCACATAAGTTCCATGTATTCCATATATTTATATTAAGACTGTGCTAGACCTAGAGCACATAAAAAACTTCAAGTGTATGTAATGGTACACGAATATATGTTAACTATATATTTAAACTAGCAAAAGTGTGTATCAAATACGCGAGAGTTCGAAAATTACGTAAATTTGTAACTTAATTTATTGAAGAAATTACTATGAATCTTCGAATATAACTTTCTAAAAGCATGTACCTTTGGTTCAGCAATGGAAAATGACTGTTTTTCAAAAATAACAAATTGGCAACCAGTGTCGGTTCCAAAACAAAACCTTCAAACCCATCGAATTTCGAAAAAAGGCTAGAATAACATGCTTCGGAACTTTTTACGGCGGGCGGTGGGACTCTTTTCTGGAAAACTCAAAGTCTTCGAACCCTCGTAAAAAATACATTTCATCTCCATTGACAAGAGAGGCAGAAAAAAGAAATCCTCCAAAATCTTGTGTTTATTCGATCGAATGCTGAACAAACTTCTAGTAGCGGGGTGATGACATGACATCCTTTCCTATATGGTTTCATCATTTTGTTTGCTCGTTCAGATCAAATATCTAAGGTTTTTATAAGAAATAACAAGACTGCCTTCATACGCGTTCTGTTTGGTCATAAAGAATATCGATTTCAGTGGGTTCTTTTTATTTGAATTTATTGACTTTTATGCTGATGCTATTAAAATCGATTAAGTGAGGTCCACTGGCCGGCTTGACGTCAAAACTTCTCAATACTGCGTAGTTCTCAGTACTGAGAAATAAATTCGTATGAAAATATGCATAATTTGTTAAGCTTGATTATGTACTGGCAACATTTCATAGGAAGCCATTTACACTCTCAAAAATGAATGCTCAAGAACGACGAAATTTTCCTTAATTTTGACGATTCCGTTTACTGGTAAATGCTCCGAGTTTTCGTTTTCTCAAGTGAAGAAATTTGAATCGTCATTTTTAGAAATATTTCGTCATTTCAAAGAAATATTTCGTCATTTTTGAGCACTTGAGTACAACAATGAGATTCTGTTTCCTCAAAATCAAGATACAGAATCGTCAAATCACGATCGTAAAAGTGAGGATTCGCGTTTACTCAAAAGTCACGTGATAGTTTGACGAAACAATCCTCAAAATTAACGAAATGAGGCTTGAGGATTCATGAATCGTCAAAAATGAAAGTGTTTTTTCTGAGAGTGTAGTTCACTTCGTCTACGTTCTTAGAAAAGCTTCATACTCATACCCTAACCTAAAAATTTCACAAAAAATGTGACATGATTCATCTGAAGGATGGGGGAGTTTTAATTCACAGACTACCACACTATTAGAAATTTTTTTTAACGTTAAAGTTAATACACTGAGATTATATATTTTGTAAATTAACGGACAGGGCACGTAGAAAAGTAAATATATAAAAGTTACACATCTTCTTCACAAAGTACCTTTAAAATTTTGTATTTTCAAATATCTATATTCTGAAAAGTATTTTATTTTGTATTTTTTATGCTTAAAAATACTCCATATTTTTCAAAATATGTTCTTTAAAAACTATTTAATTAAAGTAACTGTTCTCTAGATAGAATGTAAACTCATCCTTTCAAATTAACCACAAGATGTTCGAAGAAGACAAACGATAACTTCTATTTAAACTCAATTGAAAGATTTTCGATTTACATTTTATTTAAACTCCATCTTCAGAATGCTATTTTTTTTTTATTTAACACTGTTTTAGTTCAGTAAATTTGTTTTATTCTTGAGTTTCCGTGGCCGTTTTGTTAGAGGTCAGAAGAAGGCGTGTGAATCATGTGTACTCTTTATGAAGTGACCATTTTCTTCTTTTTTCTTCTTTCTCGATAGAGTAATTCCAATTCCTAGACCAACCGAATTTTAGTTCGCACATTGTGTGCTATGAGTTATCTATTTTGTAATAATGCTAAAAAGTACTAATGTGGTAACCATTAATGGGTAGAACCTATAGCAATAAGTACCAATAGTAATAATACTAATGCGTAGAACCATTTTTCAGGTTTTTGAAACAAAAACCTGGAGAATAGTTCAACCGAATACCTGAAATGTGGTGAAAAATTTCTCCATACATCAGTTGAAACTACTAGAAATCATATCTTTTCTGAAACCAAGAGTCGAATTAAACAACGTAGGACTAAAATCGCGAAAATTAAAGAGTCCTGAAAATTCATGTATTTAAAATACTAAAACTATATCGATGACTAAACTATGTTATTTAGATAGCATCAATTAATTGATAATCTTAAATCTTTGAGCCATTACAAATACATTGGCAATGAGGAATTTTCTTACTATAGGGTAGACTGACCAGTGAGTGAACAGGCCTCAGTGAATGAACAGTTGGTAAATACATTTAAAAAATATTCATTAAAAATCATTCCACTGGATGGATTGGCAACACTGACTTCCTCCCATCTCGTAGGAAGCTAGCTGATATCTGATTGGTTGTAATTGGTCATTAATTAAAATCCGACATGTTTATTGACGGGACATTTTAGCTTCCACACTGCGTTTATAACGTAAAAAGTGGAAGGTTTTATAATCGTTCTGTCTGTCCGTCACCTACTTTCACAGAACGAACCGCAAGTCGCACAAACAAGTGGGAAACGTCATTTTGAAGCAAGAAATCAGTTTAGGCTACATTCCAAATTTCATTAAAAATTTTAAATTAGAAGTTTATTTAAAATTTAACTAACTAAAAATTTAATCTACATTGAAATAACATGCGAATTCCATTTTTATTCAATATTTTCACTGTTGCCATGACATCAAACGTACGAGAAACTTTATTTAAAATAAAAATAAAATTCTTGAAAAAAATATTTATATTTGTGTAATAATTCAATTTGGATTGTTGTAATAGCACAATAATAGTTATTTAAGCAACTAGTTCCGAAAATGATACTTTATTAAGCGAGTGGCTTTTATTTCACGAGCGAGGTACGAGCGAGTGAAATTATGACACGAGCTTAATAAAGAATTATTTGGAACGTGCTTGCTTACAATATTTTTTATAATGACGTGCAAAAAAGTATTTCTACCAATGAGTGATTTTCATGACATCCTTTAGTTTCCATGGAGATACTCGGAAATGCAAAGTAGTGAAAGAAAAGTTGTAAAATACTTTTCTATTTTGAATAAAATAGTATTTAGTTTAATTAGTGCTACCGAACATAGGTGAAAATGAATTTGAAATGATGTTCGACCAACTTCCAGATTAAATTAACAAAGCAGCTAAGGAAGTTTGGTCGAATCTTCTTCCGGAAAAGTATTGTTTGGAGTGACATTTGTGTTCTTACTTTTATCTTATTTCATTTCCTTTAATAATTTTTGTAATACTTTTAGTTTCCATGGAGATTACAAAATGCAAAAGTAATGAACCAATAGAATTAACTGAGTTTCGTGACCATTTAGTTTCCATGGAGATATTCATGACATCATTTTGCTTTTCTACCAATCAGATACTCTTATTTACTTTACCACATTAGTGCCGAAAACCAAATTTTCGCTCACTGTCTGTGACGTAAGCACGTAAAGTGTCATTTTCGCAACGATTTATGAATGAATATGATATAAAAAAGTGAACTTTTTTGCACGTTGTTATAAAAAGTTATTTTGATGGTTCGTTATATTTTTGGGAAGAAAGATGCATAAAAAATTCGAAATTTGCATAAAAAATATGCAAATTTTCTCTTTTATTTTTAAAACAACAATTTTACTAATTTATTTTTCGAAATGTAAACTTGTGACTGCAAAAAGATATTTATTAAAAAAATAAATCACTATTCTTAAAAATTCAAAAAAATTAGCAAACGATAAAGATTAATTATCAAATCTGCAAAAGAAGATTAAAGAAAATTATTATTTTTTGCTTATAAAAGTTTGAATTAGAACTAGCCAAAGGCCCTGTTTTGGAAATTTCTTTTTGAGGTGTTATTGTGTTTCCTGTTGAGCGTAAATGTGTGTGTGTGTGTTTCGTGGAAACCGAGGACTTAATCCAGTTTACACACCTTCCAACCGAGGACCTCCGGTAAAACGAGGACGTCCTCGGTTTGACTGGCTACGGGATGGGTCTCGGGATGTCATTCTGATGTCTTACCTCGAACCCAGGGGCAATTTGAAATTTGTCCCCGTTTTCCACCGCCTATGCTTTTAGCGTGTGGTGTATAAAGGGAAGTGTGTATCAGCTAGGAAAATGCGGGTCCTCGGTTTATCGAGGTAAAAACATATCACGTGGCTCGTCCTCGGTTCTGATGTCTTTATAGTTAAAATACACACCGTTCGATTTCACAGAATAATTTGTACTAAGACGAATACATTTAATACGAATACTTATGCAGTTAGTTTTTAATAATATTTTACAAAGCCCTTTAAAATATTTTTTACTTATCTATTCAAATTTTAATATACGATAACGTGTATGACAGAGCACATGAATAATATAAACTTTAAAGTAATTATAAAATAAAATTAATAGCTGTTTAATAATTTATGACAGTACTATTCTTTTTTATTTTTACGAATGATTTCGGAATTGCGTTCTAAGACAGGGAAAAAGGACATTAATGTTTTTAGTGACATTAATTTTTTTTTAATAAAAAAAGGAAAATACCATACTTATCAATGCAATTTTTATAACTTTCTAAACTATTCCTTTAAAAAGTATTTTGTTAACTTTTTAAAAAAAAATTCCGAAATAAAATAGCTGAATACATTCAGTTATTTATTCCTCTGTTGCTATATCCAATTATTGTAACACCCGTTCTCATATTATTAAATCATGTAATAACTCTTTACAATTAATTTACACTAAAGTTTATAATATTTATGTTCTTTACGACTGAAAATATTAGCATATTTCGGAGGACCGCGCTTTCCGGTATGTGTTGAATGTCCTTATTTTCCTGTGTGTGTTGATGGACCACGCTTTCCGGTGTGTGTCGAAGGACCGCGCTTTCCGGTGTGTGTTGAAAGACCTCGTTTTACGGTGTGTGTCGAAGGATCGCGCTTTCCGGTGTGTGTTGAAAGACCTCATTTTCCGGTGTGTGTTAAAAGACCGCGCTTTCCTGTGTGTGTTGAAGGACCGCGCTTTCCTGTGTGTGTTGAAGGACCGCGCTTTCCTGTGTGTGTTGAAGGACCTCATTTTACGGTGTGTTTTGAAGGTTTATTTAAAAATTTTAGAAAATTTAGAATTTAAGCTATTTACTAGAAATATTCTTATACTTCTGGTAAGTAGCTTAAATTCTTCAGAAATGCCTAATTTTAGCTTCATTAATCTTTTCAAGGAAGAAATCCTTTAAAAACCGTTTTCTCAAAAACAGTTTCTAAATGATGTCACGTATGGGAAAACTTAAAAAGTAATCAACATTGCCTCGATTAGCTTCAGTCTGTCAAGAGATTTGGTGGCTTAGTTAGTATGACGCTCTGCTTGCAATTCACTGGTTGCGGGTTCAAGTCGCACCTGAAGCAAAAAGTTCTGTCTATTTTAAAAAGTACGAATATTTAACGGGGAAAAAACCGTTATTCGAATGGAATTGACAGTATTGAAAACAGAAAGTTGCTGATTTTTTAAGGTTTATTTCTGGCAACTTAGCTGCCAGTTAAAAGCCGTTAATTTGAAGGGATTTTTTACAGTGGTAGGTTGAAACGTCACTTTTTTACAATCCAACCCCAATGACTACTTAACGTTTCCCTATACCAGTGACGTTTCATCCTACTAAAACAATGACATTTCAAGTGCGCTTTAGAGGTAATATAAAAATAGGCAGAGTAAGCTCTCTTGTCGGGTTGCAATAACTTGGTGCAAGCTTTTCATTTGTATTTTTAATTTATTCCTCTATATATTAAAGAAACAAAATCGAATCTATCTCTTAAACAAACCAAGCAAAGTCCTCGAATGCTCATTGAATCCGATACGACTATTTTCACCAACCAACAAAACTAAACACGAACATCTCAAATAACTTGTTAGATAATATAATCGAAATTCTTTACAATGGAATTTGATTTTAAGCCATTACCTACTTTTGGGCCGCCCTGTGTAACATAAAAATTGAATGCCACTTTTGGTGTGATTAGTTTGCTTAGCCGTTAAATGCAAAGCTGATAGTATAGCAGTGCGTTTGAAGATTAATTATTTGGGTAGGTTTAAATTTTGTCTCAATTAAACTGTTTTGTTTCATAAGGCTTTGGTTCAGTTTAGCTCTATACAGCATGTCGCAGGGTTTACAAGCAGCTTTTATAGCAAGCATATACAGACCTGGAAATGTATGTAATTGTATCTTAGCCTTAAGGGGTCATAGGAGTCTTAAAAATGTGCAAAGAAGGTACTACAAAGCATAGTTTGAACTTTCATGTAATTTTTTAACTACTCAATATATAAGTATAATATTTTTTGTAAGTATTTCTACAAGATTTATTTATTATAAAACACATTTTAAAATTTATGAAACTACAAATGCACAAATATGTAACAAAGACTTATACCTAAATTTTCAGCTCAATTTTAATTAGAAATTATTTTAAGAACTTTTTTCTAAAAAAATTATAAAATTTTTAAAATTTTGATTAAAATTTTTTTTAAATAATTTTTAATTAAAATTGAGCTGAGAATTTAGGTATAAGTCTTTGTTTGTTCATATTTGTACAATATAAAGTCATTTTCTTGGTCATTTTTTCAATTTTGACCTCAAAATTGAATACCAATGTGTTCAAATAGCTTTATGTTTAATATCACTTATTTTAGTTTTGGCTAAAGTTTCATAAATTTTAAAATGTGTTTTATAATAAATCTTGTAGAATTACATACAAAAAAATTATACTTATATATTGAGTAGTTAAAAAATTACATGAAAGATCCAATTATGCTTTGTAGTACCTTCTTTGCACATTTTAAAGACTCCTATGACCCCTTAACCTCTAAACATCTCGCTCTTCCCTAGTAGTACATATCAGGTATTCCCCTGGCATTACGAGTCAGGTTTTTTAAATAAAAATGGGGCCTGCAATATGGCAATAATTTCTCAAAAACTTACTTCTTGGTGGGGCTAAAGCTACACTCTTAAAACGGACGAGCGATTTTAACTCACAGTCTGAGTAATTTCCACTCCTCCAGTCTGGAAAATGCACTTCTCTTCTTGGAGTAGATCCTTTGTGTGTTAAACCTCCGACAGGATCACTCCAAACGCGCGAGTGATTTTAACTCAGTCCGATTTAATATTCACTCCTTTCCAGTGTCGAAAATGCACTTCTCCTACTGGAGTGGATTTCACTTGTTTGTGTTAAGAGTGTACACTAGAGCAATTGATAATAAATATATATGTAATTGAACACAAATCAGAATTCCAGATACATTCTAGCTGAAGGGGTCTTTTTAGCGGTTAGAGTAATTACGCTGCGTACGATGTCGCCCTTAACGTTTGCGTTGGGTGCCTATTCAGGTATCGGCTCGTCACTTGACTCTGGTTCCATAATACGACGCCCGTCGCCAATAGGCCTCGTGTAGCTCTAGTGCGACGATAACTCAAACCTAACCAAACTAACTTTTTAACGGTTAGAGCATCGACCTACGATTCTATTTGCCCGCATTTCGATTACGAACACCTCTCGGTTACTTTTCTATAAAATAGATTATGAAATAAAAAAAAATCCCATCAAATAGTATCCCGAGTACACTGGGACATATCTGCTTGTTAAATCTGTTGAGCCCTAAGTCCTAACGGCAAGAGGAGTACAATGTCGCCCGAAGTTTCTGTTAGTCGGCCGCTCAGGTGTGATCTCGTCACTAGACAAGAGTTCTTAATTATGATGCCCATCGACAGTAGCCCGCGTATAGCTCTCGACGAGCTATTAATAGTGGGCTATTAAAAATTAACTCATATTAATATCTTCAACACTAAAATTTTACCATCACCTAAAATGAGCCGAAGAGATCGAATATATTAATTTTAAATTAAAAACCGTTATTAGTAGTCATTTTTTGCAATAATTCTCTAATTTAATACATATGTTATATATACACGACATTATGTTATATATTGATATACACGCGACACACGAATGACACGGTTTTCTACAAGTCAAAAGGCATTGTTTGGTTTCTTTCTGAGGATTTGCTGTTTCGGGAAAACTTGGGGGCAAGGTCACGTGTCAGCGGCGATTCTCTGTGCTGACTCCCTTATCTTTTTCCAGAAATACGGGAAAGGGGAGGGGGGGGACTAAGTGGTCCAGTCTGGAATGTGGGGCCGGGGGGTATGTCACACATGGTCCATGGTGTTGAAAGTCGGGGCAAACCAGAGGTGTTCTTATGGAATTGTTAGGGAAGAGCGAGACTTCATTCTGTCGCCTCTCTCTCTTGTTTCAATCCAAGTGGTATACAAGCTGTTGCTAGCATATGAAAAAATGACATAATTTTTTTTAAAAAAAATCATACAAACTGATTAACAAATGCGTTACATAACTTTTAACCATACCAAATCTTGCTTAATGAAATACTTTTATGTTTAAGAGTGTTTGCATTTTATTTTTAGTTTACAACTATAAAATCGGTGTTACGAAAAAAATATTACGTTGCAACGACTTTTTATCACCGTAACTCACATAATACTTCATTGGCCTCTTGGTGAAATATCTTGATTATCACCAAGAGTTTTTTACCACTTAAAATTCCAATAATAAAAAAAAACTTTGTTGCAAAAAACTCTTGGCGAAAATCAAGTTTTTACGCCATTTTTGGCACTGTGTAGCTCCGTTATATTTCATCGTATGGAACACACAAAAGAACCATTTTATAGGAAAAATTATCATCTACAAGTTTTGTATTCTTAAAAATACTGAAAAATACACTTTGAATGAGCTATGGGTTAAAAGATAAAACATTGAATATCGTCGTTTGAAAATTGCCCTTTTTTTTTGTGTTTTTGTAATTTTTTTCATGCAATCTATAAGAAACTTATTTTTGATAAGTGTATATTATAGAAAATTAAATTTCCAACGATTTGTAAAATCATATTTTATTGCTAAAATGAAATCTTATGTGAGTGTGAGTTACAGTGATAGAAAGTCGTTGCAACGTAATATTTTTTCGAAACACCCGATTTTACGGCCTTTTTGCTGCTTCTTAGCTCTTTAACTATTTGTCGTAGAAAAACACTTTTGACACCAATTTCTGAATATAATTTTGTTTTCTACAACTTAGTGTCGAAAAATTCTCTTTAAAAATGATTATTAGAAAAGTTATAGGCCAAAAACTTGAAAATGGGCGGAATTTCGAATGTTTTTTCAAAGTGGCGGAAAAAGCAATAGAACGAGGATGGCGAAAACTCATATTTATTACTACCTAGGGGTCACAAACAACATATAAAAAATCAGCGATACCGGTCCGTTTGTATGGTAAACCCCCTTTTTGAGTCTCTATTCACTGGACTAAATAATTGATTATTTAAAATGTGTCCAAATTATCCGCGGTTTACTATTGTAATGATTTAAGTTTAAGCAAATGGATCGTCATAAATGAGAGAACCGACGAGCTTTTTTTTATCTCTTTTAGAGTTAGAACATAAATGAGGTCTCCATGTGATGATTTTGACGAAGCGTACAATGTCACCCGAAGGTTCTGTTGGGTGCCAGCTCAGGTGTCGGCTCGTCACTTGACCAGTTTTCGAATTTGCGACGCTAGTCGCCAATAGACCTCGTAGCTTAATTCAACCAAATCAGTCAAGTAGTGATTTAAGTTATTAAGAATGCTCGATGTTGCTGGGTCAGTCACGCGCAGTTAAAACTGAACTGCGAACCAACCAGAGACGAGCTTTCCGTCTGCAGTTCTTCAGTCAGTCTGACAGACTGAACTTTTTTAATTACTTCTATTTCGGCGTTTAAAATTTTATGCACCTGCTCCAGTTAATTGATATTAAAAGATAAAAAAAAGGCAAAATTCAGTTCTGTATTTAATAGTAGTGCATTTCCACGGTAAAAGCATATGTAAAACCTTTATTTTCTCAATAGTCAGTTTTTAGCTTCTATACTACGTTTATAAAGTAAAGAATAAAAGCTTTTATAAAGGCTCTGCCCATCCGTCTGTCTGTCCGTCCACTTTCACAGCCTAAACTACATATGCTACAGACAAGTGTGATACACCAAAAGATTCAGCATATCGCTATTAGAGTGATTGAGTGATTCAGAAAATAATTCGAATAAAGAAATGCATTAAAAAAATTAAAAACTTCTTGAAAAAAAATCCATTAAGAAAGCATTATGCCGACATTATTTATTCGGTTGCCAACTTTTTTCTACCACTACAAACTTTTAATTTTGTGAAAATAAATTAAAATATTTCATTTCCTTTTTTTTTGTATCAGTCGTTTTTTTTTTCTATTAGGACGGAAGACGTAAAAAGCGTAAGCCCGGAGTTCGACGCATTGCGAATATTGTATCTTAAATTACAAAACAATTATTTAAGTTAGTACTTTAGTTTTCTTCTGTAAGCTGCATTTTTTGAATAAATTAAAAACATTTGATTTTAGTTGAATTGAACCTCGCAATAAACTTGTACTTGACCGTCATGATTTGTTGACAACTTTTACTTGATTTGCAAAATTAATTTTAATAATTGATGTCATTTGACATATTTTTTTATTCAGTTGATTAGCGAACTACACTGCAAAAACGGAAAAGCAGCAGTGTAAAATGATGTAAACAGTGCTGTATTCCTAAAATTTGCACAGGGTATACTGTGTCAAAATTAAAAAAAAAATGAGAGGGTATACTCTTAATACGAGTTGGTGCTTGGTATTAAAATTTACAAATATGCATCATCTGTTATTCAAGATATATTATAGGAAAGAAACTTGGTTTAAGCTGCACATAAAATAAACTTATCTTTTAAATCTTGCTCTTAACTAATTAGAGGGAAAAGGGGGGAAAGGTAAATAACATATAAATGTGAAAAATAAGCAAATTATTTATTTTTCCGAAAAAATATCCCAAACAACAGAGCGAGATTTCGTTTCTTCTCACCCTCGTACTGCTTTTTGATTGGACAACAGTCGCTGCCCCCCAATGGTTTACCAACCATGATCTTACATACCTCTTTGGTACAAACAGATCAACTGGCTGAATTTATTATTATTTTTCTAAACTAAAATAAAGTGTCAAACTAATAAAAAAAAATTTAAGGGTTCACGCTAATTTGGAAAATAATCACAGAGTAAATTATTATCTATTTAAAAAAACTACTCTACTCTATTTAAAAAAACCACTGGGTATACCACTCCGTATACCCCCCACTACAGCCTTGGATGAAAATAAAAAACAGGACTATGTGTGTCATAATTTAATTGAGGGTTTTTGTGAAAAATTTTGGTAAACAAAGAATAACCAAGTACCTCTTAATTAATTAAAAATAATGAAACAGATCATCCGTAATAAATGAAACCAACTTGCTAATTTTTAAATAAATTTAAATTTGGTCGAAATTACCACTTTTCATCGAAAATGTCTGCTGCACTGTATGTTGGGTTGAAATAAATTATTCGGCATAAATTTTTAAAGAAAAACAAACTTTAATGTTAAATTTTTTATCAAGATAACACCCTGATGGGTCGGAATGGCTTGATGGCACTCTTTGGACAAATTGAACCAATGCTTTCAAGACAGATGCTTCAAACTAAAAATACTCCGTGTAGTGGAGACTAGAGCACGTTAAATCAGTCCCATTTCAATGTCCTGGCGCATCTATGAGGTTGTGTTGTCTACTAGAAATCTTTTCAATATCACGTGAGAAAATATAAAATATATTAAATGGACATTTAAGATAAGGTGTGATATAGTTTGCGAAAGCAATATATGTCACATAGTCAAAATTTCATATAGATTATTTTATTGTTAAACATGTAAGTGACTCCCCCCCCCCCCCCCAAAAAAAAAAAAAAAAAAAATTGTGTACTTTAAAAGAATTACGATTATTTTTTTAATTACCTCAGAAATTGGTATCAATTGAAGAACGAAAATTTGATAGTTTTATTGCAAAAATTCAAAAAGTGACAAAGAAGCAAAAATTGCGTTTTTTCCCCGAAAAATAGTACAGTTCAAAAAATCCCTGCTCCGGATTTCAGCCCCAAGGAAGGACATTCCGTAATCAGCTCCTTCTCGAAAGGGGAGGGGGGGGGGTGAGGGGGGGGGGGTGTTGCAAAAGACCGGTTCAATGGTTGTGGCAGTTTGCAGCCCTCTGTGGAAGGGGTCTTCCCCATTGAAAAGCAAAGAAGATAAGAAACTTGTTTTTATTATTTGCTGACTGACCAGTTTAGGAAAAGTTTCTTTTTTCTTTGGTGTTTAGCTCAGATTAGTGGTTTAGCTATGCATCTGGATTTGTGCGTCTTTAGTAAATTTGTTTAGGAGAATATGTAAAACATTTGAAATTTTTATTGAGGGTTTTTGTGTAAAATTTTGGTAAACACAGAAAGCCAAAGAACATTTTATTAATTAAAAAATAATGAATCTGATCATCTAAAATAAGTTAAACCAGCTTAATAATTTTTAAATGTATTTAAATTAGGTCAAATTACCACTTTCTATCGAACATAGCTGCTGTTGAGTTCAATTAAATTGTTCGACATCAAATTTTAAATAATATACAAACATTTTCATCAAGGTAAAACTTAATGGGCCGGAATGGCTTGCCGGCACTCTATGGAAAAATTGAACGAATGCTTTCTACCAGACAGATGCCCCAAAGTCGCCTCTTATATCGGTAACACTGGTCACCAAATTACCCATTCTTCATTAACTTTATTTCCCAAATTTGATTAATATTATTTATCGTTTTTTAAACTAAGTTGGAGTACGAAGAAAACATATTTAGTAAAAATGATGTTTTAAAAATACAGCGAAACTTTGCAGATTTTTTTTATGAAAAAAAATTATACTCTTTTTACATCTTTCTTATTACATACATAAAAAAAATAATTAACCATGAAAATAGTATCTAAAACGTCACTTCTAACCGATTTATCACATAAATAAATTTCCTTAAATTCCTCTTTATTTAATATCAATAAAATTTCTCGTACGATTGTTATTAGAAGTGGCAATGCTGATTTAATTCCAATAAAATAGACTTCTTATGCCCCTTAAATAAGCATTAAGGATTTTTTTAACGATGGAAATGTGTGTCCAAAATTACTTAGAACTTCTAGTATTTTTTAAATTAAAATAATTCGATCAAATTATCACCCAACTAAATGTAATTCCAGAAAAACCAAAAATGAAAACTACAGCGCTGTAATTATGTCATTCATGGGGTCAAACACGCTCACTGAAATACTTCGAATTCGATTTTTTTTCTGGGAATTTCAATGTCTTTTCAATGCGCAGATTTTGTTGATATGTCAAACTCATCTGTAGCATTTGTAGTTTGGGCTATGAAAGTGGGTGACGGACAGACAGATTAACGGACATTACCTTTTGCGTTATAAAATTGGTGTGGAAGACTTATTAATTTTAAAAGTTTACGGATAATTCAACGTTTTGTTTACATATTAAATTCTCTGAATAACATCATTGCTAACATCAAGTCGGAGATTTATTTTCAATTTTACGCTTGCCTTACTTTGAAATGAATCGTTGAATTACAAAAAACGGAAGACACATAATGCATGCAAACAAAAGTAAAAACAGATATAAGTTATATTCTTAACTTTTTCATTGATGACCGTTTTGTCCACATATTTGGAAATTATTATTCAGATCGAATAATAAATAATCCTATTTTGTAGCTTTTTTTTATATAACCATTGGAAGCAATACCATTATTTACTATTAGTTACTATAATAAACTTTCTCACACCAAATTTCTAACAAAGGTATGACCTGTAAAGTTAAAAACTTGAAAATGAAATATTTAACATTTTTAATGCCAAATAAACAGATATGTTGAAAAACTTTTATTTTCTTTGTTAAAAAAAATGCTTAAATCTATTTCCGAGAAGTATACTTTATTTTATATCAAGAAGGTCAATGAAAACTATTTTTTTTTAAATATAGAGAGGCTGGAGTGAATGTTGTAATTGAGCATCCAATTTATAGTGTAATTATTTCACTTTTTCATAAAATCTTATTTGAAAGATTTTTTTTTGTTTGAAATATATATTTTTCAAACAGAAAAAAAACTAGAATTTATCCAAACACGAAATAGGTTTCCACGATGCAAATTTTGCTGCTACCACCAATGCAAAACACATTTTCTCAAATTGCAAACAGGTGCGAGGTGCGACCAGCTACCTTGACAAGTACGAAACCGTCCATTGTTTGAAAACCTGTTTGAGGGATGCACTGATCCTTTGTCCACCCATAGACATGAAATCTCCCCTGTAGTGGTTTCAGACAAATATACATACGGACGGACTCATTGTGTATAAACCCGACCCCTTTTGGTTATAATCAGCTCCCTTCAAAACGTGTAGAAAACACAAAATCACCATTACGGGTTTTTGATCCCCATAGTTTTATTACCTAATATATTTCATATTTAGCATGGAAGAATAAGGAACACCCTTATTAAAAACTCAGCCTACAACCTCAACTATACACAACTATAATTGTCGAATGCACGTGCAATAAGACCAAACACATTAGTTTTTTTTTTAATTAATTAGCTTTTTCTTCAGTAGTTAGTTTTCTTCTGCTTTTTTTTTACCGCCTAACCATAATTACATACCAGTAATTTTACATAATTATTGTTAAAAAGCAAATAAATTTACAAATGTAAAACAAAAAATATAATTAAATTTACTGAAGAAAATCAATGACAATACTCAATAGGCAATCTCGAATACGATGCAAAACCACTCGGCCACTGGAGAGCCATGTGGTTGATGTTGATCTGATCAGCATCTATGTTTGATGACTACAGGAGAACATACTATTTATAGATGAAGGCCGGAGAGCCCAGTCGGTTAGGCACTCGCCCAGCTTGCGGAAGGTCCCAGGTTCGGGTCCGGGCATCGCCAAAATAACTGCCGACATATAAACGGCCCGTGCAGCCAAAAATGTCCGACGAATAATACCCCGTGTAAGGGAGTGCACTTTAAATAGCCTTCAAAGTCCTAACGCTGCGTACGATGTCGCCCTTTAACGGTTGCGTTGGGTGCCCATACAGGTCTTGGCTCGTCACTTGACTGTGGTTCGAAAATACGACGCCCGTCACCAATACCCTCGTGTAGCTCTAGTGCGACGATAAATCAAACCTAATCTAGATGAGAGCCATACATTTTTTTCTCCTTGTATTTTTCTAATTGTTTAAAACATTGATCTCAATTAAAGCAGAATTGTAAGTAGGGGAGAGTGTTGTACCTTAGGACGCTTGTACCTTGGGACACTTACAATTTCTAAGAATCTATTGGCAATATTCATACATTGTTTATTTCTAATAGTAGCCTTAACCAACAGACATCATCATAATAAAATTTAACACTAGCATAATTGAACTGATGAATTGGTGACAAAAAATAATATTTCAATACCCCAAAGTAAATATTGTTCTCATTCTAATATAATTTTTTGCCTTAGTACTTTTACAAAAAGTCAACTGCATTTTATTTTCTTCATAAAATAGAAGATTTAAAAATATTTTGGTTATGAGAAAATAATGATAATGCATTTAGATTGGCCACTATCTTGCTTTTATTTAAACCATGTAGTGTATTGTAACAGTAAAGCGTATTGTACCTTGGTACAGGTCCCAAGGTACAACATATTCATGATTCTTAATAATTTGGATAAATAAAATAATTATTATTCATTTTAAGAGCAATTCCACAAAACATGTAAAATACAACTCAGCTTTGTTTTGGATATATTTTATAATGATTGAAGTTTGAAAATATAATTCTGGCAACACCTGATAAATCTTTTTCCTTCCATGTGATGAAATGTTCTAAAGAGAACATATTCTGATGTATTTTGAAATAAAGTTTGTTCCCCCCTGACACAAATTAGTTCAAGTGTATGACTATTGACTGAATTATAAAGCATGTCCCAAGGTACAACATCATGTTGTACCTTGGGACAGTTTATCCTCTCTACTTTAAATGAGTTTCAATTTTTTTTTAATTTCAAGCTGCCAGAATTTAAAAATATATATTATAGAGGAATATATTGATGTGTTGAAATGCTGCTTTTAAATTTTTATTTTGACAATAATTATCGAAGAAAAAAAATTAAAATGTAAAAATTGTCCCAGGGTACAACACTCTCCCCTAAATAATTTCGTCTCGTCTAAAACGAAAATTTGATAGTTTAACCGCAACATTCAAAGATGTGAAAAAGTAGCAAAATTACGTTTTTCCCCGAAATTTATTCCAAAATTCACTACTATTTATCAAAATGTCGGGTTTGGTGTCAATTGATGTATGTTATGCAGATTATTTCGTCATTGTACGTCGAAAACGTCAAGCTGATAGTTTTAAGGTAAAATGTAAAAATATTGGTAAAAATTTTAGTTTGAACAAAATTTTTTCATCGAAAGCTACCTATTTCAGCTCCAACGAAAGCCATTCCGTAATCAGCCGGCTGTAAGCTTTCAAAAAATACTTATTTTGTCTGGTTCCTCAAACCCTCCATGCCTCAAACATATCGGGCCTCGGGATATAATTATCTTCGCCCCTTTTCGTTAGGGGGTGGGGAGGGGGTAGGTAAGAGGCCGGTTGACTGGAAGTGACAATTTGACCCACTACAAACACTCTGTTGGAGGGTTTGGTCTAGCCAACTTCCGACACGACTTGCCGATTTTCTGAATGAGAATAATCAAACCCAAATATTTCCACTTTTTTTTTTAACATTTTACCGTAAAACTGTCAACTTGACGTTTTCAAAAGAGAAAATAGTTTACATGAATCTTACATCAATTGCCACCAAAAGTATTTTTCTGCTAAAGTTATCGTTATGAATTACATATCTAAAAAATGTTTTAACTTTAAAAATACTGAATTTTGTAGGGAAAATTAAAATTGTGCCTCTATATTAACATATTTTTGCAGTGTGTAGTAAAGCTATCAACTTTTCGAACTCAACTTTGGGTCAATCCATTACATTTTTGATTTTCATAATTTTTTTAACATATATTTCCAAATACTGAGTTCAAAGACAAAGTAAAAAAAAAATTTGGAGCTCATGATTTTTTTGGTGGCTATTTTAACTTTGCTTCAAAGCCAATTTTTGGCTGAAAACTACTTTCACTTAAATGCATATAACTCTGTTGATTTTATAGATATCAAGACGAAATAAAAAAAGAAAATGACCATAATGATGCATTAAATAGTTAACCAGCGCATAATATTACCAAAATAGTGAGGAAGCTGGAGATAAAAAAATCACAACTGAAAAATTAAAATTTGAATTCCTGCCTTTGAAGCCCTGTGTCTCTGGAACCAGTTCGAAATGCAATAAAAAAATTTTGTCACATGTTTGTATTATAAAGATGTAATATCTATATCAATTTCATTTTTTTTTTTCACTCAGTCCTTTTTGAGATATTTTACGTTAAAAATTGCGAAAATACGATTTTCAGCAGTTTTGAAAAATTATAAAAAAAATAAAGAAATTTTTTCAAACTTTAAACGTCTGCAGCAAGTAGTTGGTATATACAGGAAAAAAAATATTGAAGGCGAGTCTCCTTTCCTTTTACCAAATTTTCAGCGCTAAAACTCCCGTTTTAAGCCAATTTTCATTTTTCAGTTGTGATTTATTTTATCTCCCGCTTCCTCAATAATTTGATAATATTATGTGCTGGCAAACTATTTATAGCATCATTCAAATCAACAGAGCTATGCATTTAAGTGATAGTAGTTTTCAACCAAAAATCGGCTTTGAAGCAAAGTTAAAATGGCCTCCAAAAAAAATTATAAGCTCCAAAAAAAATTTTACTTTGGCTTTGAACTCACCTAGTATTAGGAAATATATAGTAAAAAAATATGAACACATAATTAATGTTTATGGGAGGAAAATTCAATGTGGTAGACTTGTTAGCTAAAAACATCTTATTTTTAGTTGAAAAACACTATTTAAAATAAATTATATTTAAATAAAAAAATGCCTAAATAGTATTATTCATTATATTTGAAATTTCTATGCCAAATTTGGAAAAGATTAAAGTAATATTAAAATTTTTAGAATTTTGGGTATTCGCCTACCTTAGGAAAACAATAGTCCATAATATAGATTTCAGATTATTACGGTATTGATTATCCATAATGTATACAATACCTCGCAGTTTGCGAATTTCGTTTTATTTGGATTTTACATTACTCTCAATTTGTTTTTTATTCAACGAATGCAGATTTTTTTTAGTTGATATCATTGACGTTTTGCAGCCACATGTGTTCATAGACACATTTTTAATAAATAAAAACTATCAATAATAAGTAAAAACGCAAATAAAACTATTATTTTGATATAAAAAACAGTAAAATTATTTTATGTTACATCCGTGGAGGTTGGGGGATGGGGGTTAGTTTATTACACACTATTCTAGTATGACTGCAATTTCATCGAGAAGTTCTGGTAGAACTAAAATAACCTAATTTCCTTTAAAATTATATATCTGATGTTACTTAAAAAACCTTTGGAAATTAAATAATAATGATTTTTAAATCGATTAGATGACTTAACGACATCAGATATATAACGTTTAGGGAAATTAGTTTATTTTATTTTTATCAGAACTTATTGTTTAAGCTGAGATATAATCAAGGATTCGTCTTAATAAAGATAGCTGTAAAAATAATTCATAAGTTCAAATTCTTTGACGATGTCCTCTTTTCCATAGCAAACTGATACGTGTGTGAAAGAGACCGCAGTTGCCGGTGTGTATATACCTCTACCACGTCCTCGTTTACCCTGCCAAATTGTACACTTCGGAAATAAATGTAATAATAATAAAAGTATTAATAATAATTTTTAAGCTGAAATATAACAAAGGATTTGTTCTAAAACAGATAATTGTGGAAATAGTTGATAGATTCTAATTATTTTACGATGTCCTCGTTTCCATAGCAAAGTGATACGTGTGTGAAAGGGACCGCAGTTGCCGGTGTGTATATACTTCTTACACGTCCTCGTTTACCCTGCCAAATTGTACACTTCGGAAATAACTGAAATAATAATAATGATTTCTAAGTTAAAACTGTATTACAGGACGTGTCTTAATTCATAAATATGTAAATTATTTCTAAATTCTTATTCTTTCACGATGTCCTCGGTTTCATAGTAAAGTGATATGTGTGTAAAAATGACCGCAGTTGCCGCTGTGTATAAATTGTGTATAACCACGTCCTCGTTTACCCTTGAAAAATACATATTGTTAAAAAATTATAAAAATAAATTTTTCAAAGGTGAAATATAATGCTGCATGTGCCCTAATGTGTAATCAGTAAAGATATTTCCGAAATTCACATTCCTTCACCACGTCCTCGGTTGCATAGCAACCAGACATAGTCCTCGTTTTCCACAAAAGGACAACCTGTGTGTGTGGAAGCGGTGTAAGTGGCAGATTCTGTTACAAACCAACTTGTTTGTGTTTACTCACTGGTAAGAGAACTGTTCATTCACTAGGCTTTTGCACCACTTTTTATTTTGACCCCCCAAAAGACCCAAAGTATGCAATATAAAGTCACCTCCTTTTTTTGTGTAGAATTTACATGTAATGACAGAAGGGTTCACATTGTCATAAACCAGAAGCTATATTTTCTTAAAATGTATTAATTTTCTTTAACAAAATTGGGCTTACGTGTTCATTCACTGGTTAGTCTACCCTAAATCCAAGTAAAATAAATGAAACTGAAAGACAACAAGAATTAATTTCAAAGAAATTGCCTCTTTAGTCAAGCCTTAAGTGTTTATTTATAAAAGTTACGCCTGATACAAAACATGTCCAAAATAAGTGTTATTGAAACATCTTATTCAAATTACAAATAAATTAGTTTCTGGTATTCTTTCAACTACACGTCAAAACATTTTCCAATTTCTTTATTCAAGTTAATTCTAGCGTTTATTTAAGTCTGCATTTGAATTTTTTCTTTGGTTGTGTAGCAATTGCTGTGTTTTGTGTTGAATTGTAAAAGAAGGAATTAGCTATATAAAAAAACTCCGAGCCAACCTAACTTGGGAAAAAGCAAAGAGTAAAAAGGAAGATGGAAAAGCTCGGTTGGTCCGCTAGTTGGAAACTCTTGTAAGGTAATATTTACATACAAAATGATCTGAATGCAATTTAGCCAAAATACACTTTTCATTCTGATAAAATTGCCAAATTTTCTCAAATAATATTCAAATATATCAGACCTTAAACGAAATTAATGTTTTAAAGATGTTTTCTGGATGGATTCACAAATAATTTATGGAACTTTTACATCCGCGGAAGGATCTTCTCCATAGAATATTTCTATTAACCCAACTTAGGTTGGCAAGGAGTGTAGGGGAGAGCGGGGGAATCCCGCCACCTTGGGTAATGCCGCCACCCCTTGTATCTCCCCAGCGGTGTGTGTGGAAGGGGGGCTGTGAGCGCTGACCTCTAGCAGGAACCAAAGTAATTTGTAGTATAGACTCTAATGGCCGTGCGGTGAGTTGGTGTAAAGTTATTTAAAAAATACGGTTTTCAGTGATTTTCATCTAATTTTGAGCCCTCTGAAATTAAGCGATAAGTGACTGCTATCTCTAAGTTAGATAAATCAGTCATATATGATTTAAAAGAGTAATTATTTGGCTATTTTATCACGTCGTTAGTTTGGATGCTAGGCTAACTAACTTTCTTCAAACAAGCCGTCTATGCCATTTTGTCTTACTGGGGTAATGCCGCCACATCACTCTGGGGTTATGCCACCACATGCGAAAGGATGGCGGCATAATCTGTAAAATAGAAATTTCACAAAATTGGCCCTACAACCTATTAGTTTTCGTCAGAGATGCCACTTATCCGAAAAAGAATAACTGAACTGGTCAAATAGACCAACGAAACTTTAAAAAAAAAACTTGCAGAGTTAGTTGCACATAGAAAATTAATAAAAGAGCTGTACCCTGTACAATTTACCATTCCAAAGTTAATTAAACCTTTTTTAGTTCTATATGTATTGCTTTATTATGTAATTTTCCATTATTTACAGATTATTTGCTTTGTTTAGTGGTGTGGCGGCATTACCCCAGATACCGGGGTAATCCCGCCACTGTGCGAGCTTTAGAAAAATACAATTTTATTCAGTTTCTATTAAAGATTTAAATTTAAAAAATCACTACAAGATAGGTTATGAACTGTAGTATACTATGCTCATTACAATTTACATTAATTGCAACACAATTCTGCATGAAAATTCAATTTCCCTTAAGGTGGCGCCATTCCCCTTCTCTCCCCTACTCTTAACTATAAATTACGACATAACAAGACACGGAAATCGGGTTTGGGGGTATTGAACACAATTTTTTATGGTAGCTTTAAGATGTAGATATTCAATGGTAAATAGTTAACTTTTCTCTTCCATGGTTCAATAAGAATGCTTACTTCCATTCTCTTTTTAAAATGAAACATTTTCTTAACCGTATAACGTATAAACATCCGTATATATAGAAGCAAAATATTTTGATAATGAAATGGTGCATAGTAGGAATTTGGTATATCGAAAACCAGAATGAAGATCAAACTAGTGGTGAAAAAGTTATTAAAAAAGTGGTGAAAAGTTATTTTGGCGATGCCCGGACCCGTACCTGGGACCTTTCGCATGCTAGGCGAGTGCCTGACCGACTGGGCTCCCCAGCCCCCTGCAGCAACTAGGAACCATTATTATTGTAAAAAAGACCACAATTATTTTTCGTGCATTATAAGAAAAAATGCCGGGGAAAATATTTATATTGTTAAGTACATACAACGAATATAATTTTCACATGGATGTAAATTAAATTATAAGAGCCTTAGTTGTTTTAACCCCATCACATGATTTCAAGGCAATCGAGATCATTTACTTACAATTCAGATTAAGTGCCAAAGGAGTTTTCTTAACACCACAAGATGGCCATTTTCCTACAGTAGACTGAATCATAATTTTATAAGTATATCAAATGGTTGCTGTTTTGGTTTTATTTTGGGAATTTTTATTCCAGGTTCCAGTTTATAATTTCCTAACAGTTTTCCAAGTTGTTTCATGCTCTAAAAAATTAAAAATAATTCTTTTTTAAAAAAAGTTTAAGTATAAAAAAACCACAACTTTTTTGTACTTAATTTTTTTATATAAATAAATAGCAGAAGCGTTAAAGTTGTGGAACAAAAGTATTTTTTAAATAAGAATTTCGATACTTCAAATGTCTTAATTCTAATATCTAGTATCATCTCTCCAAATTAATTTTTATTTAAGACAGGTGACCAGGATGTTTATTAAAAAATATGCGAAAATCGCTTCTGGCTTATTTAGAATTTTTTTTCCAACTGCATACTTAGTAACAATAATTCTGGATAGTTCATTGTTTAATTAAAATGAAATTATTTAGACTTTAATTAAAATTATTTCAAACTGATCTAAGTCGGGTTAGGAACTAGCATTTTAATAACAAAATCGGTGACGGGGAAAATGTTATCCTTTCAAATAAACTTTCCTATTTTGAAACGATCGTACTAGAGCTACATATTACAGTTTTGTTCTTACATTTTTCGCCAATTACATTGCCTAACTCGCCAAATTACCTTTTTTTTAAAAAAATTATAAGCTGGTTTGTTGTTCGAAGGCCATTGTTCTGGAACTGTATAATAAGAGTGCTTGTAGCTATATCTGCTTTCTCGCCAAATTCTTACCAAAAATGCGCCAAATGAGCTAAAAGGTTTTATAAGTTTATGAGGTGAAATTACGATAACTTATGCGCGCATTTTATAGAGTATTTTTTTAATAGGCAGTATAAGTAGCAGGATTTGATAATGAGGGGAAACAATAACATAAGTTTATAATATTAGAATGGATTAAATGGTACATGTACTTGGATTGATTACAACTTTTTTTTGCCCGTGCAGAGAAAGGGTATTTATTTGCTGGTAACAAATAAAAGTAGCATTCCACTCTTGTTTTTCACATCACCTTTTACTCGGACGACAACAAAAAAGGCTTATAGGGGTAACACTTATGGAAATTTTGATTGCACCTATCTAATTATACTTCAACTAAAAGATAAAATAGTATCACATCACCAGCTAAAAAACACAAATCTAACTTTTATGACTTTTCACTTGCATTTATATACTTGATGCTTGCTGAAAAATAATGGTGTTAATTTGAATATAATCCAAAGATAATTCTATGTGAATGTTAAGGCTTATGGACATGATCAGCATTAAGTAGCTATAGGAAACGTTGTTATTGTATAAATAATTCATTTTAGAGCGGCTTTTTGATAACAGGTTTCAGTTCCTTTTCTTCATTAAATGTTTCATTTAGTTTGGTGATTTGTAGTGTTGTTACGTCTTTTTCGCGTAGAAATTCAATTGTACTTGCCTGGGGTTATTTGGATCAATAAACCGGCTTATGTAACATGACCATGCTCGAATATAATTTTTCTTATTTCATATAAGCTGTTTAGATCCACAACGAAAAAATTGATTAGAAAAATTGTTCATTTAAAAATACTGAAAATTGTCAAAATACGTTTTTGTGAAATTTCCTAAACGCATGTTGAAATATTAAAAATTCTAAACCATATGTTGAATTAGTAAAATTTTCAAGTCCTTTTGTACTTCATCCCAGAATATAAATTTTATTATCTGTATTGAAGACATCCCCTTATAAAAAAATATTTATAATATTTGCCATTTTCATGCTCATCATGGATTAAGTGCCCTTGACTATCTTTTGATGGTCCAAAAGAGTTTCTTTGTTTATTAATGTCTCTTGCATAAGCAAAAAAAAATCCTTGGGGCTTCCTTTAATATATGTTTTAAAGTTTTTCTTCTAATGCTGTTTTGTAAGTTAGTCACACTGTTTGTTAAAATTTTTGTAACCTCATAACGCTGTCGTGTCGTGTGTTGAAATGTGCATCTTAAAAAAGAATTATATCGTTATAACACTGTGCGTTGAAATTTGCATCATAAAAAAATAATTCTATCGTTATAACACTGTGCATTGAAATTTGCATCATAAAAAAAGAATTCCATCCTTATAACACTGTTCGTTGAAATTTACATCATAAAAAAAATTCTATCGTTATATAACACTGTGTTGAAATTTGCTTAAAAAAGAATTATATCGTTATAACACTGTGCGTTGAAATTTGCATTATTAAAAAAGAATTCCATCCTTATAACACTGTGCGTTGAAATTTGCATCATAAAAAATAATTCTATCGTTATAACACCGTGTTGAAATTCGCTTTAAAAAGAATTCTATCGTTATAACACTGTGCGTTGAAATTTGCATCATAAAAAAAAAAGAATTCTATCGTTATAACACTGTGAGTTGAAATTTGCATCATAAAAATAATTCTATCATTATAAACTGCGCGCTGAAATTTGCATCATAAAAAAAGAATTATATCGTTATAACAGTGTGCGTTGAAATTTCCATCATAACAAAAAAAAAAGAATTCTATCGTTATAATACCGAGTTTTGATATTTGCATCATACATTGCTGTAATTATACAAAAGAATAATTTCATCAACATGTCATGTCCCACCTGTGTGAGGAAATTTTATTAAATCATGTAGGTAGGTGGGCAAGAATTCAATCGGGATCGTATTACATTGTCTTTAGAGGATGCCAAAATAATCAGAAACTCCCTTCATCAATTACTACGGGTCGATACGTTTTCATTTAGCTTTTTTTTCCTCGATAAAAACTAATTATTTTTATCATGAATCAATCGCTTGACCTCGTAATTACATGATGTGAGGTTGCCATATTAATATGACTATTGCCGAACTTGGCTTAAGTCTTTGTTAGAAATTGTTGATGTTTCTTGTCAAAAATTTCCCTGCATTGAATTTCTATTCTTTTTATGATTTTAACTGTTGAAACAAAAGAATATTTAATATTGAATTCTAGCAAGCAGAATTGCATCATAAAAATTTCCGATAATCATTTTTTTTCCAAATTGAATTTTCGGTCGCTTCCAAATCTTTGGTATGTTCTCTCACGTAAATTATTGTGTTACTAAATATGCATGAATAATAAGAATGGTTTTAAACAAAGATAGAGCTGTTAATGCTGAAAATTTTGTAAGATAAATTTTTAAAGCATGATTTGAAACGAATAAAACCATTTTTAAAAATTGCCATTGATCCTGCTTCCAAAAGAAGGTAAGAAAGCATTATTTGTACAATCGAGTTATCAATGAGTTGAATGCTTTACCAGATTATGTTGAATAATCGAACAGAGTAGAGAAGAATTCAAAACGAAGTCGTCAGTATTCAGAAGCAGGATTCAATCACACCCTGACCTGATACTTCGCCAAATATATTTCTCAATCTTCATTCACCAAGTGCCAAGCACACATACATTCCTTACAGAGCCTGATCTAGGAGCACTAGACTATATTGACACTACAAATTGTGAGGGCCTCTTTGCGGAAAATTTTGTGATTGCTCGTAATGATCATGGTGATAGTTGACCGATGAGTCATGCTACCATTTTATCAGCTTCCTTACAATCAATCCTTTTAGCAATGTAACCTTTACAACGTTACTCCTTACAATCTCGTCCAAATCAATCACGTTAGGCAGGGCCTGTCTTCCATAAGGCCCGTTTGACACAGGCCCCAAAATTTTACTGACCCCTAAATTCCAGTTTCTATTGTGCTAAATGCTGTAAATCCGCAAAATATCAGTAAACTACAAAAAAAAAGCTGATACTCTACTTTGTTGTTTTCTCAGTTTTGACTGAGAAATTGACCGAACGGGGTTGTTTTGATAAATGTTTTTAAGGTATACGTATACCTTTTACAACTTTTTTTTTTATTTTCTTATGAAAAAAATTAAAATTTATACCATAAATAAGGTACCCATAGACTTAGTGTTTTATGTTACAAATTTTTACAAAACTCGATTAATTAATTACTTAATTAGCAATTAGTATGCTAATTAAGTATTTGCAAGCCAAAATTCTATCTCTACTGGGCTATGAGATTGACCGAACGGGGTTGTTTTGATAAATGTTTTTAATTAAGCAGATAAAATTGAGGCAAAATTTTATACATTGGTCATATAGTACCATCATTTCTATAAATCATACACAGCATTTTCCCTAAAGGGACCTCACAAAATAGGTTGTGCCTGTAGTCTGAGATTTCCTAGAACAGGCCCTGACGTTAGGTCAATGTGTGAGTCAAAGTCAAGCCAAAAACTAAATAGATTTTAAGCAACTTTCAAAATTTAATAAAATGTTAGGGTTCTACAGTATAAAATGTAATCAAAAATAAAATTTAGAGGCCTTTTCGTTGATGAAGCCCGGCTCCAAGTACTAATTTCTCCTTCAAAAACACGAACGCACCAATAAGTACCTCTACTTATCCCTTCACACAAAAGGAACATTTCAGACAAACAAGCCCCCTTCCCGATTCGAACACGAGGTTCCTGTCACCACACAACACCCCCCCTTCCGACAAGTCAGACGATATATTTTTAAAAGAAGCCCCCTTTCCCAATGTAAGAGGCCTGTCTATTGCTTGTGAGACACAAGGCATTCTTGTGAGGAGCACAGCAGGGCCTTTCAGTTGTTGGGCTCGCAACTGAAACTAATGGGTGACTTTTTCGGTGTTGCTTCTGGTCTCAATTACGCTTGTTTGGGGGATGTTGGAAAGGGGTTCATTTTGAAGAGTCAGAGCTGTTCCCTTCTGTTCTTTTAAGACCTTTCCTATCTGCCCGAAGTGTTCCAGCAAACAGGCGGCACCTGACCACATCCTGGACTGCCTAGGACTTTCAACACTCGGTCTTTACGAAAATCCAGTCATGATCCTGGACTTTTTGCGAGTGACTATGTATCATAGACCTGGTTTAGCTCTGCTAAACCTAGGAGATAAGCAACAACAACTTTCTCTAGTCCTCTGAGGGATACAGGCGTAATATACCCATCACCTGGCTGTCACTGTCGGGCTTTCCAGCAACACACATAACTTTTAAAACTGTATTAATTGAATAATTTTATTAAATTTTAAAATTTAAATTAAAGACGATCCATTTATAACCATCTACTACAAAAAATTTTTAAAAAAAAATTTAGGAAAAATCAAATTTCCAGTTAAAATGTTTAATTTAAACTCATGCTGTGAAAACAAGTTTACACTTCAGCCTATTTGCTTATCTCTCAGAGGGCTACACTCCGTGCCAACCTAACTTGCGTAGAAACAAAGAGTAAAAAGTCAGTGGGGAAGCGCGGTTGTTCCATTAGTTGGAAACTCTTATTGTAAGGTAATATTTTCATACAAACTGATCTGAATACAATTTAACCAAAATACACTTTTCATTCTGATAAATTGCCAAAATTTCTCAAATAATATTCAAATCTGTTAGACCTTAAAGAAATTAATGCTTTAAACATGTTTTCTGGATGGATTCACAAATAATTTATGGTACTCTTTACATCGCGGAGGAATCTTCTCCATAGCATATTTCTATTTACCCAACTTAACTTGGCAAGGAGTGTAGACGAAATCATAAGATCCCGGAACCTATTGAGTGAAAGCCTAATACTGAAAGCGTCCACGACTAAGTAATAACTAGGTCTCGAGGGCTTTGAACAACGACATATTTAAATTGCATCTACTTTTTTTAAAAATAGATATTGTAATGTATTAGAGTTATTTTTAGTTTCTTGTGTTTAATCTGTTTTTAAAAGTCTCCAGTGAAGAATTGCGAAGATAACCTCCCCTAAACGAAATAAATCAACCAAACTCCAATTAGGGTCTACTTTTATACGTATTACGTATGTTAGACATTAATACACATTTTTTGCAACCGGAATTAACACATATTTATTTATAGAGCTTTATTTGAATTACAGCAAGTGCTTATTTTGAATTCGGTAATTAAATTAATTTTGGTTCAGTAAAATTTAAAAGGAATTTGTTCCACCATCGAGCTTGCTGAAAAATAAACAATATATAATTGCAGCAACAATAACAAAATAGCTTATGAATTCTAAAAGAAAAATTGAGAGAAAAATTTGATGATTTTCACACGTCCATTTATTCCGACTTCTTTTGTAACGCATAACTGGTAAAAAGATACAAGCTGTTAATTTATTTCACATCTCTACTGGAGGAATCTTGTCTAAAATACAAGTATGGAGGGTTCGAATATCTTCAGTGTGAGACATTGGTGTTTGGAAAAGTTTTTAAGCAAGGATATAAAAATAGTTGCCTAAAATAGTTATTTCCAATAAAAAAAAATACTTATGTTAGTTGTAGCCTTTAACTTTTGGTGGTTTATCAGATTTATTTAATTTCTCTATAATTCCTATGATACCAACTTCTTCTATGATAAAAAAAATTTTACGATTTTTTTTAAATTTCCTGTTCATTTTGGCTTTTACTTTTTTTATGCGAAAAATGAACGTCCTCTATCGTTTTTTTATAAATATATTTTTTTCGCCATAATTTCCTATTTTCATCAACTTTTTTTCAAAAATTCCATTGATATTATTGATCGTTTATTAAATTAATTTGCAATTCAAAGAATAATAAATTGACAAATTTGATGTTTGAAAATTTAAGTAAAACTTTGCTTATTTTTATGCTAAGTTAGAACTCTCTATGTAACGGTCTTCAAACCATACTGGAAACCGAATTAAGATGTAGCTTTGTATGATTTTTTTTTTTTTGCTCCAACATGATATATACCACTTGTTTGTGTGACTTGTGGTTCGTTTTGTGAAAGTGGGTGTGGGTGGTGGACGGGACTAAACGATTATAATGCCTTCCGTTTTTCCAGTTACAAACAAAATGTGGAAACGAAAAAAGAAAAAAAAATGTATGTAAGAAACAGATACGAGAACACATTTCTTTCTTGTTCCTATTCTAACCATTCTTGTCAAAGATACAGGTATCCGAGTCATCTCCGAGGCCGCTGTCGGAAGAGATTGCGCAACAGCTGTAGAGGTGAGTTGAGTTGACGGCGTGCTTCTCCCGCTCGAAATGCCTCTGTCCATCTGTCACGCTAGCAGCCCCACTCCTCATAATTTCTCCCACACCCGCGCTAAATGAGTTGGCACATCGGGGGCATTGCTCTATTTTGGCCCCGACATTTAGAAACTGAGCATTTTGTTGCCTTGAAGTGTTGGGTATCCGTCCTTAAGCGGTGTTTTGACAGGGATATTCTTTTCTGGAATTGTTGCTGTTGTGGTGTCGAGGATTAAGGAGTTATCCCTCTTGTGTCGAAATTAATGTGCTTTTCTGTTTCCGACTTGTTTCAGATGACGCAGTTCTTGCTGATTTCACTCTTGAATTTCCGTCAATTGGTGCTCCGATCGGAGGTCTTTTCCCAAGTGACATTGATTCAACAATCAAGATTCGAGAAAGAATTTACTTTCATTGTGTTTCCGGTTGTTTCTGCTGACGTAGTTCCTTCCAGCTTTCATTCCTACTTTTCCTTTTCCGAATTTCAATTGGTACTCTACACCTACGCGACCTTGATTCACCAGTGAAGCTAGGGGAAACAATTTATTTTCTTATATAATTTCTATTCACATGCAAGACATGAACCATGCCCCAAAAATCTTGTATTTTCCTGATGAGAGAACATTAAAAAACAATAATATATGATGCCATTTCATCAACTAATGCAAGCATTGACACTCAAACCGCTAAGCTTAGCACTCAATTTTGAATGTTTAGGTCCTTCATCCTCTTCCCTCTCTATTTCTTTTCAGAGCTTTGCACAAAAGAAATAATGTTGGATAAAGTAGAATATATCGTTTATAAGTTTACTCAAAAGTCATCAGAATGTGTGAATAATAGTGGTACAGAAACCCATCGTTATATCGCTTTTTCCAGGAGACAAACAAAAAACCGCGATATAACCGAATGGCGATAACTAGCGACTTGATAAATATTACACTTTTGATGTATTAATGCCCAAAACAATTTTTTTAAACTAAAGCACCGTATGTATTTGAAAGATAAAACTAAATCATATTCAATAATTTAACTACTCTAAAAAAGAAACAAAAATTTAGAAAAGACTTATCAATTACTATAAACATTGCACATTTTAGCACAGGTAATACTTCACTCATTTCCTAGTAAAAAATTCATCTAAAGTTAGCTACTTTGATGTTACTGTAATTCCTATGAAATTTTTTTTCATTTACATTCATAAAAGTAAAATTCACTCCATATTCAAATTGTAACTACTATTTTAAATTTGCTGTAAGCTTGCATTCTTGTTCTACAACTAAGTGGCATAAAAATTTCCATTAAATTATCTGTACTTATTATATGGCGGGCCATTCTAAAAGAGTATCCGAATTCTTAAAAACCCTAGAATAACTATAAAAAGAAAAGATTCTCATAAACAACGTCTTTATGTCTTTTCAAATCTCTGGTAGTATCTTTTCGAACTTCGAATGTTTTTATCGCTATTACTTCAATTTATTTTTAAAGCAAAATTTTTCTTTCTTGAGCTCTACACCTGGCATCAATTGGGTATGGGGCCATAGATCTTTCAACAAAAAGGACCTTCTGCCATTTAAATGGCTAATCTCAAAACGATCAACAATAAGAATGAGGTATATCAGAAAGTATAAAAGCCCCAACACCGTTGATAAATCGATCGATAAAAATTATCTTCAAACGATTTCCGCCATCTGTTGTGCGGTTAACAAGCCACTTCTCACCTTATTTCTGTTGGTTTGTTAGAGTAGCAACATTCCAACAGGTTCCTTACAAAATAGTAAAAGGGCTGTGGGGCGCCCTGTGGTCATCAGAGTCTCGATCTCCGGATCGAAAGTTCCCGCGATCGAGTCCTGGTCGTCAAAGACCCACCGAGTACGTGCTCGTTGAATCTGTGTGGCCCGAAAGTCCTGTGGGCGGTCATTACGCAGTTTCCCACGGGTACAGGTCCCTGGAGACCATTTCCCTCCCCTTCAGGGACATGTCTAAATTGTAGTGGCGCGGGATAGATGGCAGCATCTGTCAAGTATGTGTGTGTGTGTGTGCTGTGACTGTCTTACTTGACGAAGGTTTATAAGCTGGTCTCTGACCAAGCACACAAGCCTGAAAATATATGTATTCCAACCAACCAAAATTGTAAATTTTAATGGGAATGTTTCAGGTGATGTAACGCTCTTATTTTCATGCCAGACTTCTTTAAAATAGTAACTTGAACCAGCAGCACAACAAGAAGTTGGCATTTCAGAAATTTAATAAGTAAAATATTCTTATTTATGAATACCAAAACAAAAGCAGCCACACAGAAAATGAAAACAAACCGTTGGAGCTGTTGCCATCCACGACGTGAAACAACCCCATTACAATTTAAACTCTTAAAATTTTCGTACTTGGTTTCACAAAAAAAAAATGGTTCCTTGGTAGTTGCAACGGCTGTGTGGTGAAACGTTTCACTATTTTGTTCAGTTTTAGGTTGAACCATTTTACAGATTTGGAAAACCTAGACCTGAAATATGGTTCAACCGAATTCTTAAAATATGGTAAAACATTTCACCACACATTGCAGATACTAGGAACCATTTTTTTAGCGGAGCCAAATACAAAATTTTTAACAGGACTTCAGATTCCAAAGATTTAACGAACACGTATGTCATAGTTTACTCAGAATAAATTCAGTCAAAACACAATACAAATATCCACGCTTTCATGCTGATATGCCCAATACCACCTAGATTAGAAGGCCGAAGAACTAAGCAATGCAACATCACACTAGTAGTCCAATTTCGATTTGTTGACCAATAACGTCGTATCTTAAGATGACGTCGCATCTTGATTAATATCGTCTTAAAAATTTATTCAAATACAAGATCTAGTCACGAATGATCATTGGTCAAAACCACAGAATCGGTCCACTACTTTGACGTCAAGCATTTAGTTCGCCGGCCTTCTAATCTAGGTGGTATTGATATGCAGGGCATTCGATCTGACCCTTCTGACTGCCTGACCAGTACCAGTTCCCAGTCGTCAAAATTATAACTTATTGCTTTGTCAAACCAACACCTCGACTTATTGCATCTGTCCTCACTTCATTTCGATTCATTTCTTGAAATAGGGGGCAATAAAAATTCTTAAGTGGATCCGGTGCTTTTTCCGTCTTTCGCAGAGGGTTGTGGCAACGTCAGAAAGACGGATGGTTATGGAGCCTCTATTTCATTTCTCTTCTTTTAGAATTACATCAACGGTGATTATTTTGTTACCCCTCTTTGGAGGTTGCCTTTCATAAAAATTGATGCAAAGGATATGCGTGGAGAATCGCTTTTCGAGTCGAGGAAAAAGTATGGTTTTAAAGGTTAAGAATTTTTTTGTGACTTAAAATTCAGACTAATCTTGTTGTCTCACATCCTTTAAAAAAATGTGTCGGCTCGTCACTTGACTATGGTTCTAAAATACGACGCTCGTCACCAATAACCCTAGTGTAGCTCTGGTGCGACGATAATTCAAACCAAAACACTATAATATTGGGGTTTTTTTCCCCAAATAATTTGGGGAAATTCAACCAATAACACTATAATATTTAATAAGTTAAAAACAGTTAAAATAAAGTCGTAGTATTTTTATTTTGAAAAAAAAAATTATAATGCCGAGCGGGGTCGTTCTTTACATCGAGTTTGGGAAAAACGGGAAAGTTCTGACGACGTAAAGTTGCAATGTCGCTCGTAATCGTCACTTAATCACGATTTCAAATTACTGGGTATGGATATGACTGTGTTAAAGCTCCTCACGGCGACCAAATCAAAATTGCTTTGCCAAAAAAATATCAACGACCAAATTAACGATTAAAAAATAGTCATGTTTGACTAATCTCAATCTCCCTCTAACTTTTCCAAACAATCGTTCACAGGGCGTCATATTAGGGCTTGCGACGGTATTTCCCAAGTGGGCGTCTTACCCCCACCCACTATAACCGCGTAAAAGGCGCCGCCGTCGCAAACGCCCTCTACCGGCGTCATTCTTCATCATGGGAGGTGACAATTATTTTTTTAATTTTTATATTTCGATGTTTTTCTTTGATGATGAATAATCTGAGAATTTACGTGCGTTTTTACTGGATTTTTGCTGAATGATGGATTTTGTGGGGGTTTTGATTTAAGATTTTTATGTTGACTTAGTGTTCCAGATCAGTTCATGAAATTTATATGTATTCAAAATGTTTATTTAAGATCCTAAAAATTTTTCATTTAGTTTTGAAAAGCTTATAATCAGTACATAACAAAAAATTTCCAAAAATTCTTAGAATTTTTATTTTAAATTCATGTTAATTCTTTCCATATTTTTATTATGCTTTCATGTATTTTACCTTTTTTTGTATTACTAAAAACAAAACCATATCCGAATATCAAACCTTATCGAGTATTTCTTTCATTTTCAACCTTCGTAAAAAACAGGTTATTTAGACAATTGGATTCCCCAGCAGTAACCTACAGTATTGAATTGAACTATGGCATTCCAAATATAACTACGACATTTTAAAATATAATAACTGCGTCAAGTTTTGAATGAACTTTTACGAGTTATTAAAGTGAGAGGTGTCGAATCATTTTAAACATAACAAATAAATAGGTGGTCAAAGTTGATATTATATGTTGTTCAAACAATTTTCAAGTAAGTGCATTTCAAAAATGAAAAAGAGGATTAAAGTTACAGGGAAGACATTTTATATTTAGAGTAAAATAAGGGCACACCAAACAGATTTTCAGTCTAGTTAAATAAAAAGGTGATTGCCCCCCTTATTTCTTCGTCCTTAAATATTTTTAATGGCTATTGTAAAAACGACACAAATCGTTAGCATTTTGACTAGACTTAAACTACACTTAAAAAACAGACCTAACTTATTGATTGTCATCAATTTGAAAGGGAGTATTGCTGGGTTTTGAATTACATATGTAGGCGCGTTTACATGAGCCATCGAATCCATGGAATTAAGAGCAAACATCTCAATTTTCCCCTCTTGGGGACTTTCGCCCAAGCACAACCGGAATTGCTGGGTTCATTGAGGGCTTCGCAAACCCTCCAATGAAGGAGGGTTTCATGTTTCATACCATGGATTCTTTCACAGACTATCATTTTGGTTAAAAATCCTGTTTGGCCACTTTTTCCCCATAATGGAGGGTTTGGCATTCCATGGATTCGATGGCTCATGTAAACGCGCCTATGGTCTGCACTCGCATTTACAATAGTTAGGGAAGTTTACTTATCTGCCATTGAGGTATTTTCTACAGTCCCCACAGAAGAGTATGTTTAACGTTATTCTTTATGGGACTGTTCTTGATTATTTCTGTTTTCATTATTTCGGCGCAATCTTATTAGTTCAATTTTGATATGATAACTATGATATGATACGCAGCTTACTCCAAATCACATTTTTGGAATTTCCAGCAATGAGTGCCAATTTGAGAGACATTGGAGTTCTGCCATCTACTAATAGAAATTTATGACATTAATTTCCAAAAAATTGCAGACGCTGTTATCAAAACACATGGTTTCATTTAGCTTAAGGGGGAATGGGCGTGCAGGACCGGGGGTCTCCAAACTCAAGTGCCTCAATGTTAATCCAATGGGAAAAAATTATTTTCTTTGCGACATTTCTCCGGCTGTATTGAGTATTTTTACAAGCGGATTTTTTAATGTGATAAATGTAGCTGACTTACAGGTCTCTATCTTCCCACTTTTTGAACTTAGTACGAATATTTTTTTTAATATTCAATAAATTATTTTACACAAAATATTCGAAGCAATTTCAAAAAGTGGGAAGATAGAGACCTGTAAGTCAGCTACATTTATCACATTAAAAAATCCGCTTGTAAAAATATTCAATACGGCCGGAGAAATGTGGCAAAGAAAATAATTTTTTCCCATTGGATTAACATTGAGGCACTTGAGTTTGGAGACCCCCGGTCCTGCACGCCCATTCCCCCTTAACTTTCACATTTCGACAACGTCATCGAAACGACAAAAAAAAAAACTTTGATATGAAATGTTATTAGTTAATATAAGGCTTAAAAGAATGAGCATATGGCGAATTTCATTTGGAAAAAGTTGGTAAAATTTGATGAAGTTTAAGTGCATGTATTCAAGGCCTGATTCAAACTTTAGAACAGAATAAGCTAGCCGCTAATGCATTAAAAATGTACTACAAGTAATTCCTCGTCTTACACACCCCACTTTTGAAAATAAAATTATGTTTCATCAATATTTCTCTCTCTATTTTAATCAGACTATTCTAAAGCATTTTCTCCCCCATCTCTTTGTTTGGTTTTCTAGGAAACGGGGGCAGTATCGCTTTTCTAAACCTAAAGCGTTTGAGGTTCTGTTGTGAGGTTAACAATTCGAACAGTTCAAACCCAAGTAGGGTGAGTGAAAAATACGCTCACGCCATCTCGAAGAAAACCGCATGCGGGGATGGGGGAGGAAAATGCTTTCGAGACACGCATTCTGGATAGACAAGATATAACTCACAAACAATCCTACCACAACCTACACTCCTTGCCAACCTAAGTTGGGTAAATAGAAATATGCTATGGAGAACATCCTTCTGCCGATGTAAAGAGTTCCATAAATTATTTGTTAATCCATCCAGAAAAACATTTCAAAACATTAATTTTGTTTATTGGCTAACATATTTGAATATTATTTGAGATAATTTGGCAATTATACCAGAATGAAAAGTATATATTTTTCTGTTCAAATCATTTTTTATGTAAATATTACCTTACAAGAGTTTCCAACTAACGGACCAATCGCGCTTTTCCCTCTTAATTTTCACCCTTTGTTTTTACCCAAGTTAGGTAGGCTAGGAGCGTATAACACATATAAAATACCACGTTATTCTTCTACCTACATACCAAATCCTTGATTCACCATCGAAATCCGAGTTCTGTCAACCCCCCTTCCCCATATCCAACTAAAAATAAAGGGGAGTAGCAATAGGATACGTTGCAGACTAGACATAAGTATTTGTTTCAACACCTTTGGGAGGATTGGAAGCAATACGGGGGTGCAACTTTTTATCGCTGGTATTCGGGGGGTATGAGATCAGCACAGATGTCATGACATTTGTTTAAAGGTGCGATCGGAGTTGTGGATTTTGTGATAGAAACATATGGGGTTACTGCTTTGGGGTGTTAGGTAGTATTGACAGAAGCGGTGAATGAAAGGTTTGATAAATAAGTTTATTGGAAGAAAGATATTTTTAGTAGAAAATGGAATGTACAAATACGTTTTCCGTAAATGAATGGGTGCGTGCAGAAACCACTTCAGTCGAAAAAATCCGAAAACTCGTTTTCAATGAAAATAAGCGTAGAAAGGAAAGATGCGTGTTGGGTGCAAAAACTACGTTAGTCTGTTGAGTAGTTCCATAAATACAGGACGTTTGTTTCGAGTGTTTAGTGCAGAAATAGAGGAGGAGTTATTACGTTTTTTCTCCCTCCTGAAAAATTTGAAATTTGTGACTGACGTTGTTTCTGCACTCACCGATTCAAATATTAATTGAAAAGTAAAAAAAAAAAAGTTGTGATATATCGTACAATCTCTTTTATTGATTGGTCAGCGGAAAAGAGCTGGACATTCCTTGCCATTTTTGCGAATCATTCCGTCCCATTCTATCGTCGAATTCAGACGACCAATTTATCATTTACCGATGTCTAGCCACTAAATAAAAGAGACATAACTACTCCAAAGTTTCCCTATCGACTTATTTTACAAATAGATTCTTTATTTGGTGTCCTGGGTGATGTAGTCATGCGATTTCGCTCGATATACATAATTTCAGGTGTAGAGATCGTCACTTGACCATGGTTCTAAATTACGCATTGTTATGTTACGGCTCCCCTTGGAGGACAGAACACAACAGTCGGAAGTATTCAAACAAATAAAACTTTGCCATAATTGTTACAAAAAGTTTTAAATTAGTTCACAAAAAGAAATACCATGGGTTGTTTTTTCTGCACATAGACAGAGGGCTCAGTGAAACGAGTTTTACAGATACCGAAACCGAACCAGGTCTTGGTCAAAATGCAATACTATACAAATTATAGAAAACTAATGTGAATATATTTTGTAGCTAAAATTTCGAATTTTTGAAATAAAAACAATGACATTGTGTCTTTTTTACTGTTGATAATCCCGTGTTTCTATTGAATTTTAAAGTAAAAATTTATGGTTAATAAATGTAGGCAGACTTGCATATACGAGTTTAAAATAGTATATACATTTTGCTTGTACTGCATTTAGTTTCCTATAAGAAAAATAATAAATTTGGGATTTAACTTCACTAAAAACTTTAATTTACTAAAAATTAATTTAAAAAAGTACCGAATTCAAAGTTAAATTCTGGCAAGTCAGCAAAACTGGATTTTGACGTTTGCCACCTTACCACATTGCTGTTAGCTACACATATTTCCTTCAAAAATCACCATCACATGGTTTTAACAACAAACAAATAAATCCGTGCGCCATAAACATATCCAAAATCTGCGATATCACCCTCCCACATCGGGACGGGGCATAATTATTTATAAAAACTTCTGTATTTATGTGACTCCTTCGCTGACATTTACGAGTGCTGAAATCTCACTCGGAATATGGATTTAAAACTTCCGTAAGCTCTCGTCCCACACTTGGTTGGCGACAAATGGTTGTCAATCATCGACAGGGGTTCACTGCGTTTACGTCATGGGACAGCCATTAATTGCGTCATGTCATGTGTAGTTCTGAAGCTATATAAGTTGTTTTGGAAGAACAGTTTTAAGGAATGGAGGCTATTTAACTTCTTTCATGCACAAAACCTCCAAACAGGCGCGCAGCCAGGATTTTTTCAAGGTGGGGGCTCAACTTTAGAAAGGGCACTTTTACTCGAATGAATTAAATTTTTTAAAAAATTAAGTATTTTTTTACTTAAGTACTAAATTTACCATCATGTTTGACAAACAAGAATGCTGAATTTTTTTTAAGTAAGTGAGAGGTTGATAAAAATTTCCTGAAATAACTAAAATTAAATTAATTCTGAAATTTGGCACAAAAATAGTTCATACACTGGAATCGGAAAAGTTGGGAAAATTATCAAAAACAAAAAAATCAACATTTGTGAAACTGGGTGAAAATGAGTAAACTATTTAAAACCAATTATCTGATATCTGTGTCATTTTTTGACATACGATTCTGAAATTTTTGACAGTGATTCTTTTAAAACATGTCTATCTAACCCTTTTCGAACAGCGGGCAGGTGGAGCTGATTTAAAATTATGAAACTAAATTCGGAGTTTTATCGAAAAAAATGCGTTAAAAAGCATCAATGCCAGAAACTCCTTTAAAACAAAGTACTTTTTTTTATTCAAATAACGAATGGCACAAGTCAGTTGCTTCGGTATGGAAATTTTTGAAGAGCTTGAACATTCTCTTTAATATCCGCACAATCGTGCGAGCCCGGTCGGAAAGGGATAAGTTAAGTTAGTTACAAATTCGTTCATCTATCTAAAAAACCTACGAATTCCAAAAGCTATGGGATAAAACAAAATTTTAAAAGTTGCCATTTCCGTCAATTGTTAATAACAAACCCTCCCCGTCCAAAGATATACATTAAAATTTAAAAGCACGTTTCAAGTTTCAAATTAAAAAAATTATGAACGATAAGCAGTTTCTTCTTTTTCTTTTTATTATTATTTAGCGATCACTAATGATTCAAAATAAATGCATGTATTGTTTGCCTGAAATAAATCTATTTTGTGGGCTTCAAAATAGAAATGGATATAACACAAGTTACATATTTTTTCTGTTTATCAAAATTCACAAATAAAGAATGATATAGCAATAAGTAGCACTACCCAAACTCTTTATCAAACTGCAAAATTCGGTTCCGCTTATTTTACTTAGTGCAATTTTATGTATTATTTTTCCAATGTCAGCCCTCCTATTCTTGTGAATGGGGATTAATACCAAATTTCATAAACGTTCTCTTTCATCGTAGAACGCATGTAAAACTTTGGACGCATTAGTGCAAAAAGTCATTTCAGATTTTGCTGTAGTTACTTTTAGAACACAAAAATATTACATCATTTTCGCAATGTTTGGGAAAATGATATTTGTTTCAGATATTTGTCACTCAAAGTTTCAATCGCTGATGTTGACTTTTGAGATTCGACAATTCTTTCCCACTTTTTATTTCTAAGATCAACTTCACTCATAATAATTAATTAATCGCTGTTCAAATCACTCGAACAAAATACCACAGCCCCACTTATATCATCAAAAGTAGCCTTATTACAGTAACATGGAAGTAAAGACTGAATTTTTTTTAATGAAATAGCCATACTACCTTCAAACTTCCTCTTCTGCTAACTAAATATTTGGTCTATGTGTATGGAATAAATAAAGATATACTGTAATATGATTCGGCAGTTTCAGTAGGTTGAGTTTTCCTAATTTTTTGCCGTTTGGCCATTCGATTAGGTTAGGTTTGAATTATCGTCGCACAAGAGCTACACGAGGGCTATTGGCGACGGGCGTCGTATTTTAGAACCACAGTCAAGTGACGAGCCGACACCTGAATGGGCACCCAACGCAACCGTTAAAGGCGACATTGTACGCAGCGTTAGGACTTTAAAAAAGGATATTTAACGTGCACTCCCTTACACGGGGTATTATTCGTTGGCCATTCGGAGAACATTGATTTCAAAATCGCGTTTTAAAGTAAGGGCTTCTACCTTTTAAAGATAGATGAAATGAAAAGTTTCTAATGACTTTTCGCTAATGTCTAAAAAACACGTTTAAAATCTTTCATTAGTTCTACAGCCTGAATACGTTCTAGAGACTTCAGTTGTATAAGCCTAAAAACAGGCAAAAGCAACTTTTTGCATGACAATGTATCACATGATTCATTTTGGAAACTGAACATGAACAACGTTTTTGGCTCCTTTTTTTCAAGAATATTGTGCCAATTGACTTTGTATTTCATTAAAACACATTTTATAAAATTACAGAAATTCGGGAACATTAATTTGGACAAAAGGGCACTTTGTCACAGTCAGGGAGGGGGCTCGAGCCCCCCGAGCCCCCTCCCTGGCTGCGCGCCTGCCTCCAAACTAGAGTGTGCGAGGCTCTGTTCGAATGTACAGTGTGTACCTTTAGAAAAGTTTTAGTAAAAATCGTCATCGAAATCATTATAATCGAAATGTATAAATGCGTATAGAACTTGAGGGATCAAAAAATTTAGAGGGTCTCTTAAACACTCCCTTATTCCCTCCCCTTCCTTCCTTTCAATTAAACCGTTTAAAACAATTTAACGATGCATCAATTGCAATATTTGAGCCGAAAGCGATTTCGCGTTAAGGTATTTTTAAGCATTAGTTCAAAGCTATATAGGCAGTGAAATGCTTACAGTTCAGAACCAGCGTATGGAAAAAAGAACGTTGTTTTCTTTCTTTACCATCCACTTCCATGTTACCCTTCTGTCTCGCTATAGTTTTTTTTAAAAAAGTACTGTATTTGCGATTATTCCTATGTTGTTTCCTTTTAGAATTAAAAATAATAATGTTTAATAATGTGTATCATAAATTGAGTTGAATGTGTCTGTAGGGCAGGGGGGGGGGGGGGGTAGTATTCAAAATGTAATTAAATTTTTACAAATCATACGGCTTATGTTCAGAAGAAAGTTATTCATAATTTTTTTATAATCAGACAGATTCTATCACCAGAGAGAGAGAGAGAGAGAGAGAGAGAGAGAGAGCTAGATAAGAAGTCAATAAACTTTCCAAAAGTGAAAAATATTTTGTTCAGGCTTTTTAAATCTAAAATACTTTTTGTTTTAAAAAGGCAAAAGTAACACATTTAAATTTTCATATAAAATGTATGTGTTTCTTTTTGGTTCATTATTACACGATTTGCTGCTTTAAAAGCCATTATTTTCTCAAATCAGTTTTTTTAATGACCTCTATTTACGACATGATTGAACTATTTAATTTTTTTTGGCATGTTATTTTTTTTAAAGTAAATAATAACTATAAACTCCATTATAACTGATTCCTCCCTCCATTTTATAACTGATAGAAAATTTTGTACAAAAGGTATACAGAGGTTACCTGGTTATTTGAAATATTCTGTGCTTCCTCAAAAAATATTAAAGAATGGTAAATAGAATTGTAAAGTAGATTTATATGATTCAGATACTTTTATTGTTTCAAATACAGTCATCTTTATCCATGAATTTTGGGGGAAATAGACTATTTGGGGGAGGAATAGGGAAATGGATGGGGGTAGGGGGGAGTTGAATAGACTATCGATGAAAATTCCTTACACTGGAAATTTGAAATGTTCTGTACTTCCCCCAAAATTATTAAAAACTGGTAAATAGTATTGTAAAGTAGATTTATAAAATTCAAATACACTGTTAAAATTTTTGTGCTTGGTTTCACCATAATAATAGTTCCTAGTAGCTGCAACGGCTGAGTGGTGAAATGCTTCACCATATTTTAGGTGTTCGCTTGAACCATTCCTCAGGCTTTTGAATTTTGATTCCAAAACCTGAAAAACGGTTTAACTGAATACTGAAAATATGGTGAAACATTTCGCCACTCAGCCGTTGCATTTTCGACACTGGAAAGGAGTGAAAAATAACTCAGACTGAGTTAAAATCACTCGTTTGGAGTGATCCTGTCGGAGGTTTAAGAGAACAATAGAGTGAAACCCACTCCTATGGAGGAAGTGCATTTTCGACATTGGAAAGAAGTGAAAATGAACTCAGACTGAGTTAAAATCACTCGTTTGAAGTGATCCTGTCGGAGGTTTAACAGAACAATAGAGTGAAATCAACTCCTATAGGGGAAGTGTATTTTCGATACTGGAAATGAGTGAAAATTAACTCAGACTGAGTCAAAATGGCTCGTTTATTTTAAGAATGTAGGAACTATTATTATGGTGAAACCAAGCACACAATTTTTAACAGTGTACATTTATTGTTTCAAATACAGTCTTATCTTTATCCACACTTCATTCCGTATTCTTCTACCCCTAGGAACCAAATGCCGCTGAGCCGCCCCGGACAGTTGACGATGGAGAAGACTCCTGGTTACCTGGTGACACCGGGGGCGCCGTGGCGCGTTTCCAGCATGTCCAGAGACGTCCGGCTTCTACTGGTGGTCCGGGATCCGGTGACCAGGGCGCTGTCCGACTACGCACAGGCGGCTAGTAAGAGGACGCAGGACACTAGGTCGTTCGAAGACATGGCATTCAGGTTAGCCTAGATTTTTGTATATGAGTTTTGAGGCAATAAAAGTATGTTTTGAAAAGTTATTGTTTGGCGCAAATTGAAGTGGCCCGGCTTCGAAGTAGGTACACTCTTAAAACAAACAAGCGATTTTAACTTAGTGTGAGTTAATTTTCACTCCTTTCAGTGTCGAAAATGCACTTACCCTAAAGGAGTGGCTTTCCCTCTTTTGTTTTGTTAAGCCTCCGGCAGGGTCTCCACCACAGTCCCATACGCTTTGAAATTTGAACTGCGGACAAGTGGCGCAGAAGACACCAGAGCTTTCGTAATTTAAAAAAAAAATACAAAGCGAAATTGGACGAATTTAAGAGTTAGGTGTATATAAGTTGTATCAAATATATTTGCTTCTGATAAATATCATTCGTACACTCTTAAAACAAATTAGCGATTTTAACTAAGTCTGAGTTAATTTCACTGATTTCCAGTGTCGAAAATGCACTTCCCCTATAGGAGTGGATTTCGCTCCTTTGTTTCAATGGTGTACGAGACAGGAAACGCTGCTAAGTCAAAAACCAATGCCAAAACATGTTTGCCCAATGAACCCATTGAACGCTTGAATAATTAATGAATTCGACTTGGAGGCTTTCAAGCAGTTTCAATGGTTTTACTCCCCAAGCATCTCCCTGCATTCGTAGCTCCTTGCCGGGCCACTTTTATTTGCGCCACCCTGTACACTCTTAAAGCAAAAGAGTGAAATTTACTCCTATAGGAGAAGTGCATCAGTGAAAAACTGTGAAAAACTGGAAATGAGTGAAAAACTGAGTTAAAATCTCGCGTTTGCACAATTCAAATTTCAAAGCGAATGGGACTGTGGTGGAGATCGTGTCGGAGGTTTAACAAAACAAAAGAGTGAAATCCACTCCTATAATTGAAGTGCATTTTCGACACTGGAAAGAATTAAAGTTAACTCAGACTGAGTTAAAATCGCTCGTTTGTTTAATATTTGCATTCTATTGTTTGAAGGTTTGTCCATTTAAACACAAATACTTATTTGAAAATTCACCAAATGCACCAGGCTATCACTTGACCTTACTCTCTCTGCTTTAACTAAATTCTTTTATCCTTAAAATGTAAGAATTAGATAATAATAACTTGTTTCTTTGTCAATCCAATATCCATATATGATGCGCATAAAAAGAATTGGTAGGATTATATGTTAAGTTTCCGATTTTCTACACTCCTTGCCAGCCTAAGTTGGGTAAATAGAAATATGCTATGGAGAAGATCCTTCCGCGCGTGTAAAGAGTTCCATAAATTATTTGTGAATCCACCCAGAAAACATGTTTAAAACATTAATTTCGTTTAAGGTCTAACAGATTTGATTATTATTTGAGAAAATTTGCCAATTTTATCAAAACGGAAGGTGAATTTTGATTAAATTGTATTCAGATCATTTTGTATGTAAATATTACCTTACAAGAATTTCCAACTAACGGATGCTTTTCCCTCTACCTTTTTTCGCTTTGTTTTTACCCAAGTTAGACTGGCACGGAGTGTACACTTCCTGCAAACTGCATGATTACCAATCCTACTGCAGTTAACTCCACAAGCTAACAAATAGCCCTCGTGTAGCTCTAGTGCGACGATAATTCAAACCTAATCTAACCTAACCACAAGCTAACATATTTAATTTTGCTTTGTTATTTCCCACTGCAGGAATGCCAGTACGGGCCTGGTCGACGCAGACTGGTCCGCCATCCGTCTCGGCCAGTACGCCAAGCACCTGGAGAGGTGGCTGCGCTATTTCCCGCTTTCCCAGATCTTCGTGGTCAGCGGCGAACAACTTGTCGAAGACCCGGTGCAAGAACTGCAGGTAAGAATAAACAATGGTGATTTTTTTTTTCTGCCCTCGTTGAGTTTGTATGGAAAGAAAAAATTATATTTGAATTCATTAAGATGCATGAAAATAGAGATAATTGAAATTTTTGAAATCATCTATTTTGTTTCTAGAAAATGTGAAGTACGCACCGAAATATTTTTTTAAAGAAATATTTAATAAAAATTAAAAAGTTAGAAAAAAGGTTTTTTTTTGTATTATCGGCTACAATTTCCTAGAATTTCTTACATTTCGAAGCGTTTTTCATAAGCGATAAAGCGAATGGAAACCTGAAAAGTATAACAATTTAAATGATTTTTTCAGAACAGGCTAGCAGACCCTTTGAAATAAAACTTAAATAAGTCGTTGTATGTTATTCAATATATTTACCATACACAAATCTATAGAGTACATATCTCTGATAATAAAGAATTCTATTATTGTTTTACACACTGCAATTATCACAAAAAAGTAATTTAATTCATATCTTTTATTATTCTAAATGAAATTGAATTAAGGTGTTTTGAAGGAAAAAGGATGCTTTAAGGTAAAGTAAATTTAAAATCGTTAAATTATCCTTATGTATTTTAGATGGACTAAATTTTATGAAATTTTTTGATTGCATACATTCCTGTTCATATCAAGTCTAATTTAATATATCACTGTTCATATCAAGTCTTATTAAATATTTCACTGTTCATATCAAGTCTAATTTCATATATCACTGTTCATATCAAGTCTAATTTCATATATCACTGTTCATATCAATCTAATTATATATATCACTGTTTATATCAAGTCAAATTTAATATATCACTGTTCACAACAAGTTAAATTCAATTAATGAAATTTAAGGTTATATATTTCTTTCAGGCGGTTCAAAAGTTCCTGGGTCTACGACCCCTCATCGGTGAGCAGCATTTCTTCTTCAACCAGAGCAAAGGCTTTCCATGTCTGCGAAAGTCGCCACAGAGTAAAGTTCCTAGATGCCTCGGCAAGACCAAAGGCCGATCCCACCCCATCGTCGCATCGGCAGTATTGCAGAGGTTGAGGGATTTCTTCAGGCCCTTCAACCAGAAGTTTTACAGAATGGTGGACAGAAACTTTGGTTGGTCTTGAAAACATTGATATTAGAAACTTTGACGTCCGTCTTGAAAACATGGTTTGTTGAAAACTTTGTTTTCCAAAAACGCATCTTCGAGAACTATGAGTTGAGGTGATGTTGTCTTCTGTTAATGGTGAACCTTGGATGGTCTTGACAAAATTATTTGAACAGGGTAAAGTTCCTAGATGCCCCAGCAAAACCAAAGGCCGATCCCACCCCATCGTCGCACCAGCGGTATTGCAGAGGTTGAGGGATTTCTTCAGGCCCTTCAACCAGAAGTTTTACAGAATGGTGGACAGAAACTTTGGTTGGTCTTGACAACATTGTTATTAGAAACTTTGACTTCCAAATTATCGTCGAGAACTAAGAATTGAGGCGATGTTGTCGTTTGCATTTTCCATCATGATGAACTACAAAGTAAAAAATTTATAATAACTTTGACAACATGGTTTGTTGTCAAGACCCTTCTTTGAGGACATAGGAATTTAGATGATGTTGTCCTCTGTAAAAGGTGAAAAAAAACTTTGGTTGTTCTTGACAATATGGTTTATACAGAGTAAAGTTCCTAGATGCCTCGGCAAAACCAAAGGCCGATCCCATCCCATCGTCGCACCAGCAGTATTGCAGAGGTTGAGGGATTTCTTCAGGCCCTTCAACCAGAAGTTTTACAGAATGGTGAACAGAAACTTTGGTTGGTCTTGACAACATGGTTATTAGAAACTTTGACGTCCAAATCATCGTCGAGAATTGAGGTGATGTTGTCCTCTGCATTTTGCATCATGATGAACTACAAAGTAAAAAAAATTATGATAACTTTGTTTGGTCTTGACAACATGGTTTGTTGAGAACTTTTGTCTTCCAAAAAAGCATCTTCGAGGACTATTAGTTGAGGTGACGTTGTCCTCTGTTAATGGTGAACAAAAACCTTGGATGGTCTTGACAACATGATTTGAACAGTTCCTAGATGCCTCGGTAAACGTAAAACCAAAGGCCGTTCTCATCCCATTGTGGTACCACAGCGACCTAGCAGAGGTTGAGGGATTTTTTGCAGAATGGTGGACCAAAAACTTTAGTTTGTCTTGACAGTATGGTTTGTTAGAAGCTTTGTCTTCCGAATCATCTTCGAGGACTATGAATAGAAGTGATGTTGTCCATTGTAAATGGTGAACGGAAACTTTGATTAGTACTCCTGACAACATGAACATTATTTTCAGGAAAACGTTGTCTTCCAGATCTTTTTTGAGGACTATGAATTGAGGTGATGTTGTTCATCGTATTTTGGGTCATAATGATCTAAAGAGTAAATCCCTTTGTAATAATATTATCAAAGTAAAACAGAATGGAATTCTGTTTATACACTACAGGTAGTGCTGTATGTCTAAATCAAGAATCATTGATTCAAATTATTGCTTCAATCGAACTTTTACTTCTCTCCCAAATACAGAACGAAGCTAAATGGATTGAATCCTTTCACCACCAGATTTACGAGGTTGAGGGCTACTTCATGGCCTACTCTACAATAAGACTACTCTTCGTGACGTCACTCTATCCGTCCGTCCGGTTCGGATTGTCGGCTTTTCTGAAGAAAAAGTACGAAATCTATCTGTGCATGGTCGACTATACTTTTCTGGTTCCGACCATGTTTTTTTTTTCTCGTTCAGAAATTCTGATTACTTGAACCAGACGGATAGTGTGACGTTACCAGAGAGCTCCTCTGATCTTATTAGTTAAATTGGTCATGGCTGTGATAGGCTTTTCGATATAGGAGAACAATGTTTAGGTATAAAAGCACGACTCTCAGCACTGTACTTAAATACTTGAGCATATTGCTAAAGGACATTGCTAAAGGACATTTGATTATCCCACCTACCCCCGGTCCCAATTAGATCGGATAATCGAGGTTCTACAACTTTTGTTTTACAAAAAAAAAATGTATAAAAAGATGGAACAAATAAAGAAACAATTTCTGGAGTAATGGAAAGATGTAACAATATATTTTAATAAGGTTTTTTTTTTCAATTATGAAATTTTTTTTTATTTCACAAAGCAGTGCTTGATTTTACTGCACGAAAAAAATCAAGGATGGAATCATAACATGTTTTAATTGTTAATAAATTGGTTAGATTAAATTTTGTTTTGTAAAAACGTTTAAAACTTGGTTTTTATGAAATCTTGATATATTGTTACTATTTAACCAAATGAAGCATGTTATTAAGTTTTCACTAAATATTCGAAATCATTTACGGTTTTTATCACTATGTTACTTAGAGATATTAATGTATGGTAATGTTCCTTGCTATATTTAAGTTCCTTCAAATTATATTTATCTAATTTGATAATATTTGTAAAGTCAAGTTATTCCCTGAACTTTCTGTTATAATGAGTAAAATGAAAAGATCCAATTTAAAACGAGTAAATTAAAACATGCAATGAATTGTTATGCACTAATAGTGCATCAAAATTTTACTTTAAATTTTTATACTATACCCACCTGCTTGTGCCAATCATAAAGTGCCTTGCATAGTCATATAAATTATTTTGTAAAGATGTATTTTTAGAAATCGGTACTTTTGTATCTGAAGGTGCCCGTATTCTACATGCTTACATGTTTTAGAATTGTAAATTTTTTATTCTGAGCTGTTTATAAAAAATGTAACATTGTTGTATAACTGTTGTCCATTTGTATGATAAATATATTTATAAAAAACACATACATATATCACTGTAAATATGGGATTTATAAAAATTTATTGCTTATTCAGTGCTTATTTGTCAGTTATTTATTAATAAGGGGATGGGTGTCATATGGTTAAAGTTGGAAAAGTCGTTGTTTTCACATGCGCTTCGTTACTTGACCAGGGTTTTAAATTACGAGGCGTTATTGGCTGTGTTAAAGCTCCTAATGGAGACTAGAATTGGCAGCCGGAAACGATTACACTACACTACAAGCGCTTGCTTGAGTTTGGTGAGATTATTGCTTCACATCTTTTTTAGCCACTCAGAGCTTAAAATCCTTTTAGACTAAAATTTTAGTGCAATATGACAGATTATTTTTTAAAATGCAACCATTTACGATTATATGAGGAATTTTTAAGTTCTTAAGACGCTTTTCTAAGGCACTCTTCTGCTACTACATTCTTTAATTATAGTTGATAGAGTAGCGTTTATTCAGAAGTGTTCAAACTTATGTCAGCTTTCTTCTTGTTTCTATGTACATAGATAATTTTTAATACCGAAAAGCTTTTTTTTTTACGTTTTTATAAATCGCTTTATTTTTGGCATATTAATCTTAGTTTATAAAGAATGTTAGGCACCTTTTCTACAAGACATTGTTTTAATTCATTTCGCGCAAAGGTTTGGAAAACCAACCCAACTGACATATTTTGACTTAATTTTCGTAACTTAAATATTTAGGCTAACTTCCAATTCTGCTATCTTATTCCAATCTGTATCGTACGGTTTATCACATAGAATTTTTCACATGGTTCTAGTTTTATTTTATTAAATTTTTACTTAATTTTTAAAATAATAATTAAAATGTGGCAAAAGGTACAAAATATAGTTGTACCTTTGACCATGGGTTGCTGTAACTTTGACTAGTTTATAGATCACCAGAAATTCAGGGAATTTTTACAAAGGGAGAAGATAATTTGGAACAGGATAGTTAAGGTTAACAAAATTCTAACTATTTATTTTTATTCACCTTATTTTTTAATTATTTTAAGTTCATTAGAATCATCCACTAGAAGTAGAATAAAAATATTGTTTAGAATAGAATTGTCAAGAATATAAGTAGGAGGTATAGATTGGTAGATAGTAGTGACAATTTATTATATTTTGAATTTTCTTACGTAGAATCTATTTTTAACCTGTCACCTAACTGTCAGGTTTTTCGCCAACACATTTTTTTTTTAAAATTATAAATTCAATAATTTTGTTAAATTCTGAAATTTAATGCAAGGAGGGGTTGTTTGTCACCATCTACTGCAGAAAAAAAATATTTTTTTTAAATCTAAGAAATTAAATTTTCAGATAAATATTGTAAATTAAAACTCTGACCGTAAAAACAAGTTTCCACTTCGCTTATACCTCAGAGGGTTAAAATTCATATGCATTTTTTTTAAACTCTTTGTGGGCAACTTAAGTCAAAAAATATTAACTTACGAAAGTTATAGAAATAGCACATCAAAGTTGAAAAATTCACTCAGGAGTATTATACCTTTGCCTTGGTCAAAGGAACAACTGATGATGGTCAGAGGTACAACACAATGACAATACAAATTAAAAAGCATGCTACAGGTAAAGGGTTAGAATTACCATATTCAAAAGCTCCACAATATTTTCTGAAGTGTATTGTTACTATGTCAGAGGATTTATATCAATAAAAACATAACGCGAAAAATTTTATTAAGCAAAACCCTATGAAAAAAATACTTAAATTTTTAGGATGGAAATGGATTGTTATATTTCGCAGGAATCCTCTTTGGCTTGAATAATCCACATTAGGCTACACTGTAACAAAACCAACTTGTTTTTAACAGTTAAAAACTGTCAACTTTGACGCCAGTTAACAACTGTTTTTTTACAGTTTAAAACTGTATATTTTTGTAGGAAAACTGTAATTTTTTTTATCCGGAAACCTCTTAGTGTGCGAGCCCAATACTGAACCGTCTGCGACAAAGTAATTACTCGGTAGCGAGGGCTAGTATTGGGTATTTGTGCTTAACGATGATCTCAATCACGTGACACTTTTCGCGTCTAATTTAACAGTTTCTCTCTATTAAAATAACAGTTTCTCCCTGTTAAAATTACAGTTTTCTACTTAAAAAAATTACAGTTTTCCCGGTAAAAAAATTACAATTTTAAACTGTAAACTCCAGTTTAGAAACTATGTGCTAATTAGACTAATTTTTATACAATATTGCTAGAGGGCACCACAGCCTTAGTGGTCAAAGGAACAATAACTCGAGGGGTGCGCAACACCTTCCCCTAAGTTTTAATTTCTTTTTTAATTTAAGTTTCAATATAAGCATGAAAATTTACTGAACGTTTTAAAATCACAAATACCGCTCTAACGACAATATAACAACACCAACTGAGCAAAGCGTTTTTTGCGGGTGGCAAATGACGTTGCTTCATAAACCAAGGTTTAGTTTATAAAGCAACACACCCCCAAGCTACAACTTAGGGTCTCCTAAAGGCTCATTTCCCATATATAGCCTAGTGAAAAAATAGAGTTAGGAAAGAGAATTGAGCGGTCCATATATGTGCGCAGTAACGCAATAAAGAAGCAGGCTAGAGCGGAACATCTTGGGATACCCCAGTGCCAGTAGTTCCCATAGTTTCGGCTACTATTTTATCCTCAGTAGTTCAAAAAACTGGTAAAGCGGTGCATCTTGAGATACCTCAGTGGCGGTTTGTCATAAGCAGTAGCTCGAAAAGCCTGACAGCCCTACTTCAAAGCATTTGAATTGATGGACTCCTCTACTCCTCCTTCCTTACTCTATGGATGAAAAGCCTTCCTCATTTTAAAACTAGCCCCGGCCTCATCAGTTAATTATAAAACAATCACCAAGAATATGATGTGGGCATAATGTTTCAAGTGAAGGGTAAGAAAGGGTTAAAAAAAAAACTTGTTTTCATCCAATCAAAATTCCACTTTTTTTTATTTTAAAACCTCATTGTAAAAAAAATACTTTTTAACTACAATTTGGCAATAAAGGGTAAAAGACTTTTCAATGTAAGCGATTAAAAAGACTGAATGTGTGTTGGTCATTAAATTTTAGTTACGTTAAAAGAAAACTAATACCTGCCTATATTGTTAAATACTTTCTGAGGTAAACATCGAAAGGTTAAGGACTATTTTTTTCTCATTTTAACCAAATACATTGCAAACTTTCCTTTTTTATTTTAAAATGACAAACTCATATTAAAAGTCAAACCAAGTTCCAAGTAAGTTCCAAGGATATGCACTGCCATATCTTAAAATATCCGTAAAAACAATTGGTTCCAAATAGTATTCTTGCCAGAGGTAATGACAAAACTCACATAGAGTTGTATACATCTTATATAAATAAATAATGCATATCCCCTAATCGCTATTTATCATTATTCAGGTACATTTTAAAATCCGAACACAGGATTAATAGTCCCACAAAATTGAACATCAAGTTCGAAAAACATATAATTTAACGTTAATGAAATATAGTAAATGTTTTGTTTACGGACCTACCAACAAATTGGCATAATCATGTTTTTCAATGCTGCTCTCTTTTAGGCCGAGCTATTGTCTTGACTCCACTATTTTGCATAACTCAATGAATTTCTTTCCAAGGTGTGGCAACGTCCATCGAAGCATGAAAGGACAAACTTGATTGGCATGCAGAAGGAAGCAATTAAGGACACGCCCTCTTTCTAAAATTGGAAATCGTTCCGAATTTTTTGAGAACCAATTAGAGCTTTTTTTCCTACCGAAAACTTTTGTTTAAAATAATTTGAAATTTCGTAATGATTCACCATTAAAAAATTATCCGTGAAATGACCTACCGCAGCAAACTTATGATTCGGTGATAACAAAACCTGATAGATAGAGGTCTGTTGCGGAGTTATCTTGCAGCTATGGTTTGACCTTTTTTTTATGAGCCGATCCTAATATATATCCGGTTATGAAATTTTAAAATATGATTTCACAAGTTTAATATCTTTAAAGGGCCGTATAGCTTTTATATCAACGATTACATAATGAAATAACATAGTAGAATAATGTGCAAAAACGTATTGTAAACTTGTATGTGTATGTAAACGTAGCTGTTTTAAAAATATTTAATGAGTGTACATATCTTCTTAATTTTTGGACGAATTTTAAGAATTGTACGGTACCGGCGAAAACGTTCGCTTCACTAGTAGCGATTGGAAGCACACATCTTATCTGTTTAACCCTTTAATGCATGAATTTTTTTTTCGTACCGAAAAAATATATATGTATCTTTAGCACTCCTACATTATGGGAAAAATACTGAAAAAAATTAACTGCATTAGAATTTAAATAATTTAAATTTTTGATTTTTTTCCATATGATAAAAACCAACTACAAAATTCCAATTTTGATAATAATGACTAGAAAACTGCTAAATATATTTCAAAATAACCCTCTTTAACTTATAATTAATTTTTCAAAACAATTTATTTGTATATTTAGTACTATCATACTTTGAATACTGCCAAAAACGTAATTTCACAACTGTTTATAACCTCACTCTTTAATTTTAAATACTCTTTTACTACTGTCCTTTATGAGGGTTATTATTAACTAAAACTTCAGAATGGAATGTATTCGATGAAAAAAACAAAAATTTGTCGAGAGGGAGGTCTACTTTAAGAGAATAAAGTGATTATGTAACTTGTTACCAAACGGTAACAGTATGCATTAGAGGGTTAAAAGCTGTTGGAGTAAGTTGTTCATGTTACTCTGTACTTCAAGTAAACATCACCTTATTTCTAAGAAATACAATACAAAAAATGTGTTAAAAAATAACCTCAAAATATGCTGTAATTTTGCAGAATTTTTTATAGCGGGCTAAAGAATTATTTGTCATTTACTGCATTCCATTTGTCTTTGGCTATTGCAGTTCGTTAAGTTAGGGTTGGAGGAACAACAATATCAAAATCCTGATAGAAATATACTTTATTTTTCGTTATAACGTAGTGGGTAAGAAGACTATGCCAATGGTTTGTTCATTATTTGCGTAGATAACCTTGTGAGTCGTAGACTAGGTAAAAACCCTTTGAGTTTCCCTTTAAAAGTTTTTATCTCTTGCTTTTTATTGCCATTTTCAAATTATTAAACGTTATTTTCATTAAGGAGACTATATTGATGGAATATCAAATGATTAATCCTCAGAGGGATACAGACGCATAAACTCATCACCTGTGTATCTGGTTTCCGAGCAACACACATATTTTGTTTAATGTATATACTTTTTTTTTTAATTCTACTAAATTTTAACTTTTTAAGCATGAAACTCATTTTTAATCATTTTCAACTGAAATATGAATTTATAAAAAAATTAAATTAAATTTTTTGTGGCACATTTTAATTTTATTCTCATGAAGTGAAATTAGGTTTACACCATAGCCAGTTTGCTTTCACCTCAAAGAATTAAACCACATCCAAATAGCTCCGTTTTCTGTTTCCTTTCGGTCAAAATGAATGATTTCAAAAAAAGAAATAAACTGTTAAGAGGTAAATCACCTTCTAAAAGCCCCGTTATCCCTCCATCGAATCTAACACTCACATGAACAGAATAACCAAACTCTTGGGCTAGGCATGGATGGGAACCTTATGCGTTTTGGAAGAGATAAGAAAACGCAGAATCTATTCAGTCCTCTGCATATCAAAAGATTGCCCCACCCCACTGTACAGCCATTAAAATGTCTTGATGTGTTTTCGTACCACTGTTTGCCATCGAAGTTTTGCGTACCACGCCTTTCATACCATCAAAGAAACTTTTAGAACTTAAGTCGTCAAGTTTTAGATAATAGATATTCGTTGTTGATGATACTTTTAGAAGAATATTGTTAGCTTACTTCTTATAACAATTCGTTCATAGTTTTTTTTTATCATTTGCCTTTCATTGATACCGCTTTTAAGCCAGTTTAGGGTAAAGCCCGGGGCAGGAGGGAATTATGGAGCTTTGATTTTTCTTCTTGCACTTCGAAAACATGTAGTTAATAGAACTGTGATGGACTACACACTCTGGCAGCATAAATAACATTGTGTTGTTTCAATATGTTTTGATGGACATACGAACATGTGTAATGTTTTAAAGAACAACTGACGATCGCTAGAGGAGACGGTTATTATAACCATGCTAGATTGACAAAAAACTGTTAACTATATTGTCTCTTAAAACATGCATAACAAAATTAAAACATTCATTTTTAAGTATCGTAATACATATTTGTAAGTTAGTTATCCGATATTTTTCACAACATTTTTTTGTCTATAATCTTCAGCTAAAATCCCTATTTTATTCTTTTAGATTCGCTATTTTTTTCTAACAACCCTAAAAAACCTAATTGCACCTATGAAGGGGGCCCTAATAGGTAGCTAATCAAGTTATGTATAATAAAAATATAATCCCCCTCCCTGTAATATGAACCACGCTAAAGGTTTCCGTATGACTTAATTCTTAAGTGATTTCCGTCTTAATTTCGTTTCCGCAAATTACTAGATAAAATAAATCTTCGGCTCATCTAAAGCAGTAAAATTAATTAAGTAATCCTCTTTCATTCAATTAACGTACAGCCGTAATTGAATTGTTTCTTCCGAAACTGAGTTAATTGCAATTTAAAATTGCACGGAAACTAATGCATATTAAATCAAACTGAAATATGTTGCCACTGCCTATTCACATTTTGACATTTGAAGAGTACACGGGAAGAACCACTTTATTTTTTAGGTGTCTTACCTTATGTGTCTGCTTGGCGGACGTTGGCGACAGGAAACCTGTTTTTCCTTTGGTTCTTCATTTGCGGTACAAACGTGTTTCTTGTGTCTACTGATCTCTGGCATGAATCAGGGTTGCCGAGAAAGATAAACAAATTGAGTAACCTGTTTCTAAACACCAGTTTAGGCGAGTTTTCGCTATCAACCCCAAAGAGGCTATTAAGGAAAGCCTTCTACGAAATCAAGTGGTTCTTCCCGTGTACTCTTCATTTATTATCAAAGAAAGTGGTTTAGTTTGAAGAAATTATTTTAGTACTAACCTAGTTCTATTTTTTTAAAAAACTCTTGAGATATGTAGACATAAAGGTTAATTTATATTTAATAACTAATTAACAATTTAAGTTCCATTTTTAGTAGATTAGTAGGTAATTTTTAGGCCACTAAAATAAAAAAAATGGTGCCTTAATTACTTTACAACCTAATCAATGAAATAATATGAAAAGAAGTACCATCCGCAATATTAGCCCCCATTCAATAAACGATTTCTCTTTTATCTTAATTCTAAAATGACTTCCGTCTCAGTTCCGTAATTTTTTAGAATCTAAAATAAATCTTTTTGCCATTCTAATGCTCTGAAATATGAATCCTATTCTTTTCCATTTACTCACTTTATTATTGAGCCAAGTCTTCTTAAATTAATTAATTCACAGCCACAGTTTGACAAAACTGTAACTGTAACTGTACTGAAGGATGGTATACTTTTCTCACATTAAGAAGTTGAAAAGTAAAAAGTCTACAAAAATTGCATTTCTTCAGTAAATTTTAAATACTTTTAAATGCATTAAAATATTAAAGGTCCCGCTACAAGTTCGGGGTTCAAACTTAAGTTTAACCAAAAGTGCAAAATCAGTAAATCGCGAAGTTACTACAAAAGTTGTTTCAACTTTCGACATGGGAGGGGGGGGGGGGGGTATGCACATACATATACCGGCTTGTGTACTTGATGAGAGACCCGCTAATGAGAATCCAGGATAAAGCATGGATATCTGTGTTGCCCCGAGTTCATGTGGAGACTTTGTTCGTTAAATTTGTGGGTCCGAAAGTCCTGTAGGAGGTATAGCTCAGTGTCATAGGTGCAGGTTGTCTTGAGAAAAAATCCCCTCAGATCCAGCGACGCGCCTAAATTGAAGTGGCGCTCTCTCGGAATCAGACTTTCACCTTAATGGGTCTCAAAGACTTGTGGCAACGGAAGCTACTGCAACCCTTCTGCCTTCCACTCTACGCTCAGGAGACATACGACAACAACAACAACGCGAGATTTACCACATTACCGAGCTGTATCCTTATTGGTGAAACGAAATAGTATTAGTCATTTTAACCCTTTCAGTCCCAATGACAATTTGGCATCATCATTTTAATTTTTTTTTCTGATCGTCTATAGCCATTTATGATATCAAAAAGCTCATCATTCGACTCTTTCAAAGTTTTTCCATTGGAAAATATTTTTTATTGATCCCAATAGTTGCCAGCCCTATTATTTTTTTTTTAAATTATGATCAGAAACATAACGATGCCAAATTGAATCACTATTACTAAAAGGGTTAAAATACTTATTAATGTACAAATGTAATTTCTTATTAAATTACCCCGTTACAGTTCCGTCAAACTTATGGACCGAATTGCGTTTTTAGCATTACACGGATGTTAATACCATGACTGTCGCATATCCAACTGAAATATGATGCCCCAGCCACTTTTACACATTTTTGGGCCCCAAAATTAGACACTGCTTTGAAACTGAAAAGATATGAAACCTGGTGCTCAATTTTACATCTGTTGCTGCATCATAATGTGATAAGTATGGCAGACGTACGCATGATACTGAAAGATGCGAAACATAAAACAAAATGTTGCATTTCGTCTGTTTGTTTCGATTGAACAAGAATAATTTTTTAAACTTTGTAAGTAGCTTGGTGACGTAGTGTGCCATTACATTTCCTTTATAATTACTTAAAAATTAATTAGACACAGTTATAGCACAAGTGATTACAATTTTACTTTCTCTAGAAGTAAAATTGTAATCGCTTGTGTAAGTTTTAACAAAATGTTATGAAGGAGAAATAATATATATAGTTTCTACACTATTCCTGTGAAAAGATTAAAAAAAAGTTGATAATTACTTTAATACGTAAGTTCGATCCCTAGACTAGGCAGGCTCTGGCAAAACTTTTGATTAACCTTTAAAACGTCCTGAACGGCAGTACTAGTAAGGATTTGATAATGCTATTCCTATAACAAGTTACGCGGCAACAAAGTGCCTAAGTAGAGAAAGTGTTAAAGAAACAGACCAAAGAAGATCGTGTACAAAAACATTAGGATCCAAAAGCTTATGTTCTTTTAAAAAAGCAGAAACTGATGATACGACATGAAACAGAATATTCCACCTTCGTCATATTCTTCTTTCCTTTTTCTATTTTCTTTTCTTTTTTTCTTTCTTTAATGGACGAGAGGATTAAGATATTACGCCCGACTAATTTACGAGTGGTAGTCTGGGATTAATTGAACGGAGAGAACTAATTGGACGTACGGACAGAGCTCGTTTTCGTTATTCTGAGAACAGAAGAGAATGACTTTCGTGTGTTTCGAATTTTTCATTTTTTCCCCTCATCTTCGTTCCGTTGCCAAAATGGTTTTATTACTTCAATTAATAAAAAATTAGATCGTGTTCTCTCCAAAATGTTTCATGGAATGAAATTGAAGACTTATTGTTGCAATTAAACAAAAATAAAAGTATTGTTTTTTTTTTTATTTAAATGGCAGTGGAACTTCAACCAAGTATTAAATATTACCATAGAGATCAAAATAAAAGTATTAGAGTGGAATCACGTGACCTATCTATGCTAACGACGGGACGAGCCGCCATCTTAGAGTTCGGGACCAACTTTTTTAAGTGGAAAGTGCTTAGAAAAAAATGAATTTAATTTTAAAATATTAAAAAAATACCATATAAATACCAGCGGCATTTTGGAATATTTTTAGTGACTTTAAAATAACTTGAAACGCTTTTCTAGTATTTTTATAATATTTATTTTGTAATTTTAGAATTAAATTTTATTTTTCGAGTATTCTTCTTCTTATTGTGGCGACGGTGGCGGCAAGTTAGCCAGTGTGCTACGCAAAAAATAAAATTCAATTCTAAAAAATTACAAAATTAACATTATAAATATACTAGAAAAGCGTTTCAAGTTGTTTTAAAGTCACTAAAAATACTCCAAAATGCAGCTAGTATTTTTATGGTATTTTTTTAATATTTTAGAATTAAATTTATTTTTTTCTAAGCACTTTCCACTTAAAAAAGTTGGTCCCTATCCCTAAGATGGCGGCCCCCAGGCTCGTCCCGTCGCGTCGTTAGCATAGACAGGTCACGTGACCTCCACTCTAATACTTTTATTAAGATCTCGATGAATATTACACACTGTAAAATAATTCAGTCACGTTTATACCAGTATGGATGCTGCACTCTAAAGTTTTAAATTTGGTGTTCGGACACATTTTACACTGTCTTGTTCTGCAAAAAATTGATCTCTACTCTCTAGCCCCCTTCTACACTCCTTGCCAACCTAAGTTTGGTAAATAGAAATATGCTATGGAGATGATCCTTCCGCGTATGTAAAGAGTTCCATAATTAATTTGTGAATCCATCCAGAAAACATGTTTAAAAAGTTAATTTCGATTAAAGTCTAACAGATTTGAATATTATTTGAGAAAATTCGGCAATTTTATCGGAATGAAAAGTTTATATTGGTTAAATTGTTTTTTGATTATTTTGTATGTGATATTACTTTACAAGAGTTTCCAACTAACAGAACAATCGCGCTTTTCCTTCTGCCTTTTTACTCTTTGTTTTTACCCAAGTTAGGTTATCACGGAGATTAGTTTTTGATTTCTTGAAGACTTTCGAGCCCATTGTCTGGCCTAGCTGGACCTCCTAGAGTTGGACCAAGTCAAATAAGTCAGCAACAACAACAACAAATTTGGTGTAATTTTCAAGAACATTTGCCTGAGCCACGATCCAGTTTGAATTTCCAATTATAAGAAATGAGAACAGTGACCAAGGACACGAAAGGTCATATCATATACGCGTGCGTATACGCATGCTGAGAAAGTACAGCCGAGTGCTGTGTAATTGTGCTTGCGGTAGCAGCTGAAATCAAATAAATACAGCAGAAAATAGCTGTGAATATTCGGCAAATATGCAGTATTTTTTTATAATTTTTTAAAGGCATATACATTATACACTATAAAATCGCTCGGCTATTACTACTGCGCTGCGGTGTTTGATAAACTAACCAATGGCCACAATAGAAAGACCCAAATAAATATGTAGAAATAAATAATTTGTTTGGTGTGAAACTGGCAAAAAATAAAAGTTTTATCAAATAGAAAATGGAAAATTCTATACCCTATTATACTAGGGAATAAAGGTATAGTTTTTTTAAAAGAAATTCTTAAAATGAATGGATTTCTTGTAGTAATGATCTATTTTCGTGGCGTATCAATTTTACAATTTAAAGCTTCCATTTAAAAATAGAATCATTTTTACTGGAACATTATATATTGAACAAAACCAAACATTGCAAGTATTTCTATAGCTCTATTACTTTCTATAGCTAATATTACAAAAGAATTTTAAAATTGCTATACTGTGACGGGGAAAAATTCCTTTCTATGAATGGTAGTTTTTGCGGTGTGTAAAAATTGAGGTACAGTTTTTTTATAAAGTGAAAGAGACATTCAACTCCCGATTATTTTAAATGAAATATTTTTCTCAAAATGATATGTCAAAAAGGTACAATATGCACGTGATGCATGTATATCAATGCATGATAGCTTTTATTATTTTTATTTTTGTGAAATTTCATTAATTTTGTTATTCAAGTCGACAATTTTTTATAACAATTTTTTTTTTCAAATCTGGACGAACAACGAAGTTTTATTTAAGGAAAGGTGAAAATTAAAAGAAATGTTTTATCACAATGAATGACATTACATCAATGTTGAATCACACATACAGGTGAGAACAACTTTTCTTGATTAATATCTTTAACCTCTTCAGACCCGAGCAAACTTCTGCACATGTCCTTTTTAACCAAAACATACTTTTCATACAAATATATGCTAAAAAGTATGTTTTGAAAGAAATTAAATTTTTATTTTTATTTTTAGTAGTTACTTGGGGACACGCCTGTAACTCTAAAAATATACATTTTTTGTGCTATAAATGCAACAAAAAAGGCCGTATCACTTGTTTGTAGTTAACAGATTATTTTAATATTGTTTTTAATGCAAAATGAATTTAAAATTACCTACTAAAATAACTTTTTTAAAAGTTTGAAAAAATTTAAAATACTTTTTTAAGAACTCTAATATCGTATTAACCGTCATTCAACATCTTTTTTTATAGAAATAGACTGATACCTGTAATCAAAGGCAGAAAACTGATATTTGGATCTTCTTCTATCAGACCATGTCAATTTCGGAACTAATTATCGTGTTAATTGTTTGTGAGGAGGTTTTAAAAAACGTCCCCAAATGCGGACGCCAGGTCGCAAGAGGTTATGCATTTAAATCTATACTCTTGAAGAATTTTACTTTCACACACAATAATCTTTATTATGGTTCCTTGACCCAACATTTGGCGATTAAACAATAACATAGTATAATTTTTTTTACCTATTATTGAAGTTCTGCTCCAGTGAACACACATATTTTTTTATTTGCGCATTTTGGATTCTTTGTATAATAAACTTTTCTTTCGACGCATTTTTTATCTTTTCCGTGGTATGTCAGAGTCAATGGCTAATTGGAATTTTAACGTTTAAAGTATGTTTTTATTACGGATTTTACGCAATTACAATTATCTTCAATTTTTTGAATAATGCAATGATGGAAAAAAATTCTTTTAAATAAAATTAACATTCCAAGGAATTTTTTCGGTGGAAAGGAAATAAGCTCAAATGAAACAATAGACGTAATGAAGCTAATAAACGAAAATTTCACAAATTGCATTTTTGAAATGTAATTAATCTAAATTTAAATGATTGGTTAAGAGTACATTTGGTAAGAAATAATGGGGTGTATAGTTTTTTTTCAGTGCATTTTTATCTTAGAGTCCATTTTGTTGTGTTACAATACACATAATTGATCAAAAAGCTTTAAAATTGCTGCTAGATTATACGAAAACTAATTTTCTTTAAGGAAGTTAGTTCATAATACTAGAAAAAATTAAGGTTTGTCCTACTATTTAGTATCTGTTTGGTATGAGATTAAGAAGTTAATGAGAATTTCCGCCATGCTTTTTATTTTGCAAAAAAAACAACAAAAAAAAACAGGTGATTGTTTTATTGGTTTAAAGTTTTTAATTTCTTCAATAAAGTAATAATTTAGGTGGTGAATAGTAAATAGAAGTAGATGACAAAACTAAAATCAGGTCTATGAATATTTTGTTAAGGAATGAGAGATTTCGGTGGGGAGTGATTTCGAACTCACGATTTGAGGATCCCTGATACTCACTCAACGGGTATGTATTGGTAATTTGTGCGGGATATTTTGTCCCCGCGATATTATGGGCACGCGATATTTTGTCCAGCGATATTTTGGCCCTCGATATTTTGGCCAGCGATATTTCGGCCGCGATATTTTGGCCCATTACCATGTATTTCGGAATTTAAATTTATTGTTTGGTGAAGACACAGAGCGATTAACTTAAGAACATGATCGATCTTTATTTTGAGAATTCACTGATTTGATATTTCAATGTACAGTAGAACCTGGATTATCAGTTCAAATTGGGACCGGAGTTAGGTCGGATAATCGAAAGTTCCGAATTGCAGAGAATTTTCATTAAATCTTAAAACTAAAAAGACTGCCATAAGTCCGCAGACCTAAAATTCGCCAACATGCGAAATCCTCGCTGGTTCACAATTTTAGACGATTCCGGGATTTTTTTTTTCAAAAATTTAGGGTTAATAGAAATTAGCTTTTACTCTTTTTAGGCGCGTTTACATGAGCCATATAATCCATGGATTGAAGAGCAAACTCAGCAATTTTTCCCTCTTGGGGATTTTCTCTCAGATAGAACCGGAATTGCAGGGTTCATTAGGGGGTTTCGCCAACCCTCCAATGAAGGTGGGTTTGATGTTTCATACCATATGGATTCGGCCGCAGACTATCATTTGGGTTATAAATCCTGCTCAACTTCTTTTTCCCCTAATGGGGATTTTGGCATTCCATGGATTCGATGACTCATGCAAACGCGCCCTTTTGAGTTTCCAAAGTTTGGCTATCTTAAATTAAACGCCATTTTTCCGATTTCACGGAAGTTTGCTGATTTCAGTATCGCTGAATATTGCTCACTTTAAAACCATGCATAATTGCCATAGATTTCTGAGCCTAGTTTTTCAGTGAACAAAGGACCTTATTTTAAAACTTTTTGATTTGGCTCAGGGCTTGGGGACGGTCGGTTAGCAGAGAGTTCCGGATAAAAGAAAGACGTATAATCGAGGTTTTGCTATACATTTGCTTTTGAGGATATTGTTCTTAGTGAAAAAAAAACTTTCTTGTATAGTGAGTTTTGATGTGCTTCATTTATTTATTTCGGTGGGATAAATTGACCTTATGACCTGCCAACTGGATCCGCACCTTCAAGATTATCTCTTCACAATCTCCAAAGCTAATGACCTCAAATTTATTAACGTTACATCACCACACATGCAACATGAAACTATGAAATAAAAACATTTTTTCCCCATTTCAAAGACTAAAAAAAATCAAATTTAAAATCTCCTGCATCGCCTTAATTCCAGGATATCACCAGAGCAAAAAAAAAAAAAAAAAAATCATTTCATTCAAAAAAAAAAAAAAAAAATCGAAAACACCCTTAAATCAGCCAAAAGTCCTTTTCATGCGACTCTTTAGCTTAAAGAAAGTCGCATTTGCTTCGCATTTCTTGATTTACAAGCGTGTTCTCTTCCTTTTTTAAGTGTCTCTAAACTCGCTAATTCCGACTTCTTCTGGGACGCTCGTTAAAGGCGATCGCTTTATGGCGTCTAAATGGGTTGAGGTGTCCATCACGAGGTTTTATGTGAGATCGTGTAGTGCGACAAAAAAAGTTGTGCTTAGTTGACGAGTTTTTTCAAATTTAACATGGTACATTTTGCAATGTTTTTAGTTAGATATGCTTTTATATTGAAGCACTTGCATAAAGTTAAGTATAACCTCTTGCGGCCTGTCGTCCCCATTTGGGGACGTTTTTTAAAACATCCCCTAAAACAATTAACAAGTTAATTAGTTCCGAAATTGAACTGGTCCGACAGATGAAGATCCAAATATCAGTTTTCAGATTTTGATTACAGGTATCAGTCATTTATTTCAATAAAAAAAATGAAGTTGAACGAGGGCCAATACGATATTGGAGTTCTTATTTTTTTTCAAACTTTTTAAAAAGTTCTTTTAGTAGTTAATTTTAAAGACATTTTGCATTAAAAAACAATGTTAAAATAATCTGGTAACTACAAATAAGGGATACGGCCTTTTTGTTGTTGCATTTATAGCACAAAATATGTGTATTTTTATAGTTTAAGGCATGTCCTAAGTAACGATAAACATAATTGTTTGAAAATTTTCTTTGAAAAACATACTTTTTAGCATATATTTGTATGAGAAGTATGTTTAGATTTAATTAGACTGCCAATTTGATACACGAGTTCTCATTAACTGTCAGACGCAATAATAAGTTTTTTTTTTTTTTTTGTAGGAAATAGAGCGAGCGAAAATGATAGCTTTCCTGCAACTTTTTAGGTTTTAAATTTATTGAAATTACCTTATAGTATATAATTTTCTTTAACTGCATTGATTTATTATATGGTAATTGGAAATCGTGCAGTATTACACAGCTCTAGTTATACATTCTAGTTAAATCTAAGAAGTAACAAATATACTTATTGTAGTCGTTGTGCCAGTGGACAGTTACTTGTTAAACCATACAACATCGAAGGTGCTCAGACGCCTAGAAGCTTTTTTTCCCAACGGGGCTCCTTTTTTGCGACTAAGCTTTTGCAGACTCGGCATATTCCCCACAACCTGAATTATATCACATTTCAAACAAATTATCAACAGTTGATTTTATAGCGCCTAAATTGTGAAGTGCATCACAAATTACTACAGGTTACATTATACAGGGTGAGGCAAACAAAAGTGGCCCCGGTCTAGAGATAGGAATACGTTAAATGCTTGGCGAGCAAAACTCTTGAAGCCGCCTGAAACCTGTTTTTGCATTGGTTGGATCGGAAAAACCTTCACATTGGAGCTACTTATAGACTAGTGGCGAGTTCAGATCTTTGTTCGTATTGTATGAGGACGTCCCATAATGCAAATTTTGTGTCTTGCAATCAATTTAGAATGTTTTGTATAACCACAAACAAAAAGGTCCGATTCTCTAGGATAAATAACGACAAACAGTCAACTAATCACTTGTGGGTATAGCTTCTAAAACCGTAGAGTAGTTGCCGGCAAATAAGTCGCCAAGCGTTTGTTTGGGCTTAATATTGAAGCGATCAATAGCTTCAGTTACCAAACCTGTTTTTGTATTGGTTTTAGATATGGCAACATTTCTGTCGTATTCTTATCTCTAGACCGGGGCCACTTTTGTTTGTCCACCCTGTATCACCAAATTCTAATCAAATAAAATATCGCAATATTTGCGCACCTCATAAAGCACTTTCCCACGTCCATTGAATCCACTTTGGATCTTTTTTTTTTTTTTTTTTTTTGTCAAACTCAGACCCGAAAAAAAATATAAAATTGGTCTCTTATCTCAATGCATAATTGCGTGCTGAATTTTAAAACCCCGGCAAAGCTTTAGCTTGGTCGAAGGGATGTCAAATATAAGTTATTTTAAAAGAGCAGTATGATTAGGGCTCGAAATTAAGGATAGCTGGTTGCAAAATGCAACTGAATCCTATTGCCATACCTATCGAGTTGTACGAAATATGAATTTCGTGTGCGTATGCATTGTTTCCTTTTAGATCTACTTATTAAAATACTCAAAATCAAATTCGTGTTGGCGCATGCGCATCACAAAACCAAACCTTTAGAAGAAATATTTAACGAATTTAACTAACAATAAAAATAGAGATTAGAAAAACAAAATGAAATTTAGAATAAAGATTATAAATTTTATTAAGTAACTTATCAACGATTTGTCTGACTGTATTTTCACGTTCATTGACCGATGGCGTCAAGCCTCTGTATCGGCCAGGCGCTGTGTTTAAGACCCTCATATGGTTCCTCACCTCACTCATACATGGGTGACGTCATTTTGAAACTAATTACATAATTATTAAAAAAAATCACAATCAAATATAAAAAAAATAAGCCTCAGGTGCACACGTAGGTATTAAAATTAATCAATATTAAAATTCGAATTTTTTAGGGCAGTATAAGTAGGTCTTTCACGATCCTCTAACATACAGACAGACTCTTTCTTTTATTATTATCGATGATACTTATAGAAGGAAGTTAATACAGATGCCGAATGAAGTATACAGATATTTTTTTTTACTCCACTAAATCCTAAAACCGAAGAACAGTTGTGTTCTTATAACAACCGAAGAACAGAAATTGGAGAACAGGTGTAAAAGAGAAAAACTATCTTGTATTTAATGTACATAATTGACTCTCATAAAGATGACCCGCCAGCTTCAAATGGAAAGGTTTTGTAAGGGATACGAGTTTCTCTGATGAGGATAAGAGGCGTCGAATACATCATTGGTGCGGTCTTTCGAAGTGACGAAATGGATAAGATAATAGTTTGAGAATTCAAGAACCTTGATTTGGTAAAAAGGTACGATACTGGGATTCCTGGAAAAAAATGTGTTATTTGAAGGAACACCTAAATTGAAAAGATGGGAAAATAATCGTAATATAATAAAGTTTAAACACAAGGATGTATTCTTGAGAAAGTTATTGAGGAATTATATAGAAAAGAATGAATTTTTTTTTTGAATGAATAAAATATCTTGTCCAGAATTACGTCACCATAGGATGTTTTTAATAAATTACATGATAGCGTCTTAACATTGTAAGGGAGTGCAATGAGGATCTTTTGCTACTCTACTTGGATGTATTTTTTTCATGATAGCTGCCAAAGAGAATTTAAAAAAAAATTGTATCAAGGAAAAGGAAGCAATCTGGTGGCAAATTTAAAAAAATATTCCGTCAAAATAAGAAAAATTCATTTAAAAACAAATTCCTGTACATTGAATATGAATTTAAATTCTTCATAACGCATACTAAAAATTTTAATGAATTTTTAGTATGAACACTTTTAAAAAATGTGTTTTAATCGTGGTTACTGTGTACTTTGCTAAAAATTTATTTAAACATTTCAATAACAATAAAATAAAAATAAGAACAAACAAATAAATAAAAAATTATGTTTTTGACTTAACATTTTTGTAGAAACTTTTTTCTTTTTGTCTTTTTCACAAACTATTGCACAAATAATTATAATATATTTTTGAAAAAAATATGATCCACTATTTTTAGAACTATTTTATTATTTTTTTTAAATGTTTATGAAAATGCCCCACGGCTCCGCCTGCTCCTGTCCATCGTATGTGGAATGTGGATGTCACATACGATGATGCTGCCATCTATCAGTTTCTAAATGAACAACTAAACCATTGTATTATAGAAAATGTTTCTATTATGAAACATCAGATGGCACTACTATCTATAAGGTAGATAAACAAACAGTCGAATATTTTAGTTTTCACATATTAAAATACGATTTGAAGCTGCTATATATGCTTTTCCAAAATATTTTAATTTTTTTTAAATCTGTAGCATTTGAGTATTTTAAGCAAATCCCTGTTTATACATTTATAGCACTGATTTCGAAAATTGCTTAATATTAATTAAGATGCTTGGATTGAAATTGCTTATTTTTTCATATGGTTCAAATTTTAAAGGTTATTTTTGTCTGGCACTTTTGGTTCAGATATGATTTGCTTTTGCGTTTTGGATTAATATAATAGTTGACTGAGATACCGAAACTACTTGACTTGGTAATGAATAAACTCAAAACTAAATGTAGCGCATGCGTATAGAGAACTTATTCTACTGTTGTAGATTTGGCTTTCTATCGCTTTTATTGGAATTATTGGCTTACTTAATATCATCAGTTTTAATTCTGAAAATAATACATTATATTTTATGGAAAAAGTTTCTATTTGTTTTGCTATTTATATAATTCTTTATTGATTGACTTTATGCATATTATTGAATAGAATCTGACTAACTTAAAAAAACTTCAAATTTCTTGAATTCCAATGTGAGGGATTTTAAGGTAGATTTTTGGCGAGTTCCTGATCTCAATCCGCGCCAAACTCATACACGCAGTTCCAGCGGCAACCCTAGACTCGTTTACCAACTGCTGAAAATTGAATGGTCAACAACGGTAGCGAAAGTTTTTGTTTATTATTTGTGCACTTCGTTATTCCTGTAAACAACCATCTTGATGTGTAAATTTGTACTTATAAACTGTTTTCCCGAATGCGGTAAACGAACAATTACAACAATAAACTGGTCGTCGTAAAAATCGATGGCAACTACTACTGCATCTACTCCATCCCAGCCTCTACCAGGTAAGCCTTGCTTCGAACAAAATTCTTCATAAAAATAAATAGCTTAAAATCGTTTGCTAATTGACCAAACTTATTATTTTTCTTCCATTGAAGCTATTTAATATCAAAATTATTTTAACGATGCAGCAAAATCGTCTGAATAAAATCATCCGTAGTGTCATTGATATTTTAATGATATTCAATATCCAAAAATCTATATTGATGATGATTTGTTGTTTATGTGTCATACAACTGTACAGTATATCATAAAAAATTTCAATCAAAATCTATTTAACAGATTGCTGTAGTGATCAGTAGTTTATTTTGATTGTTTGTTTATACCTGACCTGCATTTTCAAGATCAAATAGTTATGCATTAATCTCCTAAACTAAAACTTGATTAAGTGTATTATAATGTTACTGATGTGTTTATATCAGCAATGAACTTATTCTTTTACTAAATAAGCCATATTAGGTTATATTATCTACTTTATTGATGAACATAAGGTAATTTTTTACAATATTTGTAAACACCTCTAAAATTTACATATCAATGCATTGTCAATATATCTTTGATTTTACATCAAAATAATTGTTGATATTTCTACTTTATTTGTTAAGTGAAATATTCTTTTTTGAATTAAAAACTGCGAGATTTGATGCATATAACAGGTTAAAATGCAAATGTGAACTAGTGCAAATATTCCTAAGCAGAAATTAAAATATTTCCTTTTTGCTGCTCAAAATAGTATATAAGAATCTGTATGACTCACCAGCTTTGTATTATTTTGATTTGATTATCACTATAGGTCTGTCTTTTACTATGCGAGCCTGAAAAATAATTTCTTCCCCATCACTTCGCTAGGTTTTCTAGGAAACAGGGGGAGTATTGCTTTTTTAAACCTAATGTCTTTGAGGTTCTGTTGTGAGGTTAACAATCTGAACAGTTCAAACCCAAGTAGGGTGAGGAAGAAAACGAAATTGCAATCTCACTCTGTTTCGAAGAAAACCACAGGTGGGGGAGGGAAATGCTTTCGTGGTTTGCATTCTAGGTATACAAGGTATAATTGCACCTTTTCTGTATTCAATCCTAGCTATTATATCAAGGATGTAGATATTTGCAACACTCTCTAAGGTAAAGAGTCAGGTCTGTTAATTGACGACTTTTGATAAATGGTCAAATCAATCAAACAAAATTGGCACTGGATGCACTGGACCTTATATCTTAGTTATACTCTGGAGAATAAGAGTTTTATAACTACAACCTGCATGTATTTTTTCTTTCCTAATTTGGTCTGCGTGGTAACTATAAACTAGTTTTTAAAATCCTATTTAGAACCTTTATGTATGTATTTTACAACCTCAGGATTAAGTGACCCCCTTCGTTATCGAGACTGCTTTGAAGAGTTCCAATTATTTTACCGTAGGAAATGTTTAAAAGTAGGCTCTTTAACGACCAGTAAGTAAACAGAGCTGCGATATTGAGACCAAATACATAGAAATTTCTGCTAAAATATGCTACAAGAAGCCAGTTCCATAGTCATCTTCAAACTTTCAACTTGTTGGACTTTGAGCAAATAAAATCCACTCTCTTTTGGTTTAAGCATTGTAAAAAAGTATTCGTCCAATGAGTAAAATAGGATAGTGAATGAAAGGTACAAACAAATTAGGGGAACTTGTGTATGAGTTGAGCAAAACAAACCCCATTCACTAAATATTTCATGTCATGCTTCCTGTGGTTGGCCTTTAAACCTATTGAGAATACATCACTAAACTTGCTCATTTGATGTCCAAACGTGATCATAGGCGGAGCTTAGGTGTCAAGAGTGCACACAAAGCCAATCACTGATAAGTGAAAATGCTTTAAGACAATATTTAATTTATGACTTTTATATATATTATGTACGATTCAGTGAACAGACTTTTTTACTTATTTTTTTAAAGTTTTATTATTCAAATTCATTTAAATGTTCCTTTATGAAAAGGACCTCCAGTTGTTGGTCCTGAGATTGGTCGCTATATGAAGGTACTAATTAACTTTAAAAAAATTTAATCTCTCATACGACTCTTAGAATTATAGCTTTTTTAAAAATCTAAATACATGTTCTTTACATTTGGTAAATGTTATGTTGTATGTTCCAAACTTCTTTCTATAATTTTATATTGGTTGGAACATTTTACATTACCAAATTAGATATTATTTAGTATGTAGCCTATTTGAATGTATTCCAAAAACATTTACGAAAAGCAATTCCTTTGATTCCAAATAGATTTTTTACTAAACATAATAAACTACTTTGAAATGTATGAAACTATGTAACTGTTCATTTCTGACTATAAGCGATACATCTAGCTTGTAATTATCATAGCTCATAATTATCATGTAAAATAATGTTTAAACTTTTTAAAATGTTCTTTATAGATCAATGTCAATTGATCATATAATTTGAATTGAAGAAGACTATTAGAACGTAGTATACAATTACAAGCTAGGTTGTCTTATTAAATTATAAGAGTGCTTTACAGGTGATTTAGAGTTACAAAGTTAACAGTCTTTTGTAAAAGTCAATTATGGTTTAAACTTCATTGCACTATATCTTTTTAATTCTCTTACTAACTCTTATACTAAATGATTATTAATCAAGCTACAACAATATTCAATTATAGTATGTGTCAGTGGTCATCTGCTTACTCTTCATTATCTAGGAATCCTACATTGAACTAGCCATTTTACATGGACAATCGCAATCCCTTATCTATCTTGAATGCAAAGCTCGAAAGCATTTTCCTCCCCTATTCTCACAGTGGTTTTCTTCAAAACGGCTTGAGCGTGTTTTCCCCCCACCCTACTTGGGTTTGAACTGTTTGGATTGTTAAACTCACAACAGAACCTCAAACGCATTGGGTTTAGAAAAGCGATGCTCTCCCCGTTTCCTTGAAAGCCAAGCGCACTTCCCTTGAAAAACTTTTCAAAGCATGCATAGTAAATAGACGGACTTTAGAGTAGTTTAGCCTTCTCAAACTGAGGTGAACAAATAGGTAGTTGCCTTTAGGAGACAGTATTTTCAATTTCTAAGTTACTTCCGAAGCTAAAATGATCCAGCTCAACCTGTGTTTGCAATTTGCATGCTTCTGCTTGCTTCTAGATTGATTTCTCCATGTTTATAACTTAACAAGTTTATAAAAATATATCTAAAACAATAAAGGAATGGATGCATTTGTAGCAGCAATGGGAAATATATTCTTAATGTGCAATACATTCCTGTTTTTAATATGTTTTACATTTGACTGAATAGATTGCATATTTAAATTTAGCATTGTATGGTAAAATTTTAATGATAAAACTAACAGTTTCTAGCTAAGATTTAGATTTACACTTTGATTATAATTTATAATACTAATTTAGTTACTTTTTTTAGGTACAGACGCTAGTAGAACCATTAAAAAAAGAAAGCCTGGTATCAAGGAGTAAGTACACACATTCTCTTAATTGTTTTTGCACACAAATAAATCAATAAAAATATTGTATTCTTCTACGCATGTATTATTATACTCTATTTCAATAACATTCTCGGTGTATTAGATCTACTATTAGTTTTGTAAGTCTTGTCACAGCTTTACAGTTTAGAAGAAAAGTTTTTTAAGTTATAATTGCACACTTTTCTCTTACGTAAGTGAAGTGAAATTTGTTAAACGTATTAATTAAATTAAAGCAATATAAGGTGCAGACCAATTTTTTAAAAAATAAAAGCCAAGAATTTCGCCTACTTGTTGCATACTTTCACGATTTTTTTTTTATCAGCACATGAAAATTGAGAACAAAGCATTTGTTTTTATAATCTATTTTTTACACTTATAGCATAAAAAAAAGCAGAGATCTGTTGAAACAAAGTCCAGTTAAGAGGGAGCATGCTGTATTTTTCAAAATTATAATAAATACCTTTAAAAAAATTTATTTTATTTTTTGCAATGATCAATCTAACAACAATTGTCATAATAAAGACAATAGTTTCATCAGTAGCTTATAAAATTAATTTCGTATAACTTTTTACTTGAATATGATAGAAAAATAATTTGATTAGGCTTATAAAGCTGATTTTGCTCCTACTTTCTTAGTACTGCAAATTAAGTTATTGATTTCTAGAGACCAAGTCAGCAAATTTACTAAATAGTAAGAAGTATTTAAACAGTTTTATGCTGTATTTCAATGGTAAGCTTGACTGTCTGAACTAACTAGTAAAAGAGGCTTGATAGGTATCTGTTAGTGGAAACACAATACGTCAGTGGAAAAATATCTTTAGTGTCTGCAGTTTGTTATTACTATTTTAATAAAGTATAGAATGCTTACATCTATGGGTAACAGTTTGGTTGTTCTATGCTCATAGAATTCTGGTCAACATATAAATTTCTTACAATTACCATCTGTCTTAACTCAGTTCACAATTAAATGAACACAATTAAATGTTCATAATTATAAACAATGTATTATTCAACTTTTTTTCCAGAAAAAAATTTATCCATTGCAATTGGTTTTTCAAAATGTATGTCTACCTTGTAATGAGGGTTTCAATGCAGAATTATTGGGTATAAAACTGCTTGTTAGTTTACAAATAAATCATTGACCACCAAACAGGACTTAGATATTTGAAGAGTACAGGGGAAAAACTCCTTCATTGACAGGTAATCTGTCTGTATTGAGGTTTGCTTGGCAAGTTCTGGCGAACGGAGACCAGTTTCTTCATCGTTTTTTTTCTGACAGAACTACCCTCTCTATGTTACTCTATATTGTTCCATAAATTCAACCTCTGATGTGTAACATGGTTGAAATGTTGTTTTACTGATCATTACACGTCGTAATTGTAAACCGAGGAGTTAGTTTGTACTAAGTGGTTTAAGTAATATACCATTGAGTGTTGGGATTAAATATTTCGCATAGTTTACATGATAATTATAATGGGGAATTACAGCATTATTGTGCTGTATAAAAAGCTCTAATATAAAGAATGTAATCAAATTAAATGTTAAACACAACTATTTATTATTGTTTTGCATAAACAGCTCTTATATGAGGTATGTAATACAATTAAATATTGAAGTAAAGAATAAAGAATGCTGCATAGCGTATATGTGCTTAAAATTTAATTATTGGGGCTAAGACTTAGCAAATATTGTTCCTTACATGTGGCCTATCATTGTCTAGAAGTATTTTTTTTATAACTAAAAATATATTTTTTATGAAGAGAACTTAAGGTAGGCGAATACCCAAATTTCTAAAATTTTTACTATTAGTACTTTAATCTTTTCCAAATTTGGCATAGTGATTTCAAATGTAATGAACAATGCTTTTTTGGCAAAATTTTTTATTTTAATATAATTGATTTATTTTAAACTGTGTTTTTCACCTAAAAAAAGGGGTTTACGCCAACAGTTCTAGTATGAAAAGTTTTACATTAATTTACAAGAAAATATTTAAAGATGTTATTTCAATATATATCTGTGCCATGAACCTCTAACATCTGGTGTAAATACATAAGGTTTTTTTTTAATGTCCAAGTGTAAGTTAATCGAAAATAATCCTTTTTTTGTGTGTGGTTAATTGCTTTTTTTGTGTGACATTTTTTTAATGACTTCTTTTCTTGTAATTTTTATGTAACTCTAGAGGGTCATTGCATGTATCAGTTCACAACAAAGAATTTAACACATAATTAATGTTTATCGGATGAAAATTCAATGTGGTAGACTTGTTAGCGTAAACCTCTTTTTTTAGTAGAAAAACACCGTTTAAAATAAATAAATTATATTTAAATTTAAAAAAATGCCGAAATAGTATTATTCATTATATTTGAAATCACTATACCAAATTTGGAAAATATTAAAGTAATAGTAAAAATTTTAGAATTTGAGGGAATTTTGGGTATTCACCTACCTTAACGAGTTAGTTGCTTTGCAAATGCATTTTACACAACAATTCATAATTTAGTTTTATTATCTTTGATGTTGTTGCAACCATTTCTAATAAATTTTAAGTACCATAATTCTTAAAATAAAGGACAATATAAATTCAAAACTTGTTTTTAATATATTTATATTTTATTCAAGTAGTCTAATTTTACAGATGAATTCATTTAGATTGGAAGGTACACAGCATTATATAATTTCACCATTCAACATAATTACCAAGTTTTAAACAAAAATTGAAAAATACCAACTTGTTTCGAGCAGCGGTAGCATGTTTATTTGAAAAAGAATCATTCACTAAGTCCAAGAAATGCTATAAAAGATTTCCTCTTGCAATACCTTAAAATAAAAAGAAAACACAATTTTTATATATTTAAGAGTGGAGAGTCAGAAATTAAATAAAATTATAAAATTAAACAATTGAATTACAACTCTTAAGGGGGTCCAGTACCCAAAAATCATGAAAAATGCAATTATTATTATTATTTTTTAAAAATATTATTTGAACATTTCTTAACATTTTGCAAAAAACCGCTTCAAATTTTATGCATTAGCTTTTGAGTTGTTAACTTTTGAATGAAACTCACTCTCCAAGAATCCTATCACGGATCTAAACTTTAAATGCTCGTATCTCTGTTCGTGTTTTTTAAATTTTAGGATAGCGAAAAACACTACTCCTCTTTTAATATTATACATAAAAAGTTTCTGTAAATTTTTGCAGCATCCTTAAAGTATAGTGAACAAAACTATGCATTAAAACTCTTTATTTATGTTGTCAGTATTTTTTTAAAAAACTTCAAAGTTTAAATTTTACGTTTTTAGTGAATTTTTTTTATAATATTTCGAAAATTATTTCTTAAAAAAAAAGTTGAATCTTGATTAAAACTTGGATGCATAGTTTTGTTAAGATATTATTGGGAAACCCATATAATAAATTTGGTAATAAAAAGTCGAAATATTAGGGAGGAGTAGGGATTTTAAAATTGTGAAAAAATTGAACAAAAATTTAATTTTTTGAAAATATTGAGTCATTTTCAAAAATTTTTTTTGCTGATAGATTTTATTAATGCATGATGCACCTGTGTATAAAATTTGAGTAGTACAACTTCATAAATAAAAAAAAAAGTTGGGGAAGGTACTGGACCCCCTTAAATCCTTTCAGTCCCAATGACAATTCAGCATCATCATTTTAGAAAAAAAAATTCTGAACGTCTATAGCTATTTATGATATCAAAAAGCACATCATTCGATTTCTTCTAGCTTTTTCTCTGGAGCACTGGGACTGAAAGGGTTAAAAAAAATTGCATTGCTGCTCAAAGTTTATAGAAAAAATTCAAAATTCTTTCATGTATTATTGCAATTTAAATGAAAAGAAAACACAATTTTTAATTTTTTAAAAGTGGATATATTTTCAATAGCAATCATATAGCAATAATATTTTGCACACCTTAACGGTTACGTTGGGTGCACTGCCTATGTAGATGTCGGATCGTCATTTGACTGTGGTTCCAAAATATAACGCCCGTCGCCAATAGCTCTCGTTAGGTCTAGTGCGACGTTTTTTCAAAAACCTAACCTATTTTGCACACAGGTAGTAAAACATGAAATTGCTTGTTTCGAAAAGAAAATGCTAAATAAGCAGTTTGGAAATTGATTTTTTTAATTAAACAATTTAAATAACAACTCTAATAAAAATAATAATTTAAAATAAATAATAATAACAATAAATAAAAATAAAAATTGCTCAAAGTTGATAAAAAAAATTCAAAATTCTTGAATGTATTTTTACGCAGTACAATTTCATTGGGATTATAAAAGGAAGATATTTACGTTTATGAAATGTAGATGGCAGCACGATTTGTTTTATTGTTCAACTTCTATGTTGCATTTTAAAAGTGTACTCAAGTTTCTAATTTGTTACTTGGTGATTTAATTATTTAAATATATAATGATTATTATTATACAAAATATAAACTTTAAAAAAAAAATCTTGAAAGTACTTAAATCTTTAAATTGAAACAAATAATTTTTAGTTGTCATAGATCTGTCAACATCTTCCAAAAATAAGATCTTTCACTATTTTGAGTAATTGAAGAATTATTATTATTAATAATCGACTAATGACTTTAAATTTAATTTAAAACTCATCTTAAAATTTTTGAGAAACTGAAATAGGGGTCGTTTCTTTTTTAGAAATTAGTAGGGAAGATTTGTGAATAAAGTTATCATTAAATTCCACTTTAAACTCTCATAATTCATATGAAAACAAGAAGCGTTAAGGAAAATTCTCTATAAATGAGATTTGAATGTTTAGTTTGCACTTATATCCGTTAAAAACGTTACTTGCAAACTGTACAAAAATTGCTTTACTCCCTTTTTTATAAGTTTTAAGTTAACTTGTTATTTTAAAAATAAGGAACAAGATGTTTATTGACTAATAAATATAATTTTAAAAAAATTCACGTATGTGTTTATCCATATAAGACTAGTTTGGTATTTTCAATAATGCAGGCTTGTTTTGGTGCAAATTAGCCATATGTATGACAGATTTAAACAAACTTACTAAGAAACATTCAGTTATTTTTATAAAAAAAAAAAAAAAAATACAGGAAAGTGGTGATCATGCAAAAGATATAAATAGATTTGTTTGAAAAACAAGGGAGGAGGGGGACATGATTTAGGTTAGATTTGAATTATCGTCGCACTAGAGCTTCACGAGGGTTGTTGGCGACGAGCGTCGTATTTTAGAGCCACAGTCGAGTGACGAGCCGAAACCTGAATAGGCACCCAACGCAACCGTTAAAGGTGACATCGTACGCAGCGTTAGGACTTTGAAGGATATTTAAAGTGCACTCCCTTACACGGGGACAAACATTTTTGAACCATTTTTTGGATTTTGGTTTCAAATTTTTTTTTTCCTTAATGGGGCTGCAACATTGGTGGTCAAGCCTTTGCAAACTCGGCAGAGTCCTCAGAACTAAGGACCATTTTTTATGGCACCATCTAGGCGACTCTCGCTACCAATTTTTAAGCGCAGATTACGATGAATCTGAGCTCTCTGTAGATGTTAAATGGGCCGTTTTTAGGTCGGCAGTTATTTTGACGGTGCCAGGACCATCCCGAACCTGGGATCTTTTGCATGCTAGGCGAGTGCCTACCCGACTTGGCTCCCCCCCCCCCCCCCCTCAGCCTAAACAGAAGTTTCGTTACTCGAAATTATGAATCCCGTCGTCAATAGCTCTAGTATGACGTCTATTCAAACGGAAGTCATGGTTGTATTTTTGAGTATGAGGAACCATTACTTTCCTAATCATCTACTATATCCGCCTCAAAATCATCCCTGCCTACTATTTTCACCTGCTCCTATTTCATAGCGAAAAAAAGAAAAATCTCACATTGATTATCATCCATTCCAGGGTTATTGCACCAAAGTCTTATTGTGTTTGTCCGAAAAGTACTAAGTCCATATTTTGAGAATTTGCCTGTAATTGTTTTTGTGTGAAAAAGAACCAGTAATTGGCAGCTCATTTTGTAAACCATTGATAATGATTGTTTGAGTTTGCAAAACAAATCTTTTATCTGTTTAACCTCGAATGCAGGAATTTTCTTTTGCATTAAAGTTAGTTACTTATCTATATTAAAATTAAAAAATTAATACCTCTAAATTGAAGGCTTTTCTGAAAAGAACAATAAAATTCCAAAAAAGAGAGACAAACTATATATATTTTTTAAAAAAATTCTATTTTAAATACAAACAAAACGCTTCGTATAAATAAGATATTTTTACGATTTAGTTGGTTGACATATACTTTCAGGCTTGTGTGCTTGGTCAGAGACACGCTTATAAACCTTCGTCAAGTAAGACAGACACAACACATACGCGACAGATGCTGCCATCTATCGAGCGCCACCTCCACAATTTGGACATGTCCCTGAAGGGGAGGGAAATAGTCTCCAGGGACCTGTACCCGTGGGAAACTGCACAATGACCACCCACAGAACTTTCGGACCCAACAGATTTAACGATCACGTGGTTTTGTAACAGAAACTCACTTAAGCCCGCTTCCACACAACATTTATGTTAACAGAAAAACACAGTAATACAGTACTAAACATAGTATTCCTATTCATTTATATTTTTCTGTATTAAACATTTACACGATACATTTGGTAAGTTTCATTTATTTTATTTCGGAACTTCAGTGTTTTTCTTTTCCATTTTCTAAATGAATTTGTATTCAGAGAATAAATATATAACATTCCTCGCTTTTAAATCGAAGCAAAACATTTCATATCAACATACAATTAAAGAATCTCTCTGTGAAATATATTTGACTTAAAACTGATTAATATTGCAAAAATTATTATCTTTTTTTTATATAATCTTTTAATTTGTTATTTAAAAAAAAAGCTTCTCAAGCGGTTGTTTTTAATGACGATGGCGATTCAATTCTAATAAAAGTGTCTTCTTATGCTTTTTAATTGACCATTACATTTTGCAGTTTTTTTTTAATAATTGAAGTACTTCGAATTCGAATATTTTTCTGAGATTTTCACTGTCTTCTCATTTCGATGCGCGGAATTTTTCGACGTATCACACTTACCCGTATTCGCATTACCTGCATTCGTATTTTGGGCTATGAAAGTATAAATAACGGAATAATTAAGAATAATTAATAATATGAATAATTATTATGATAACGGACTGGACGATCATAATACCTTTCCCTTTTTACGTTATAAACGTAGTGTGGAAGCTAAAACTAAATTTTTGTCGCTTAGTTCCTTTAGGATGAACAAGGGTCAGGTAAAGGGCCTTTTCTCCCATGGAAATCTAAGAAACGTGATTGAGACTCGGGACCTCTTGACCCCGAACCATCTCTTGTTTTTGTGTATGGTGGGGATCCGTTTTCTTGGCGATTGATGCTTATTTTTTTTGCAGAGGTGTCTTTGGGAGCAAACAATATAAAACACTATTTGGGGGTGGGGGCTATATTGTCATTAGAATTGGCGACAAGTTTTGGGTGGGTTGTGGTTAGTTCTCTGGATTTGTTGCATTGTTTTTAGCTTCACGACTACGTTTTTTATGTAAAAAGTGAAAGTAAACTGTATAAATAATGCGTATAAGTCATTGTCACACCATTTACCATACCACACCATGTTATATTGTCATTAAGGATTTGTGATAAGTTTTGGATGGGATGTGGTTAGGTCACTGGACTTGATGCATTGGTCTGAGCTTCTAGATTACGTTTTTTATGTAAAAAGTGAAAGTAAGCTGTTAAAATGGTGTGTATAAGTTATTGTCACACCATTTACCATGCCACACCATGTTATATTGTCATTAAGAATTTGCGTCAAGTTTTGGGTGGGTTGTGGTTAGTTTTCACTGGACTTAATGCATTGTTTTTAGCTTCACGACTACGTTTTTTATGTAAAAAGTGAAAGTAAACTATAAATGGTGTGTATAAGTCATTGTCACACCATTTACCATGCCACACCATGTTATATTGTCATTAAGAATTAGTGATTAGTTTTGGGTGGTATTGTGGTTAGTTCACTGGACTTTATGCATTGTTTTTAGCTTTTAGACTAAGTTTTTTATGTAAAAAGTGAAAGTGTTGTTGTTTCTAATCCCAGGTGTGTAGGCGGAGCTACACCACCTCCATGAAACCAAAAATGTCCAAAAAGTCCACAAACAAAAGCGACTTCTACTACTACTAAAAAGTGAAAGTAAACTGTATAAATGGTGTGCGTGGAAGCGGTTCTAAGTAACATTAACTGTTACAAAAATCTATTTGTTTACATAATTCTATAAGTAGCATGGAAGCTTTATAAAGGCCAAGTTCGTCCGTCGACCTACTTTCATTACCTAAACTATACATTTACAGACAAGTGTGATTATGTCAAAAATTTCATCTCGTCAAAATTCGAAAGGTCGAACCCGAAGAACTTCATTTATTAAAAATCTATACAATTTAATACCTATTTGAAAAGCATACGAAGGTTATTTTTAATAAAATTAAAATTCCATTGCCACTCACAACTATTGCACGAGAAACTTTATTTACTAAAAGAACAATGTTTTTTTTTATATATAAATCAGTTTGAAAAAGCGTCATTTATGTGTTTAGAAAAAGCCTCAATGCGTTTTTTTTTATTTTAAAAAGCAGATAGAATTAAAGTTTTTTATTTACATTTGATCCTTAATTAATAAATAAAGACTTATCAATCCTTAGTTATTCGTTTTGGTGATTCTTTTATTGCCTTTTGGTTTATATGGGGCTAGGGAACCCAGTCGGTAAATACGCTTGCCCTGCATAATGAAATATTTGCCGACCTATAAACAGTTTGTGCAGCTAAAATGTCCGACGAAATATATTATACTTCGTGTAGAAATGTAATATGCCCAACACTGCGTGCGATGTCGCCCTTAAAAAGAAGAGTTGCGTTGGGTGCCTACTCGGGTGTCAGCACTTCACTTGACTGTATGGTTCTAAATTATGACGCCAGTCGCCCGTGCAAATTTACATATCATAAAGGAAAAAATAATTAAGGTTCTTAGCAAAATTCAAAGTGTAAAATGTTCTTGATTTCTTTTCACAATTTTACTTTTAGAAAAACCTTAGTTTTTAAATCGCTCCTTTTATTTTAGCTTCCACACTACGTTTATAATGTAAAAAGTGGAAGGTATTCGTTCAGTAAGTCCGTCCGTCTATCTGTTACCAACTTTCATAACCCAAACTACAAATGCTACCGGCGAGTGTAATAACGTCAAAAAATTCAGCGGTTCGAAATTAGAATCATTGAAAGCATTGAAAGAAAAAATTCGAAGTTCAACAAATATTTTTTAACAAAATCTGCACATTTAAGGCTCATTTTAAAAGCATCCAAGAAGCAATTTTTGTTTGAATCAAATAGATATCACAAAGAGATTCTTTGATTGCATATTGATATGAAATGTTTTGCTTACATTAAAATAGAATGTTTTCCTCAATAATTTTTTTTTCAAATATGCTACTAGAAATTTACCTTTGGACAGGGCCGGATTTAAAGATTTGCCGCCTGTAGGCTACGCGATTTGCCGCCCCTGTCACAATATTCTCTACTGCTCCAGATCTCTAAATCAAAAGCGAAATAATAGTAGTACTAAAATATTAGTACTATATATACGTTTACGGTTTACGCATAAATGTAAATAACATATTTTCTTTCTTAAAAAATATTAGTATCTTTATAATATTTTTTATGTCGAATGCCGCTTTAATAAGTTTTAAAATTGGGGAAAAAATTTGGTCAAAAAAATTCACCTCTCTACTCTTCAGCCTATTTAGAAATCCGGTCCTGCCTTTGGATATATTTTTGTTTTAGATTAGTATCATAAATTGCTCCTAAATTTTTTTAATCCAATTTCTACTACTTCACTTTTAAAACAAAAGAGTGAAATCCACTACATTTGGAGAAGTGCATTTTCGACATTAGAAACGAGTGAATATTAACTCAGACTGAGTTAAAATCACTCGTTTGGAGTGATCCTGTCGGAGGTTTAACACACAAAGGATCCACTCCTCTCGGAGAAGTGCATTTTCCAGACTGGAGGAGTGAAAATAGCTCAGACTGAGTTAAAATCGCTCGTTCGTTTTAAGAGTGTAGTTTGAAGGTACTATACAGCAAAACTGAGCGATCGTTCAATTAAAACTCTATAAATATTTAATCTCTACCCTCAAGTTTCCTACAAATCTCTGATTTGTTCTTCCTGTGATTTCCATCCAACCGTAGAAACGAAAGGAAGCTCGGTATGTAATTTTGTGGTCGCCAGTCGACACCGTATCATTAGACAGAGAGCGATTTCATTTTTACTTAACAAACCAGCGGGTTATTTTCTAGTACATAATCGCTAGATGTCAAAATGTCTTAGACATTACCAACTAGTAATGATATGGAGCTACTAACTCGTCAAAGTCGTATTTGAGACGGGATTAACAAGGAATAATTGAGAAAGGAGTATGTGGTTATGTAAGAATGATAGGACTTGTTAAGCAAAATTTTGAAATTCGCAAAATGAAAGAGCATACGAGATAGTCACGTATAAAAAAAAATTGTATATAATTTAAAGTAGATTTTTACATATGTAATCAACAGTATGGAATCAACTTTTTATGCGTGACGAAGTTTGAAAAACATCAATGGTATGAGTGGACTATAGACCACCACTGAAGCCGATTTAACCCTTTCAGTCCCAGTGATGCCATTTGGCATCATCACTTTCAATATTTTTTTCAAAATGTTTATGCCCGGTACGACATCCAAACACACATCATTCGATTCTTCACACTTAGTTCTATTCGACAATATTTTACATTAATCTCAATAGAAGTCAGAACTTCTATTTTTTTTTATTTAGAAAATAGCTAACAAGCGTTTCACCTGATTTTTGAAAAGTTCACTTCAGTTCCACATATTTAAAACAAAATTTAAACTTTCTGTTAAAATAATTACTAAATTTTTTTAATAATATGGTCAGATAACTTAAAATATATAACTCGAAGTGTTTTAGGTAATACATATATTTTTATTTTGTTGTTTTCCACAGTTAAAAATTTTTGACATTATTTCAAAAACCATATAATAAATTTAAATGAATTTTTTTTCTTGTGGAATTCTTATTTTTAACCTAAAATATGCTTATTTTGTGAAGATCAGATGTTTCTGTAGTGTAGTACATTTTTGGGACTGAAAGGGTAAAAAAAAAAAAAGAAATTTTTAATATCCGTTTACAAGAGTACACTCAGCAAAAGAAAAACTCAAAAAGGGAATACAGTAAACTCCCGATTATCCGCGGAATTGGGTGGCGTGGCTTCCGCGGATAAGCGAATTCGCGGATAATCCGCAAAAACGAAGAAAATGCCTATAAACAAAATTTCTTTTGGGTTTTATTAAAGTAAATTACAGTTATCGTATATAGCATGTACAAATTTACTTTCTTCAAAATGTATATTACTGTCGAGTTTCGTTTCTCATATCCCATACTGCAATCACATTTGATTTTTAGAGGATCCGTTTTCCATTTTTTTTAATGAGTTGTAGTTCGTCTTGAATTGTCAAGAAAATTTTTTCTTAGTTTCTCACGCATTTCGCTAGTACCAAAATCTCATAAAGCAATTCAATTAAAATAGCGTATTGCGGGCAATTTACTTTATAAGTTACGCTTTTTGACAAAAACCTGTTCGTGATGTGCACCAGACTGAACACCAGGTTTCCTATAGTCATTCTTTTTTTAATGCATTCATTGTTCTTGTTAAATATATTCGTCGTTCTTTGAATGCATTCTTCCAAAAAGTTTTGAAACAAATAAAAAATTTTATCGCGTTTTTTTATTATTTTTTTATATTTAAACTGAAAAATGGGAGAGGGGAATTAGGGTGGATAGTGGCCCCCGCGGATAATCCGCAAAGCGGATAATCGGGAGTTTACTGTATTCCTAACACTTATTACAACAAAGTTTTATACCTTATTTGTAAAAAAAAACCACCTGAATTTTAATAAAACTTGTTAGTCAACTAATTTTTTTTATCATAACTGTAAATTTTCTGTTAAATCAAATTAAAGCACTTGATAGTTCTGTATTTTAATGAGAAAAAATAATAAAGCTTTGCTCACTGGTAGTAGTTATTAAAAAAATTACATTTTTTTTTCAAAATAAGAAGCTTTTGGAGAACTAAAACAATCTACTTTCCTATTTACTTTTATACTCACATAAATTCTTATAGTAAGACGGAATTTTTTTCAAACAAAAAAAAAACTTCAAACGAAAATTGAAAATCGAATTATTAGAAATTAAGTTAAGGGGAGTATGCAGACACATACGGATGTTCCGAAAGGCAGATGATAAATAAGAGTTATGAAATATACATTTTTTGATAGCATACCTTTGAAGCAATAAAAAAAAATAGAATAGTTAGAACTGAAGTTAAAGTGGAATGGTCAGATGGACGGACAGACAAATGAACTGTATAGAATATAGTTCTATCTGGCGTTGTACCTTTCAAACATACAAATAACTTTGAAAATCGGATGACGGGCGTAAAGACGGATGTACAGACAGATGGACGGAATATAATATTGGATTAAACTACACTGTAAAAAAAAACTGTAAATTTACGGTCATTTGCCCTTCAATTTTTACGGGCATTGGCCGTATTTGATGGAATACGGTTTGACCCACTAAAAAAACGGCTATATCCCTTAAACTGTAAGAAAATAAGGGCGACCCCCGTATTTTTACAGTTTCAGCCCATCTCTTAGCAAAATTACTGCACCACGCCGTAAATTTACATCGGCCAAGGGAAAATCCCTTCATTTTCGGAATGACGTCACACCTAAACTGCAACCGTGATGTTTTTCAACCCGGTAAAAACAAACCAAAACACTGGAACTGGAAGACGAAGCAGCATGGTTCTAGTGGGTATCTAATTAAAAGTAAGTAAAATGTTATTGTTTCTTTAGTTGAATGTATTATCATTTTAAATCTAAACAATTATGTAACAAATTGCCACTTTTTGCTTTGTATATTTAGCTGTCAAAAATAATTACCAAACTAGCCACTATCCAAACCAAAATGAAAGCATTATAGAATTTTTACATATTCGAATCACCTAGAATTTAATGTATACTTCGTTCTAAGTTTTTAATATCTTTAAATGATTTTTATTTCAGTATTATGATTTGTGTTCTAAAATTCAACGGTCGCTAAAAGAACATCGATAATCTTATTTATTTCTGACTTATTGGAATGTAGATTTTAGTAGTTGTTGGAGAAGGCTTAACGCAAAAATTTACGTAAACAACTGGTTTCATAACAATTGCATTATATGCTATTCATTGAATGCAAAAAAAATGTCAATTCAATGTTAAAACTGGAGATTCAGACGATATTAAAAAAATATTGTTTTGACAAAATTCAATGTCATTTTTAATTCCGAATGTCTGCAGGGCAAAGAGTTATTTTAAGAATAAAGTTTTATTTGGGCAGATCGGATTTCAATACGTGAGGTAACTTTAATGCTTGAATTATTTACTTTTCATTGAAATTTTTTGAAAAAATTATTATTTCAGCAATAGAAAAGAAAAATTCTTATTGTAAAATGAATCATGATAGTCCTATTACCAAGATACTACTATACTAAAATATATTTTAATTATATACTTAACAAAGAGCCGGAGTGCTGTTAGAATTTTTTTTTAATGCAAAGCAGGTTAATGACCCTTTATTAATTGGAAGCACAAACAAATTAAATTTCCCTTTAATTTAGATTATTTTAAATTACCTCTAATTATAAATCTTCATCAAATTTATTGTCATCCTAATATCCTTATATTAACAGTTGTGATTATTAGTGGAGCTATTTTTAAAAAAATGTCAACAAGCATAAAACAGTTGTTGTTAACAAATTTATATATTTAAAACTGTTTTTGTTGTTTCTTAGTCACCTGCTAAAGGAAAGCCTTCACCAAGAGACCTGGAAGTTAAAAGTTTGCCCCTGCTCATCTATAAGATGCCTCGCCAAGTAATTCAATTAATATAACTATATTAATGAACTAGTTCATTTGAGTAGTACATAACTAAATTAACCCTCTAATCATACTGTTACCGTTTGGTAACAAGTTACAAAATCCACTGTATTCTATTAAAGTAGACCTCCCTCTCGATAAATTTGTTTTTTCATCTATTACATTCCATTTTGAAGTTTTAGTAATAACCCTCATAGGTGACAGTAGTAAAAGTGTATTCAGAATTAAAGAGTGACGTTATTAACTGTTGTGAAATTACGTTTTTGGCAGTATTCAAAGTATAATAATATTAATACTAAATACAAATAAATTGTTTTGAAAAATTAATTATAGTTAAAGAGGGTTATTTTGAACTATATTTAGTAGTTTTCTAGTCATTATTATCAAAATTTGAATTTTGTAGTTGGTTTTTATCAGATGGAATTTTTTTTTAAATTTGAAATTATTTGAATTCTAATGCAGTTAAATATTTTTTGGGGGCAAAAAAAAATTCATGCATTAGAGGGTTAAACTCCTCCGTGCAACAGCCCGTTAGTGAGCCAAGGCCTGCAGTGTCCATTTCAGCTTACGTGACCAAGGGCTTTGGGGTGCTAGGCATATGTTTGGGAAGGTGGTCCAACTCATGTGGAGCCCCCAGTGGTGTTTAGTTAACAAGCATGCTTGGTCCTCGCTTTATCGACCCACTTGAGGGATGAAAGAATGAGTCGACCTAGCCCAATCCAGGTCTTGAACCCAGTACTAGTGGTATGGTAATCTAAAGCACTACCTCTGGGCCACTATTACTGTACTGTAGAAATATTATAAAAATTCTTTTTCTTGCTGGTTTAAATTGGTTAACTGCATAAGCGGCTTCAATTTTTTTCCAGTTTTTTAAATCGCTCAAATGTTTTTTTTAATACCCTATTTAGACATAATTTTCCCTTTTCTGTAAACAGTTGTCGTCAATATCATTAAAAATGTTTTGTTTATACAAAAATATACTAATGCTTTCGATTCATTTTGAATGAAAATCAATAAGTTAAAAAGAGAACCAATTCTAATTTCATATTTTCTTTACCTTTGACTTCTGTGGAGAAGCACCTACTCTATTCTCGATGTATTGGATCATCCGACATATGCTGATGAATCTTGGAAGATCTTGTGATTTTACAGAAATAGAAAAAAATTTGTTTTTGGAATGTTCGTTGCCATTTTTATAATATTTTGTTCCATTTGCGATTCGAAACTAAGGGGGAAAAAAGGCAAGTTCTGAATTTTTTCCTTCGGGTTATGTAGGATTTCGACCAAGCAATTTAAGAGATTTTAAACATAAAAGCTTTTTGGTCTAGGAAAATGCTTTCAGTTCATGTTAGCGAAATTTCGTGTTAAGCGAGTTTGTGTTACCGAGGTTCGACTGTATTACGAAAAATAATTTATGCCTTAGTTTTGTTTTTAAACTTTTAAGTGTAAAAGTGAAAATGTTAATCAATAATCAAAATGTTCTTGGCTTTCCTTTAAGTTTGCTGTTTTTTAACCTATGGCAATACAGTTTTTACTGTTACAGGGACTTCTTGGGGATCTACCTCTATCGACTTGGACTGGCTGCTGATGAGACTTGCCCGCTCTGCGGCTTTGTTAAGTTGGATGCTGACCCTGCAATGCACTGTCACAACATCCCACTCATGATGCCCAGGCGGGGCATCTACCAACTTATGGCTGTAATGCTACCTGGGAGGCACAGCATCAAATGGCTCGGCGACAAAGAATATGCCTTGTATTAAGTAAAGTAAGTTTTTATAATAGTTGTTGATGTAATTGTACATAGTGTTTTAGGATTTTTGAATTTTTTTCTTTTGCACTCTTTTGTTGTTTTGAAAAAGATTTACTGTGTGTATGTTGTACATTTTTCTTATGCGATAAATACATAAATATTTTTCGCATATACATTTTTTTATTTGTTTCATCTGAATGAATTAATTTTAAACTTATTATCTCATCATTTACGACATTCTCTTTTATCAAATTTTAAAATAGATTATATGAGATTGACTGTAGGTCTTATAGAATAATAAAAAGCTCAGTGCAAAAATTGAAAAAAGCTTAATGATTTGTTTAGTTATTGTTTATAATTTATATATAATAATAAATCATGAACAAAATCCAATTCCCATGGATAATTTAATTTATAAATAGTAGTTTTAGTAAATTTGATGTAGTACAGCCATTTATAATAGAATTTGCTTTATCAAATAACTAATATTCAAATGATAATAATTAAAATATATAAATTAACTCTTACATGAAAATTTTGCAAGCTGGATGACTCGTAAATATTTATAATTAACAATACCATTTGTTAAAAAAAAAGTAAAAAAATTCTACATTATAAATGAGAATAATCTTATTTCCAGCATTTTAAATATGGAACAAAGAACCAAATTATAATTTTGTCCTTTATTTTGATAGTTAGTAGGTTTAATAAACTCTACATAGCCACTGTAAAATTAATGCATACCCAAATTTGTGAATTTGCATTCACATTTTCAAAAATTCAACCTGTATAAGTGTCAGATTTTTTTTGTTGTGATATTTTTATATTGGATATTTATATTTATTTTTCATTTGTTAATTTATAGAGCTTTCTGTGGAAATAACCATGAAAAAGGTTCTAAAGCACCAAATAGCAAGAGAAGTCCAGTTTTTTTGTTGCAAAAGGATTTTAATTTGAAAAACTATTGAATTTTATCACATGGACAGATTTATGTAATGGTGATTTTGGTATGTAAATTTGTAGAAACCTGATGCTAACTCAATTTATTTATTTTTGCTTTTCCTACAAAAATTATTTTCTAAAGCTTATTATATATTGTGTCATTACACAAATCTACATGTATTGATTTACTATTTTAAATTCTCATTCTCATCATTCCATTTGACATTTTGTTGTTTTACACAAAAGCATTGAATTTCCATAAATAAGAGGCTATTTTGTTAAATTCACTCGAGTTTATAATTTAAAAAAAAAAACTTCAAAATTTTAATAATTGAAAAACAAAACATGTTTCTATCTTTGTGAATGCTACAAAAATTAATAAATAATTTACAGGGTATGCTTTTAGTTTAGTTAGTAAGAATTTTAGTTCTATAATTTCATCAATTTTTATTTATTACATTTATGGTTCAAATATTTGTTTAACTGATTAAAATAATATTTTATAAATGTGTGTGAATTTTTTTTTCGTTCTATAAATTTATTTCCATGCTATTCCCTCTTGTGAGTGCAAGATGTTTGGTTTTTTACTTTAAGTTATTTTATACTTTAATGTGTGAAGAGTACAGGGAAAGAATACCTTGATTGATTAGGAATCTTCTTGTAATTGGGTCTGCTTTGGGGCATGAAATCTCTGTGGCAGCATGTTTCTCTTTTGGTACAAACATGGGACTTGTGTCTCGCGTGTATTTGGTTGCTTGGAGAAAAGAACCAAATAAGAAACAGGTTTCCTTACACCAGGTTAGGCAATGATTTGTTATTGCTGCCAAAAAGGCCTGGCGTAGACAGATTCCTATGCTTTGAAGGGTTTTTCCCCTGTGTTCTTCCTGTGAATTTATTTACTATGTTTTTAAGTTAATATGCTATTATTGAAAATTGTTTTACTTGTAATTTTAATGGATAAAATTAAATGTTTGTTGAAATTGCTTTTTTGTGTTTCTATTTTGTTATGCTACAAACACAATGCCAATTAATTTACCAACACCATCAGAAAACGGTTAAAAATATCACAAACTATCAATTTAGGGTTCGACCGTAATCAGGTAAAGCGTATCCTTACAGGGCGTAGTTATACGCTTGATACCGTTATTAAGCTTTTCAAATTACGGTCCATAGTCGTTTAATTACGCTTAAATAGTAATTAGGCAGACTGTAATGTTACGTTCAAGGACCGTAATTTCACAATTGATACTGTATTTCTTTGCCTCGTTAAATTACGGGCTGTAGGAAATTATGGGCTTGAGTGTATTTTAACGGTGCATGATTGGAAACTTTGTTGCCGTCCCAAGCCCGTAATTTTACTGTGATTTTTTTAACAGTGTATTTTTCATCGAAAATTAAATAATTATTTATGTTTTGCGAAATTTATTTGTATTTCGAAGAATACATGTGTAGTATTGCTTACAAAAATATAAGTAAAATATTCCGTATTAGCATACAACATCTGTCACCATTAAAAATAACTAAACGAATAGATTTTTAATACTATTAAAAAACCTAAGACAGTGAAAATCTCGCCAATAACGAATACTTTGTATTGAGACGACATTATTTATTAATAAATGCTTACATGTGACTGATAATTTAATTTTTCAGCTTTCATCACACTACGTTTATAACGGAAAAAGTAAAAGAGTTTATAAAGGTTTTTTTTTTATGTTAGTCCGCCCACTCTACCCAAACTACAAATACTACAGACAAGTGTGATTCGTTAAAAAAAAATTCAGCGCATGAAAACTACACTCTCAGAAATAACACTTTCATTTTTAAAAATTCATCAATCCTCAAGCCTCATTTCGTTAATTTTGAGGATTGTTTCGTCAAACTATCACGCGACTTTTGAGTAAACGCGAATCCTCACTTTTACGATCGTGATTTGACGACTCTGTATCTTGATTTGGAGGAAACTGAATCTCATTGTTGTACTCACATGCTCAAAAATGACGAAATATTTCTTTAGATTAGGCGACATTCAAATCCTCATAAAAATGACGATTCAAATTTCCTCACTTTGAGGAAACGAAAACTCGGAGCATTTGCCAGTAACGGAATCGTCAAAATTAAGGAAAATTTCGTCGTTTTTGAGCATTCATTTTTGAGAGTAGAATTCATTGGAAATCTCAGAAAAAAATAATTCGAATTACTACATCAATTATTAAAAAAATTGCAAATGTTACCATAATTTAAAAAGCAAGAGACGCTTTTTTTTTACATTACTAGGTGGCTACGCCCCCTGCTCGCTAACCCCCGGAAATTGCTGCGCAATTCCCATTGGCCGCTTCGCGGCTGGCTCGCTTGTGAATGTAACTTTTCCAACCCAACTTTACAAGGGCCTATGCATATTTTACAATGACTCGTGAATCACGTTAAATTGCTGTTCCAGAATTTAACTAAGTTTCTCCGCATGAGACAAAATGCTATTTAAACCGAAGTTTTCCATCAACATTGACATTTTGTAATGCTTTGCAACTTGAAATTTAATCGAATTAAAATAGATTTTTTTTATAAGTAGCAAGAATAAAAACAAGTTGCACGCAAAGAACTCCATAACCGAACATTGACCATTGACACCAAAACAGAAACTGAAACATTGAAATCGCAGAAGATAGAATGTAAACGGAAAGCTGGACGTCATATGAAACAAGCCAATTCCATTGAAATGACAAAAATAAAAGTTCATTAACGTTTTTTTACAAACAAATAAAATAGCTTTAAATACTCTCAAATACAAAGTAGCCATAGTAAAAAAGAAAAAATATATACAAAATTATACATTGTTAAACTGTTACCTCTCGCCGAAAACAGGCACCTATATTTTTTGAACTTAAAATGTCCAATTTCTTCCTCAATGTTTAATTTTTTTTCATTACGTTTTCGTTATTGTATGTATTTTCATAATTTACTTTAAAGATAATTTATTTCTTACCAGTAATTTTTATAATCTACTTAAATTTTAAAATAGTTTTGTCATAAATTATTCTAAAACTTTTTGTATTACTTTTACCCAAATTTGTATTACGGTACCCAAAACATTATTTCTAGAAATAATAACATAAATTTGTAAATCATAGTGTTTTTATCTAATTTTCACTCCAAATAAACATTTTCTAGCAATAAAAATAAATATTTACAAATTGTTTTTCCTTCAAAAGTTTCATTTTCATGTCAGTTTTGAACTTTTTTAAAACGCTATTCCTCTTTTAATTTTGAGAATAATTCCGCCAAACTCGTATAGTTGGTTTATAGAACTATTTGTTCAAGAACTGTGCTTAAATAAAAAAAAACTGAATTTAGGGGCTGGGGAGCCCAGTCGGTTAGGCACTCGCCTAGCATGAGAAAGGTACCGGTTCGGGTCCGGTCATCGCCGAAATAACTGCCGACCTATAATCGGCCCGTGCAGTCAAAATGTCCGACGAATCATACCCCGTGTGAGGGAGTGCACGTTAAATATCCTTCAAAGTCCTAACGCTGCGTACGATGTCGCCCTTAACGGTTGCGTTGGGTGCCTATTCAGGTGTTGGCTCGTCACTTGATTGTGGTTCTAAAATACGACGCCCGTCGCCACTAGCCCCTCGTGTAGCTCCAGTGCGACGATAATTCAAATCAAACTAAAAACTGAATTTCAGTTAAAAAGTAAGATTATTTGTACTGAAAATCTCAAAAAATCACACACAAAAATGCAAATTATTGAATTCAACATCTAAAAAAATTACATAGTAGACATTTTCCATGTCAATTTTGTGCACCATTTTAGCACTATTTTGTGCACCACTTAGGGATTTATTAAACACAAGAATTGAAGAAACGCGAAACAGAAAACAGGTTGAAAGAAGACGAAATAAGTATTCAAACTTATATAAATGACTATCCAGAAACTATTTAATAACCTTTTCCTACAAAAGATATCATTATGAAAATTTCAGTAAATGTTCAGAAAGATATCCCACATAGCCATTCATTATCCAGTAGACATATATAAGACGTTATTTGGAAAATCCATGATATCCATTAGAATTTGAGTTTACCATCCATAGACGTCTTATAGACATCCGTAGTTTCCGCCGAGTGATATCCATTAGGAAACTATTTGACAGCGATATTCTAGACATTACGGACGTGTTTTAGACTTTCTGGATAAATTCGTGCTATGGTGAACGTCCATTAGAGGTCAACAAACTCCATGAGCAGTCTTATGTACTTTGAGGATATCTATTAGACCAACCCTAACAACAAAACATTTCTCGACGAGGTCTACAATATCTAATAAATATACCAATTCTAGACATGTTGAATACATTTTGAATTTATATATGTGATAGAATGTACTTAGAACAAATAGTTAAAAAATGCAAAGATAGGTGGCGCCACTAATGATTTACCAAAATGGGTTTAAAAATTATTTTAAATTGTTTAAAAATTATTTTGAACTAGGTTTATATGTTGGATTCTCCTACTGAGCGTATGACTTATTTTACAAAGTTCTTCTCTTACATTGCTAGGAGATGCTCCAAGCGGGATTCGAACCATGGACCTTCCTGTCTATAGATCAGTGCGCTATCCATTAAGCTACGGTGATTTGGCTTTTGACAGTACACTTAGGTTCTTAACGAGAAGTCAAATACTTAGCAACTAGGAAGTTTTTTTTTTTAATACTATGAAGTCCCATGAAATTACTTAGAGCATTTTTTAACCAATTTATTTTAAATTGATAGATTTTTTAAAACTTTAAACTCATGCTTATAATTTTTCAGAAAATAAAAGTTTCATTAAAAGGAACCATATTGACATTTGTTACAAGTTCGAGGGTGCTTCTTTGCATTTCCTTATTTTATCGTATTTTTTTTTTATTTTAATCTTCACACATTTCAACATTTAAACTCCTAATTAGTATTTAAAAATTATATATTATATCCTATAAAATTCAAAGCTTCTTAAAATCGCAAATAGTGATGAAGAGTTATTTTAAAATTTACTTTTACGTAGTTGGTTCCTCTTGTATTGTTTTTTTTTTAATTTCCTAATTTGTTTTTGGATTATTTAATATAGGGGAGAGTGTTGTACCTTGGGACGCTTGTACCTTGGGACACTGACAATTTCTAAGAATCTATTGGCAATATTCATACATTATTTCTAATAGTAGCCATAACCAACAGACATCATCAAAATAAAATTTAACACTATCATCATTGAATTGATGAATTGGTGACAAAAAATAATATTTCATTACCCCAAAGTAACTATTTTTCTTATTCTAATATAATTTTTTACCTTTGTACTTTTACAAAAAGTCAACTGCATTTTATTTTCTTCATAAAAGAGAAGATTTTAAAATATTTTGGTTGTGAGAAAATAATGATAATGCATTTAGATTGGCCACTATCTTGCTTTTATTTAAACCATGTAGTGTGTTGTACCTTGGGACAGTAAAGCATATTGAATCATCATATAATGTTAAATAATTTGGACTTGCAATTTTGCTGTATAATTTAAAATATTCTTGAATTATGAAGTTTTATTTGTGTATTACCTTGAAAAAACAATAAAGTTTGTTTCCAGACACAAATTATTTCAAGTGTATGACTATTGACTGAATTATAAAGTATGTCCCAAGGTACAACATGATGTTGTACCTTGGGACAGTTTATCCTCTCTACTTTAAATGAGTGGCAATTTTTTAATTTCAAGCTGCCAGAATTTAAAAAAATATATTATAGAGGAATTTATTGGTATGTTGAAATGCTGCTTTTAAATTTTTATTTTGACTATAATGATCGAAGAAAAAAATTAAAATGTAAAAATTGTCCCAAGGTACAACACTCTCCCCTACATACTTTTAGAATCTCCCTTTTTATAATATTAGATACCTAAGAAAAAATTGAATTAAAAATGTAAAAAACCATTATTGATTAGTACATTTTTTTTCAAAGATAATCGATTTTTTTCCTTTTGCCCATTTTTTATGATTTCAGTATTTTTAGAATTTTTCAGTTTATAAAATTAAATTACCAAAGAAAAAGTAAAGTTTAAAATGTAAAAAAAAAACCCATTAATTTATTCATCATTCTTTTCAGTAAGAGAATTCCATTTTTTTCCCTTTTACCCACATTTTATAATTTTAAAAAACAGTATCTTCTTTAGAAAAAAAAACACAGAGCTATAACATAAAAACATAAAAATTAATTTACAAATCCAAATTTTCCATTTACCATAATCGGTTTTAATTATTTATTTTTTATAATTTTTAAATCTGTTTAATTTTATAAAGTTTTCAGTTTAGCCAGATTGGCGACTTAATTGCTGGGTGCTAATGTTCACATGAGCCAAGAAAATTTAAAACAATTAAAATAGACAACCACTAACTACTTAATAATGTCTTAACAACAAACAAATATTTTTAACGATGTTCTTAGTTAGATTATTATGCGCAAGATGGCGTTGAAGTTTTTGACAGTTTGGCGATCGTTAAAAAGAGATATATTTCAAAATCTGGTAATCACACCTTTTCATAGAACTCAAGCTTCTCGCACTCCCCATTGACATTTGACATCTTGCAACTCCGCCCTAATTGTCATTGTCCTTGCCGGTGCTTTCTTCCAAGAAAACCCTCCTGCCCTTTACCTTCAAGGGATAATTAGGATTCACTGGGAATACTGGGATACAAAGGCGGATATTTGTCCCCTCACACCATGTATCAGCAGGTTTTTTTTATCAGCAGTTCTAGCAATTTTGTAAGGACCTGTTTGAATACTGTTTCCAGTTTCCTCTTTTAAAGAGAGTTCTCGCTAAAATTTGTAAAAACCACAGATCTCTTTATAGAGGCTGATGCCTCAAATAAAATTTTTGCTTGAAAAGAGGATATGACAAATATTCTATAACTTTCTGTAGCTATTGATGTTAATCTTTCTGTAGCTATTGATGTTATAATTTTTCTCTTGCTAAACGTGTATTTGGACCAGGAGACGTCTCGTTTTTGGTGAAACATTCCTGCTTTTTTGTCTCACTAAACCGTGGACCGGAGTCCCTGAAAAAAAATGTCCGTTTTTCTGTTATGTGTTATAGTCCCGCATACTCTTTTAAAAAAGTTCTAATTATCTTAAAATTATAATAGTAGTAATTTAATTTTTTTTATTAATCAAGAAAATGCTAACAAAAAACTAGTAATGTATCAGATATTAGCTTATTGTCTTATGCTGTTTGTTTGGAATTGAAAGAAGGATTAGCATTATATAACAAGAAGTTCTTAAAGAACTAAAATAGCCTACTTTCCTGTTACTTAAATACTTACCTAGTTTTTTCAAGGTAAGAATTTTAGTTCATTACAGTAAGTGACATCAACAACCGTTTCTACATTAAATTTATATACATTTGAATAAATTTCACTAAACACAGCATCCAGCTATAATTTCAACTTCTAAAGCAATTATTTTCATTAATTTTCTATCGCCAATAAAATAAATATTACTTATCGTCCGCATGATTATTTGCAGTTATAAATAAATATTTAATTATTCGCAAGACAAAAACCATAAAACTACTTCAAAATTCACTTAAAATAGGAAATGTAAATTAACAAGTAGGTTTGTAACAGAATCTGTCACTTAACCCGCTTCCACAGGTAAAAAGGCGCCAAACACAGCATTAATTCTATTTTTAACATTTACCCGCTATAAATTCGGCTAGTTTCATTTATTTTATTTCGAAAATTAAATAATTATTACTCAAATCGTTTTCAAAAATTTATATTTTAAAGAATAAATATGTAATAGTTCTCGCTTTTAAATAGAATGAAAACGTTGCATACCACCATACGAAGACACTCGAAGTTAAATATATTTGACGTCATTTCAAATTGATAGATGTCGCAAAAATAAAATTATTTTAATTTATTGTCTAAAAGAATTAAAGTTTCTCGCGCGATTGTTGCGATGGCAAAGGTGAATAATAGAAAGAAATTCATCACATGAAACAAGCCAATCTATATCTATAAAGAAACAAGTCCTGACTGACTCGCGTATCAATACCCCCAGCCAAAACTATTAGAGGTACATATTTCAAATTTTAGGAGCTTATTACTTTGTACTGCAGGCATCATTTAAAAAAGCATTTTTAGAAATTCGAACCGAAACGGGTCTAGGAGGACAAAACGGTAGACTATTTCTCCTTAGGAATAGAATTGGGAATTTTTGTGAAAACTCATTAGTCCAATTTATTGTACTTGATTCTAATAATATTTCCTAATTTATTTTAGGCTAGAAATCGTTGTTTATTTTAGCTGTTTGCAAATTAAAATTGCAAATATCGAGGCATATTTATGTACAAATATAGTTACTTCATAACAATAAAAACTAAATCGGAACAATCGGATATCCAAGTTTAAGAAAATTATAATGCTGACATCAAGGGTTGGTGTGGGTTGCTCATAATATCCTGATGGAAGTGATTCAGGTTAGGAGATCGATTGTCTGAAGTAAAAGTTAAATAGTAATATACAAGACACCGTTATTAAGAGTAACCCACCCTACTCCGGATGTATAAAGGTTAGTTTTACTATAAGTTTTTCTTCTTTAAGCTGCAAATTAATTAAGCGAATAATAAAGAATATCAATTTAATTTGCGAAAGAAAGTAAATGACGATGGGCATTAATGGCGATTAAATTTTTAAATTAAAAAGCAAAATGTTTGCAAAGCTATGCTATGTTTGGCGATTTTTTTTTTCGACTGTTTATTCATCATGTATGGAAGTGGAAAATCCTCTAGGTTGACAACCACTGTTAAAATTCTACTTGTTTAGTTTTAAATTCTCTTTTGCACGTTAAATAAGAGAAGGTATTGCCCATCTCTAAATCTAGATATGGACAATTGCGGATGCTCACTATACCCTCTTCCTTTGCATAACATAAACGATTTTATTTTCCAATAAAGCTAAGCTTTCTAAGCAAAAATGGGATAAAAGTTGCAGATCTACCTGCCTTTCATATGAAAGACTTACTTATGTCAGACCTTAGTCAAACTCATTTTCTACCTGCTTAAACTTAAAGCACGTTTATCTTAAAACTACTTTTTTTAATTGGCGGGCAAGAAAATTAAAAAAGTTACCAACAGATTCGCATGAAATTTGGTTTGCGTATTCTCTTAATATTAGTTTCTAGTTGAACCTCAAAAATACCAAAATTTGTTTTAAAAAAAACTGTTTTTTTGAAACAAAAACCACTGAAAAAAAACGGTAAAAGTCAAACTTCTTTCATTCAAAATCGGGCCAATAAATTTTGGATTTCCGATCACTGTTCTAGATAAAAGTTTAAAATCCCACCGAGTGATGCCTTTTGCCGTGAGGGTCTCAGGAGATTAGTTATACTGCGGCGGCCATTTTGAAAAATAAAAACAAAACCAATCTGATTCTTGTATTTTAATATATATAATGAATAAAAGTAATGATTTTCGAGACGATTCATTGATTCCTTCCTTTTTAAATACGAACCATTACGGAAACACGTTACCATTTCAGGAAGTTTAAGAAAAGAAGAAGTTTAAGATTATCCAAGTTTAAGAAAATTATAATGCTGACATCAAGGGTTGGTGTGGGTTGCTCATAATATCCTGATGGAAGTGATTCAGTGGCGGATCTAGCCAGGGGGCGCGGGGGGCGCGCGCCCCCTCCTCAAGGCCTGTTGACCGGTTTTTTATCATTATTATTATTGAAAACAAAATAAAAAAGAGAAACTAACTTAAACTAACTTAACGAAACATAAACATAACATAACTTAACATAACATAACTTAACTAAACATATTAATTAGCTTCAATGAAGTTTAATATATTATATCATCTGATTATTTTATTGGTGAGCTTTCACATGTCGTATTTAATTTAATAGTTAGTTACTTCGAATAAATATGCTATTTTTAAGATATACAGTCATTGTTTTAATTGGTTTATTTGTTAGCTACTTAATGCCAACTTCTTGCTGTGCTGTAGTTGCTTGTTCAAAACATTTGTTAAAGAAAGCTTGCATAGAATATCATCTACTTCATCTATATCGGTCCTTTTTAGAGTGAAACCAATGCAATCGCAGTACATAGAAAAGTGAAAACAAGAGCGTTCCATTATCTGAAACATTACATTAATTGAATTTTCCCTATTTATTGCACTTATTTTTTTTAATTATTAATGAATAATCTGTTTAACAATATAAACGTTAGTTAGGAAAAGTAAAAACTAATGTTAGTTCATAAATAGTAATTAGTTAAAAAAATACTAGTAAAAATATGTATTTACCATGGAGAATTAAATCAAAAATGAATAATGTTAATCAAAAATGAATAATGTAAATCAAAAATAAATAATGTAAATCAAAAATAAATAATGCAAATCAAAAATAAAATAATGTGAATTAAAAATAATTTTAATTAAAAAAAATTATTAAAAAATAAAATTATAAAATTGAACCTTGAATCCCTTTGCCTAGAAATTTTTTCAAGTTGCGTCCCAGGTTTTGTGATAGTATAGTTGGGTTTTCATGCAAGTTTTTGGGTGCGCCCCTCCCTCAGAAAAATCCTAGATCCGCCACTGAAGTGATTCAGGTTAGGAGATCGATTGTCTGAAGTAAAAGTTAAATAGTAATATACAAGACACCGTTATTAAGAGTAACCCACCCTACTCCGGATGTATAAAGGTTAGTTTTACTATAAGTTTTTCTTCTTTAAGCTGCAAATTAATTAAGCGAATAATAAAGAATATCAATTTAATTTGCGAAAGAAAGTAAATGACGATGGGCATTAATGGCGATTAAATTTTTAAATTAAAAAGCAAAATGTTTGCAAAGCTATGCTATGTTTGGCGATTTTTTTTTTCGACTGTTTATTCATCATGTATGGAAGTGGAAAATCCTCTAGGTTGACAACCACTGTTAAAATTCTACTTGTTTAGTTTTAAATTCTCTTTTGCACGTTAAATAAGAGAAGGTATTGCCCATCTCTAAATCTAGATATGGACAATTGCGGATGCTCACTATACCCTCTTCCTTTGCATAACATAAACGATTTTATTTTCCAATAAAGCTAAGCTTTCTAAGCAAAAATGGGATAAAAGTTGCAGATCTACCTGCCTTTCATATGAAAGACTTACTTATGTCAGACCTTAGTCAAACTCATTTTCTACCTGCTTAAACTTAAAGCACGTTTATCTTAAAACTACTTTTTTTAATTGGCGGGCAAGAAAATTAAAAAAGTTACCAACAGATTCGCATGAAATTTGGTTTGCGTATTCTCTTAATATTAGTTTCTAGTTGAACCTCAAAAATACCAAAATTTGTTTTAAAAAAACTGTTTTTTTGAAACAAAAACCACTGAAAAAAAACGGTAAAAGTCAAACTTCTTTCATTCAAAATCGGGCCAATAAATTTTGGATTTCCGATCACTGTTCTAGATAAAAGTTTAAAATCCCACCGAGTGATGCCTTTTGCCGTGAGGGTCTCAGGAGATTAGTTATACTGCGGCGGCCATTTTGAAAAATAAAAACAAAACCAATCTGATTCTTGTATTTTAATATATATAATGAATAAAAGTAATGATTTTCGAGACGATTCATTGATTCCTTCCTTTTTAAATACGAACCATTACGGAAACACGTTACCATTTCAGGAAGTTTAAGAAAAGAAGAAGTTTAAGATTATTCAAGTTTAAGAAAATTATAATGCTGACATCAAGGGTTGGTGTGGGTTGCTCATAATATCCTGATGGAAGTGATTCAGTGGCGGATCTAGCCAGGGGGCGCGGGGGGCGCGCGCCCCCTCCTCAAGACCTGTTGACCGGTTTTTTATCATTATTATTATTGAAAACAAAATAAAAAAGAGAAACTAACTTAAACTAACTTAACGAAACATAAACATAACATAACTTAACATAACATAACTTAACTAAACATATTAATTAGCTTCAATGAAGTTTAATATATTATATCATCTGATTATTTTATTGGTGAGCTTTCACATGTCGTATTTAATTTAATAGTTAGTTACTTCGAATAAATATGCTATTTTTAAGATATACAGTCATTGTTTTAATTGGTTTATTTGTTAGCTACTTAATGCCAACTTCTTGCTGTGCTGTAGTTGCTTGTTCAAAACATTTGTTAAAGAAAGCTTGCATAGAATATCATCTACTTCATCTATATCGGTCCTTTTTAGAGTGAAACCAATGCAATCGCAGTACATAGAAAAGTGAAAACAAGAGCGTTCCATTATCTGAAACATTACATTAATTGAATTTTCCCTATTTATTGCACTTATTTTTTTTAATTATTAATGAATAATCTGTTTAACAATATAAACGTTAGTTAGGAAAAGTAAAAACTAATGTTAGTTCATAAATAGTAATTAGTTAAAAAAATACTAGTAAAAATATGTATTTACCATGGAGAATTAAATCAAAAATGAATAATGTTAATCAAAAATGAATAATGTAAATCAAAAATAAATAATGTAAATCAAAAATAAATAATGCAAATCAAAAATAAAATAATGTGAATTAAAAATAATTTTAATTAAAAAAAATTATTAAAAAATAAAATTATAAAATTGAACCTTGAATCCCTTTGCCTAGAAATTTTTTCAAGTTGCGTCCCAGGTTTTGTGATAGTATAGTTGGGTTTTCATGCAAGTTTTTGGGTGCGCCCCTCCCTCAGAAAAATCCTAGATCCGCCACTGAAGTGATTCAGGTTAGGAGATCGATTGGCTGAAGTAAAAGCTAAATAGTAATATACAAGACACCGTTATTAAGAGTAACCCACCCTACTCCGGATGTATAAAGGTTAGTTTTACTATAAGTTTTTCTTCTTTAAGCTGCAAATTAATTAAGCGAATAATAAAGAATATCAATTTAATTTGCGAAAGAAAGTAAATGACGATGGGCATTAATGGCGATTAAATTTTTAAATTAAAAAGCAAAATGTTTGCAAAGCTATGCTATGTTTGGCGATTTTTTTTGGAGATTTCTCAGGCGATTAGTTATACTGCGGCGGCCATTTTGAAAAATAAAAACAAAACCAATCTGATTCTTGTATTTTAATATATATAATGAATAAAAGTAATGATTTTCGAGACGATTCATTGATTCCTTCCTTTTTAAATACGAACCATACGGAGCGGTTACATCTGCCCCTTCTAAACGAAACTGCATTGAAAAAGTTTTAAATGCGTAAATTACAAAGAACAATAAACATAAATAGGTTTCAAATTCAAGTTTTCAAGGGAAAAAATTTACATTTGTTGTTTTAGTAAAAAAAAAAAAACGATTGCACCACAAATGCAACCGAGAATAAGATCCTTAATTCATAACTACACATTTGGGAAAAAATAATCAAATTTAGAACTGAATTCATCATTCGAAAAGTGATAACAGAGTAATAAAAACATTGTTTGAACATTAAACAAGTTTCGCATCATGGCATCATTGAAATAAGCTTAGAAATTTTTGCAAATCATTAGTCATAACTCCCTTCTGACTGTTTCATTCATCTCTCATTGCAATAACTTCTTATTTAGGCGATTTAACTACAACTGAGTTTGTGTTATAATACATAATTTTTCATTAGCAAAATAAATCAAGGGAAAGGTTTTTTTTATCAAAATTGTTAGGTTCTTATTTTTTAATTATTTTTATTTATAGTGTTGGGTTTTTGAAAAGGGCGACGAGCCGCACGCAAAATTGAAGAAGAACCGCTGCTTGCCCATGGAGAGTTCATAGTAATAATAATAACTAAAAATATATAACTGTTATATAAAAATATATCAGTTATAAAATAAGCTGATAGAGTTCAATAATGTAAAAATGTCAAACATTGCTAGATTTCTAAGAGTATTATTTCTTTTATGACATTATATGGAAAGTTTATGCAATAAAATCTTTAATTTTTTTTCTTACTATCCTCACGATAGAAGAACGTTTGTCATTTGGCTGGATTCGCTCCCGAATAAATACTTATTGAAAGAAGATTAAAACACTCACAGCAAGCACATCAGACTACTCACTACAAGACTCCCTTCCATCTCTTACGGGGAGAACTTCGTGTGACTGCTTGCCCGAGGGTCAGACCAGATGACCCGGTCTAGACGCATCGCAGGGGGTCAAGCATGCAGTGATTAGATTTGTCAAGACATTATCTGGTCATCTGGATTTGCTTATGACGGAGATTTCGCGATAAATTATCTAAATTACGCGATAAATTATCGAATTAAATTTCGCGATAAATGTAAACTTACTTCAATTTTTTTTTATTTTAAAAAAATCAATGGGCCCATTCAAATTTTTAAAGCCATTTAAGGTATCATTATTGCTCTATTTATGTAACAATATTTTATTAAAAAACAATTACTATTTTCCTAACCTGTTCATATGCGCTAAAAAAATCAACGCGTAGGGAAATCAAATTATTGTTTTCTTTTTTATGCAAAAATTCATTATAAAGTTTAATTTATTCATATGATGTTTGAGGCCTGGCTTTTATAACGAAATTCTTTTTTTACATGGCTTTTCAATTCGTAAATTAATCACTCTCGCACTCGCAAGAAATTTGTTCAACTCGTTAAACAAAACTTACTTTTTGAACTAGTAGTATAATATTCATGCATTTAGTGCGAAAAGTAAAGTTTTTTTGTACCGATTAATAAAATTATTTAGCTTATTTTTATAAGTTATAAAAATTCACATTCAATATTTATAATCAAATGAAATGAAGTATGTTTTCCGATTGGCATAAGAAATGAACTCCAAATAAAGAGTATTGTTCAAACTAAGACATTCCTACCAATCAGAAAGCCGCCTAATAAATTTTAACTTTCCAATAGAATTTTCCTCTAATCAATTACTATTATTTATTAATCGCATTAATGTGTAAAAGTTACTTATTAACACGATTTCTTTAAATGCTTGCAAAGCTTGTTAAAAGCATTACTTTTGCCTTTATTATTATTTGAAATTTTTTTGCTTGATATTATAATAATAACTATTTTTAATTGACAATTTTCTGATATTGAGTGGCAACATATATGCTTCATGAAGATAAATTTATTCTCGATCCTCGATTAGTGAATCAAAGGGCAGCATGGACTTTCCACTCGTATCAGATGCACACAGAGACGATTCCTGAAAAGCGTGGTTTTTGCGTAAAATGGTTTGCGCAGCTCTCTCCCCGTCACTGAACCGTGACGATGATTAAAAGAATGTACCAAGATAATTCTGTTCTACTGTTGTATGACAATACGAGACGTTCGAAGACTTTCGTGGCAACTTTCCGCGTGGCAACTGACCGTATCCCTGACAAGACGGTTTTGAATTTTATATTTAATGCAAAAACTATATTGTTTAGTTTTAACTCTGGCATACAGTTTTAAAAAATTAAATGTCAGAACACTTTTTTTTATCTTCCTATGACAAATTTAAAAAAATACAAATTAGATTAAGATATATTATAACGATCCTATTTTCATTCGACCCGAAATTGATATTTGGCAGTTGTTTCCCTTTTGGATACAATTTAGATATATAAATGGGTCGATCAGTTTCTGCTGAATATTTTTAATGAACCATGAAAATATAAATAGCTTGCTATACGTATCAAGTTAAGTTTTGTTGAAATCAATGCCCGACATGGAACTTTTGGTGTCCATTACACAAACAAGTCCCCCCCCTCCCCCTAACATACATCGATATATCTATGAACGTGATTTTTTTTCATTTTAAATTTGTACAAATAAATAACCTTTAACTGTTTATTATCTATAGCACCTTGCCTTTGAAAAAATCAGCTGCACTTAATTGGATTTTTTGTGGCAATGAATTTTTTCACATTTTCCCCACAATATTATTCCTTTATCAAGCAAATTTGTAGGGCACCTGTAATGACGGTTCTGACCACGTGTCCGTTTGTCTTGCCGGAAATCAGGCTCAAGTTGAAGCGGAATATTTATCGGATTTGTTCGATTTCATTACTTGGAAACGTAACGTAAATAATCAAATTAAGATAGGTCGCTGAATTATACCTGGAGCGTATCTACAGGGGAAATGGGGATTTAGGGATCCCGGATATTTCTCACTTCAGAAATTTCTCATGTCGGAAATTTCTCACAAAAAGACTCATTCGAATGATTCTGTCACAGGGACCATCCACAAATGACGCCACGCTAGACAAGGGAGTGAGGAGGGTTCATATAGCTGTAATTGTTTGTGGATATGGATTGGAGTGTGTGTCGGAAGGGGAGGTTGGGGGAAGAGGGGCTGTAGAAATGTGGCGTAGAAAGGAGGGGAGGGGGACTTTCCAAGCTATGTTCGAAAGTAGAATTAGAACTATTAAAATCGAACTATAATGGATATAAAGAAGAAGATATATGAAGAAGGATATAAGTTAACGCGTATAAGTCTTATAAAATTTCACAATTAATTACATTGTCTACTCAGGTTATCTTAAAGATTAAATTACGCCTTTAGCACGTGATCGCCTATGAAAATAGTTTAATACTTTTTCAAGGAAGAAAATGAAAGCCACGTGGCAAAAACATTTTTTTTTGTTTGATTAGAGTTGCACTAGAGCTACATGTGGGCTATTGGCGGCGGGGTTTTTAATTCTTGACAACTGTCAAGTGACGTGGCCGACACCTGAGTTGGCATTAAAACTTAAAAGAGAGGCATCTTGGTGTTATAAAATTTCACAAATAATTGAATTGTCCACTAAGGCTAAGTTAAAATGTAAATTGTGCCTTAAGGTGGCGATCACCTTTGACCGCAATTTTCTGAAAATTCTATACATAACTTTGTGCGTTTTTATAATTAGTTATGATAATATATAAAAATAGTTTTAAGAGAGTAAATCATAAAAAAAAACTTTTTTTTCAGCATTTGTTGGAATAGCGTTGCACTAGAGCTACAAGTTGGCCATTGGCGACGGGCGTCGTATTTTAGAACCACAGTCAGGTGACGAGCCGACACCTGAATAGGCACCCAACGCAACCGTTAAGGGCGACGTCGCACGCAGCGTTTTTTTTATGTTAAGATGACAAATGAAAATAGTGTAATACTTTTTTTAAGAAAGAAAATAAAAACTATGCGGCAAAAAATTATTTTTGTTTGATTAGCGTTGCACTAAAGCTACAAGTGGGCATTGGCGATGGGGGTTTTAATTCTTAACAACAGTCAAGTGAAGTGGCCGACACCTGAGTTGGCAAAAAAACTCAAAAGAGCGGCATCTTGGCGTACAAGCGTATAAGTGTTATAAAATTTCACAAATAATTGAACTGTCTACTAAGGTTAAGCTTAAGAGTTAATTATGCCTTAGGCCGATCACCTTTGTCAGCAATTTTCAGAAAATTCTATTCCAACCATGACGTTCAGCGATTTTATTATTAGTTATGAATATAAAAATAGTTTTAAGAAAGTAAATCATTAAAAGAAAATTCCGTATTTGGGGAAAATTGTAGTAAAACATGTTAAAAAATCACGCTTAAGCAAAACATTATGTATGTCAATTTTTTTTTGCATCGTTTAAATTTAAATATTCTTGACAAACATTAATATAGATTGTGAACTAAAATCATTAAGATATCAGATCAGTGTCCCTTTTGTCAAACCATTACAAATCACCCAGACCTGTTGCTCAACATTTTTGATTTTCCTAATTTTTTTTACCATATATCTCATAGTACTAGGTGAGTTCAAAGCCAAAGTAAAAAAAAATTTGAGCTCATAATTTTTTTTTGGCGGTCATTTTAACTTGCTTCAAAGCCGATTTTCAGCTGAAAACTGCTTTTGCTTTAATGCATATGTTGATTTTATGGATTTCAAGACGAAATTAAAAAAAAAACAAAAAAAATGATCAGAGTGATTCTATAAATAGTTTGCCAGCGCATAATATTATCAAATTAGTGCGGAAACGTTAGATAAAAAGATCACAACTGAAAAATGAAAATTCGCTTGGAACGGGAGTTTTAGCGCTGAAAATGGGGTAAAAGGAGAAGAGACTCGCCTTAGATATTTTTTTTCCTGTATAAACCAGTTATAGAACAACTTGTTGTCGAAGTTTAAAGATTGAGGACTTAATTTTTACTTTTTTACAATTTTTCAAAATTGCTGAAAATCGTATTTTCGCCATTTTTAAAGTAAAATATCTCAAAAAGGACTGAGTGATAAAATTTGAAATTGATGCAGGTTGTACAACTTTGTAACATAAACATGTAATAAAAATTTTGTATTGTATTTCTTGCTGGTTCCAGTGCTTCAACAATGGTAAACAAATGCATTTTCCCACTTTTAAGGTCGTATATCTTAAAAAGTACTGAGTGCAAGAATTTGAAATTAATAAAGGAAGTACCTCTTTATGACATAAACATGTGACAAAAATTTTGTACTGTATTTTGAACTAGTTCCAGAGATAGAGTGCATCAAAGTTGGGCAAAAACTATACAACAGACCCATCAAAATGTAAGTTTTCAATGGTAAAATTCCGTGAATGGAATGCGGATATTTAACTGAAATATAAAACGAAATGTTCTAATCATTTAATAAATATTTAGACAAGACAAACTTAAATTTAGGAAGAATATTTTTTTTGTAAATTTATCTTGCCTAAATTAAATTTATTAAAAATTCACTAAAACGAAAAAATTCACTGAAAAAAAAAATAATACGTTTAGAAGTAAGATTTTAATAAGCAATAATGTTTTAGTTAAACAATTTTTAAATATTTTGTAAATTTTATGCATCAAAAGAATTAAAAACAAATTTAATATGGTAAAGTTGTAATTATATGGCTTACTGGATTTATATATTGAGTCGGTATCTAAAGATTATTCTTGGGACAAATTAAAAACTATACTGACCTGCTTTTTTTAATTTATTCTTATTATAATACTTAGATGCATGAAAAGATAACTTAAAAAAAAGTCAATTTTAAAATATTTGTGGCTTTCAAAATAATGATTAAATCCAGTTAAATTCTTATATATTACTGCTTTACATTTGAGAAGCTTATAGGGAAGTTTCGTATACGCCATGATAAATTTTATATTAAAGCTTTCTATATGAATCAATTAAAAACGCATTCTTTTGTATCTTTAAATGCAATAAATAAAGTTTTGAGTCAAAACATAGTTAACTTTTTTGATTACAGTGAATGATAATCAATGTTTATAATTACTAATTAGTAACACCAGTCTTTATAATAAGCCAAGTCAGCACATTTTTATGTTACATTAAATGTTACTTATGTTTTTATTAAGAAAAAACGTTCTTTGGCCAATTGACAAGAACCCTCGCTTCTCGCAAAAACCGGGTTTAGAATTGTTCCGTAATTACGACTGTCGCCAAAAGAATCCCGATTATCCAACTCCCTCAGGGAAGTGGGATGGTCCCCCCCCTACCAGCAAGCCACTGGAGCAAGTTAAGGGGGGGGGGGGGAAGGATTCTTAGAAAATGCCCTTTCTCCAGGGCATTTTCTAAGAAGTGACCAGGGGAAAAGGTGGTTCCAGATGTTGGCAGATCGACACTCACTAATTAGCTAGGCGACACATTGGCAGGTGATAGCCAAATGTGGGGTGGCCATAATTCGCTTTCATCGTATTCGCTCATCGTTGCGATCAAGCAAAGTGTCCAAAATTTTCGGTTTGTGAAACTTTTCGGAAGTTTTTGCATGGTTATTTTATAAATTGCAGTATATATATTTATTTTAATTACGTAATTAGTCCAACCATTTCCAAATTTCCCTGAAATCCCAAATTTCCCTGACTTTTCAGATGAGTGGGAATCCATTTAAATTATTGATTTAAAATTTATAAATTTAATACCACTTTCAAGTATTTTTTATGTTTCATCAGAAATTTTATACTTCATTTTTTTTTAAAGAAAAATAGTCAGTTGCAAAGAAACAAACATTCATTAACGTTTATTTTGAAATATTAATGCAACATTTTACATTTACATAAAAGATCACTAATTAGCATTTGCCTTATGCTTGGGTAGAAAATAAAATTCATCTGGAACTGGATCCAAAAACATTTCACTGAAACATAAATAAAAAATTTGCATTTCCTATCATAGTACTCGTTTGCGATATTAATTCAACCAAATCTAATGGGTAATGTAATGTAATCGATTCCGGCTGCCTATTTCTAGCCTCCCATAGGAGCTTTAACTCAGCCAATAACGCCTCGTAATTTAGAACCCTGGTCAAGTGACGAGGTCGACACCTGAGCGGGCACCCAACGGAGCTTCGAGCGACATCGTACGCTGACGCCGTCGGGACTTTGGACTCCACAGATTTAACGAGCACGTCTGTCCCACCAAATCTAATACATTTTAAGAACTTAATTATTTATAGTGGGAACATCAAGCAATGTTTTCTTTGTCTTGAGGTGTAATCTCGTATGTTTAGTAGTGTAGGATTTGATCAAGTTAATCCTCTTTGACATTTCATTGTGCAACTGATAGAGAAACGTTATCTATAATAATAAAAGAAAGAGTCTGTCTGTGTGTCTGTCTGTCTGTGGATCGCAAAAAACCTACTTAGACTGCTCTAAAAAATTCGAAATTTTTAATATAGGTTCCTTTTAATACCTACGTGTGCACCTGAGACTTAGTTTTTTCATATTTGATTGTGATTTTTAATTAATATAATTAGTTTAAAAAAACGTCATCCACGTGGAATTGCGGGACCATAACAGGGCTTGAAAATACATGGACCGGGCCGAAACGGGGACTTGACGCCATCCTCTATTAGTTTGATTGATTGAGTTTGATTGAGATATGCACTCGCCCTAAGGCTGCTTCATCCTCTATTAGTGTTTGCTTTTTTAAGTGTGCATGCGCCAACACGAATTTAATTTTGTTTTGATTTTGAGTGTATTTTCACAAGTAAGCATGCCTCTAAAATTAAGCAATATGAAGTTAACGGGTTCCCATTAAGGCGGGACCATACTGCTAGTATTTAACTAAATATAAAAACAAGACAACAGACCACAATCTGTTTTAACATGCACCATATCTGCTTGCACGTAGTCAGTTAGATTCGTTTAAATTCTTGACCGTTGTTAAGAATTAAAACACTCATCGCAATAGCCCACTTGTAGCTCTAGTGCAACGGTAATCAAACAAAACTTTTTTTTCGTCTTTCATTTTCTTCCTTAAAAAGTATTACACTATTTTTATATTATTTTTATATGCCATCATGTACTTAAGGCGTAATTTAATCATTAGCTTAACCTGAGTCGACAATGTAATTAATTGTGAAAAAAAATTATTACACTTATACGAGCCAACTTATATCCTTCTTTATCTTAGTTCATTATAGTTCGATACCATTCTAATTCTTATTCTTCTATCGAACATCGCTCAGAACGCTCCCTTCACCTCCCCCCCCCCCCCCTCCCCATCCTTCCGACATACACTCCAATCCATATCCACAAACAATTGAACCCTCCTTCCTCATTTGTCAAGCTTGCCGTCATTTGTGGATGGTCCCTGTGAAAAAATCATTCGAATGAGTCTTTTTGTGAGAAATTTCGATGTGAGAAATTTCCGACATGAGAAATTTCTGGTTACCGGGGATTTAGAAGTCAACTGATCCCACTGTTGTATACCTTTGACCAGGGCCGGATCAGCAATCAGGCGAAGTAAGCAGTGGCCTACATGCCCTCCATTCTTAGGGCGCCGCAGCTTTCAAGTGCCCCTTCCCTATCAAATTTAAAGGTGTTTTTCTTCACCACAAAGTTCAACTATTATTTTTTTTTTCCAGATACATTTTTTTTTTTGAATTTTTTCATTCAATCGGGAAGTATAAAGGATGGATACATTTTAAATCGGGACAGAGATTTAATGAAATTCGTGAAACAGCTTTTAAAAGTACGTTTTATTCGTAATATATCAATAAACTTCCACAGTTTTTCGAACCTTGTCTAGCAGCATATTTATAAGTTGTAAACAAAGAAAAGAACCTAACTTTTATTAGATTAATTCCTTGAGGAAAAAGTAATAACAGATTCATAAAATGCAACTGTGTTTGAACATTGTCCCTTATCCCATCAGACACAACGGTTTGATTCGCTATTTTTAAAATTTAATAATTTCCAATAGTATTTAAATTAAAAATTATTTGTGCATTTTTAATTGATACGTTTCTTATAAAAGGGTGATATTCCATTTAATTTAAATTATTTTTACAGGCTTGGCACCGAGTGTTAATTATTTTGTTGCAGATAGGTTTTCGCTGTAATTAAAAAAATTATTTTAATAAAAAGTTTACGTATTTTACAAAATACTGCCGTGGCCAGGTAAACTGCAGTAACTTCTATAATGACTTGGACCATTGCTGCAAGCACTTAACTTCCCTTTCCCTTAAGAAAAAAATACTGTAAGTTATTTTTTTTCAGAGCAACAATAGTACAACTCATTGTTGAGATTACTGCAGTTTACCTGCCTACAGCAGAATAATATTACCAACGCCAATTTAACTTTTTGTTCTAATTTTTCTTAATTAATCTAATCTAAACATTTTACCTCCACAAACTGTTAATTTTAGTTAAAGGTTGACTATACATTCGAATAATGCGTTATTTATTAATTTGTGTTAGGATTTCGTATGAATACAGAAAATACTAAAAAAAAAAACTTTGCCGTATAGCATTAAATTAAAATCAGAATAACGAACTGAGAAATAAACCTAAAACTTTTAATCAATTGTTAAAAAAAAACTCAGTTACTTAATGTAGATAGAACTTTGCTCTATAATTAATAGGAAACAAATGCCCATTAAACGATTGTTACACAAAATTATTTCATCACTAGTATTTCTAAAAAATGTAAACCATGCCTTATAAAAAATATAAAAAATATGTACTAGAAAAATTTAGTATTGGAAAATTCGTATTATGTTTTATATGAAGCATCAAATGATGGAATTCGTTTTCGGGGGACACGTCAAAATCTACTGCCTACAGGTCCCTTCAATCTTCATGAATGAATGTCGGCTTCTTTGTGTTGAATTTTAAAAAATCCCATTGCTATAATTAAAGGTTACCTCCCCTCTGCAACACATGGCATATTTGTTTAAGTCGGTTTCTTTATTTAAACCATGGGGTGGTTCACGTTGACCCTCTCTTCCCCCCCCCCCTCCCCTTTCATTCACCACGGACCCTTTGAAACGACTTTCGAATTACACTGGGTCAACCCCTAACCAACTATCGCCGACGCCGTTTGCCCGGCGAGCAGTGTTCTCTCTCATCAATCAACCCCTAATCTTAGCTGGAGCAGGGGCATGGTTACAAGGTTGCCATAACAGTTGGTACTTTTTTTTTTTTTCAGGTTTAGGCGCTTTGGCGCTTTTAAGTAGTATACTTGTTTTTCTTTATCCTAAACGGCTGTCAGTGCTGCCATCTATATTAAAGTAAAAGTATTTTTTTCCAACTATTAGTAATTAAAATATTAGTTATCAATCTTCGGCATATCATATAATGCCCTTCTGTATTTTTGGACAAACTTTATTGTTTCTTGTCCTAATCTTTTGAAACAGGCATATAACAAAATTTTATGCAGATACCTGGCAGATGTAGGATTTAATAAAATAAATATTACTTATAATAATAATAATAATCTTTATTAATATCAATCAAGAAACTACAAATAAAAATACAAAAGCAAAATCATATTTGCTGCAAAGGGGAACATTCCCGTTCAAGCAGCCTAGAACACTAGCTAAAAAGTTTTAACAATGTACAAATAATAATGAACTTTTTAAAAAAAATCAGTCGTCAGATTTTCCTAATTTGGTATTCATAGCCGAATATCCATAAGAAGTTGAAACCAGGGCCAACATGGATCTCAATGACGTTTATTGGTTGCAGTAGAAGACTAATAGATATACATAATATTTGGTTTGGTTTGAATTATCGTCGCACTAGAGCTACACGAGGGCTATTGGCGACGGGCGTCGTATTTTAGAACCACAGTCAGGTGACGAGCCAACACCTGAATAGGCACCCAACGATATACATAATACATATGTATGGTAGATATATGACGTGGACGTCTATTAGTAATCAATTTTAGATTTTTTATAGACCTCATAGATTAAGTTTATTTAAAATGGACTACTAATGAATACAAGTTGAAATCTCCCATGTTATGTTATATTTATAGACATCATACGACATTTCTAGACGTTATAGACGTGTACGGATAAATGCGGGATATGCGGATGTAAAGAAAATAAAAGAAAATTCATTGCGAAAATCCCGAAAATCTATCTTTTTACGAAGAATCCAACCAAAAACCAATGTCTTCGAAATCCTTGATTTAGACATCTAATAGAAATATAATTTTGGTAAGTCGAAAAATATAGCAACGTGCACGTCTAGTAGATATCCAGAATAGCGATGTCTAATAAATAGGAGTTGATGCTCATCTATTAGAAGTCTCAAATCTCTAAGTCTAAATTAGTCAACACATAGATAGCTAATAGATATCCAAAGAATAGATTTTGTGGATAGATATGCAATAGATGTCCAAATGACATCTAGAACGGCTGATGGATCACGTAGCTTACCAATAGATATCTTGTAGACAATTGTGGCTGTATGGGATTGTGAATAATAAAAAGTAAAAACTGAAAAATCGATACCAATAATCAATTTTGACCAATTTTCGGGTACCGTATCCCCTTAGGTAATAAAACGTATTAAAATTATACTTAAAAAATGAAATTTCCGATCGTATTTTTATATTATGTTCATTATTATGTATTTCATTTTTATTTGCCTGACTTCTTCCACGTGTAAAGCAACTTTTGTAAAAAGAACTGGTTAAAGAGCGTACCTTTTTTTTTTTTTTAATATAGAGATATATTAACCCCCTAATGGCATACTGTTACCGTTTGGTAACAAGTAACATAATCCACTTTATTCTATTGAATTAGAGCTCCTCCATGACAAATCTGTGTTTTTTTCATCTATTACATTCCATTTTAAAGTTTTAGTTACTAATAATCCTCATAGATGATAGTAGTAAAAGTGTATTCGAAATTAAAGAGTGAGGTTATTAACTTTTGTGAAATTACGTTTTTGGCGGTATTCAAAGAATAATAATATTAGTACTAAATATACTAATTAATTGTTTTGAAAAATTAATCATAGTTAAAAAGGGTTATTTTGAAATATTTTTAGTAGTTTTCTAGTCATTATTATCAAAATTGGAATTTTGCAGTTGGTTTTTGTCATATAGAATTTTTTTAAAAAAATTGAAATTATTTAAATTCTAATGCAGTTAAAAAAAAATTTAGTATTTTTCCCATAATGTGTGAGTATTAAAGATACATATATATATATATCTATTTTTGGGATGAAAATAAAAATTCATGCATTAGAGGGTTTTAAAAAAAAGTAATCTCTTTAAAAACTTTCACAGGATGAAATATTCATCTTAGAAGTCCATTCTTTTTCTTTCTAGACTTTCTTATGCCTTTTTTAAGTAAGTATTTAATTTTACAATTAATAATTAATTAATACTTGAATTCGATTTATTTATGATATTTTTAATGACTTATAATTTCGACGCGTTAATTTTTTTTTAACGTATCGTACTTGTCTGTCAATTCTTTATGTCATACCTTTTTAACAAAAAAAAAAAAAAAAAATCTTTAAGGTCGGTCGGAACGGAATTTTAAGGGCAGACTATATGGACGGAAATCTCTGCTATCTCATTAATCAACTTTTTTTTGTTATTTCGAATTGAAAATAGAAAGTTTTTAAAACCTTATAAATTAGAAAATATACACTCTTAAAACGAACGAGCGATTTTAACTCAGTCTGATTAATTTTCACTCCTCCAGTCTGGAAAATGCACTTCTCCTTTTGGAGTGGATCCTTTGTGTGTTAAACCTCCGACAGGATCACTCCAAACGAGTGATTTTAACTCAGTCTGAGTTAATATTCATTCCTTTCCACTAAAAATGCACTTCTCCAACTGGAGTGGATTTCACTCTTTTGTTTTAAGAGTGTAGTGTTTTGACTTGAACTTTCTTAAACTGCTTGGATTTTCTTATGGTAGAAATTTTAATTAAAAAAATATTATAAAATATTTTTATCTGTTAAATAAATTTAAATACAAGTTAAAATTTTATATTTACCTGCATTAAAAAAAAAGCATTGACTTTTTTAAAAATGTTTTTTAACGACTACAGTGGAAAACATGAAATGTTTATTTGTCGGCTAGACATATTGTCCTCCAGCGTTAACAAAAGTGGTTCAATAATTAAAAAAAATACAAGCAGAAAATTTTTTACTTAATAATCATGCGAAAAAACTAACTCACGTCAAATACACAATTTTAAATTTAAAAAAAAAAATCTTACTCACCATCTTATATATTTTATTCCTCTCGGCGGTCAATCATCTAAGGCACAATCCTACAAACACATTTCTCTCCATGCAGAAACATCGATGAACAATGAGAAGATATAAAACCGTCCTTGGCCTTCGGGGTAAAACAGGTCCCCGCCCCTTTACCTGGCCTCGTGTTCGCCCCGCCCACACGACACGCCCCTTTGAATGGGTGTAGGTACGGGTGAGGCGGGGCTTGTAGGAGACAGGTAAGGGGACTAAGAGGGGTCGACTACTTATGTAATGTAGGAATGAGTGGAAATTCTGGAATTGTTAATATGCTTAATCTGTTTATTTTCCAAATAAGATAATTGGTAATGAAAAGATAAATGTTCGGAACTAGTCAATTTTGGACAAACAAATGTAATTTTTAATATACCCCGAGTCAGCGAGGAGATTTTTCATAAATGTTTTTCTAATTTGGCTGGCAAACAATGCCCATTATCTCCCTTTCCATCAGCACCGTTAAAAAAATTGCATGCTCTCAGTAAAAAAAGTAATTTTGGAAATTGTATTGACTTTTTTATAAATCATTGACTTATAGCCTTACCTCACTGCCAAGTCCATCTTGTATTATTATTTTAAAAGAAAATGTTTTGTATATTTTCTCTTCACTCGTATGGCATTCCAGCAATCCCCAGACTGTACTTGTTATGTTATAAAGAACAATTGAATAATTAAAATTAAAAAAGAATAATATTATATCATTTATTCTAATTTGGTTAAGTGTCCGTCGTATTTGCTTCTAATAAACATTATTATACAATTATTGTGCTGTGCTGTGCTGTGCTTGGCCTCACCGTATTTGACAACCAAAAGTTATGAAATATACCTCATATATTCGTCTATGTATTTCTCGAATCTAGATCCTTTCTGCTACATGAACTGGCTGCACTGATAATTTGAAGAAAAAGTTTCAACAGTTAATAATACTGTTTCTTGAAATGAAAATATGCTTTTCATGACATGTCTTTAGGCTTTAAACAGGCATGCTGAAGAACTTTCAATCAAATCTTTAGGTACAACAATGACCAACACTATTCTTATTCAACTACGTATCCTCCCACCAGCAGTGATAATTATACACCTCAACTTCAATATACAGTGATTTTAGCCTTTTATCAAAACCTAGTGGTTTATTTAGTTGTTAAAGGTTTTGTGTCATTTTTACATTCCATTTTAATCTTTTATTAATCTTTAATTTTAATCTTTAGAGTTACTTAGTGTTTAGCGCAGTATGGCCTTAGATGCCCTTGCGCCATTAAACCTAAACATCCATCCAATATGCCGTGACAACCTACAATAAAAGATACGCCCTTGCACTTTTTACTCATCTACATTTGTGGACGTCCCCTTACGCTCTCCCATCCGCCGATGTTCCGTTCCCCACTCGGCCACACCACTCCGCTCTCGGCTTCCAAATCAAGCGGTCGCTCCAACACAATCCCACCAGAACAAACATTTAACACAGCTTTCTTTGGATCGTAACTATGTGCATGCCACCACCAAGGACCTAGTTGTTTGACAGCACGATGTTCGCGTACGCGGGGCCCCCACATTACACGCCCCCGACATCGTACATCGCCCCCACGGTAGGGGGCATGCCCAGTGTCGTGGGGGGCATGGCAGGGGTTGCCCCTGCCCCCGCGCCCATGCCTGGGGCGGCTTCGCCCCATAGCAAACGGAGGAGATTTGTGTGAGTATTTTATTGTTTGGCAATTAGTTGTGTAATTAATTTTTATTTAGTTATCATGTCGCCCCCGTGGTGTTATGGTTATACGGACTGCAGAGCTAGGGGTCTGGGTTCGATTCCTGGATAAGGCTTGGTTGTAAATTGTACCCATATCAAGTCTTGTAATTGGGTGAAAACCTGTTAAGCTGTGTGTCCTAATAATAAATAGTGGAATTAATTGAAAAAATTTGTGAATGCTATTTACTGTTTATATTGCTGAGTAGGTGTGAGCGTGTATATTAGTATAGTTTTTTTTAATGTCGGACAATTAGTTTTTGGGTTATGTAATTTGTTCTTATTTTTTGTGATCATTTCTTTTGGGGATGATATTTACTGTTGACATTGAATAGCCCTTGTGTAGTTCTAGTGCGACGATATTCGAACTAACCTAACCAACTGTTTACATTGCTAAGGATATTTGTCTGATCAGAATTATATTGGTGTGGTTTTATTTGTCGAACAATTAGTTTTTAGGTTGTGTAATTAGTTTGTCTTTGTGTGACATTTCATTTGTGGATGATATTTATACTGTTTACATTGCTGAAATTTGTGTGAGCATATTTTAGTGCGGTTTTAACTGTTCGACACTTTTAAGTACATTAGACTTGTGGTCACAGTACTTGGGCCGCCCCACTCAAGTCATTCAGTTGAACAATTCGCTGTTTGATTTACGTAATTGGTTTTTATTTGTGTGTGATTATTTCTCTTGTGGATGATATTTACTGTTAGCATTGCTGATGGGATTTTGTGGGCATATTTTGGTGTAGCTTAATCGTTGTTGGGCAATTTGTTTTTTAGGGTTTGTGTTATTAATTTCTATTGTGTTTGTGTGCGATCATTGCTTTTGGTGGATCGAGTATATACTGTTCACATTGCTTTATGTCTTTTTTACAGTGACAGTTATGTGGGGTTTAAAGTTAGTTGCATAGGTAACAGTAGTTATGAATATCGCTGTAGGATGGAAGTTGAATGATAATTTTGTTTTTTATTCTCTGAAGATTTCATTAAAAATTCATTTATGTTCCACAAAGCATTCATCTCCCCCACTGATTGTATAAATTCATGTTGGGGGTCATGGTGTATAATTAGCCCCAGCGCTTATTATGCCAACTATTCTTTGCCGTTTGTAAACAATTAGTTTTGGTAATATTTATCTGAAATATTTTCTGTTAACCTTATTTATTCCATATCGCTTGCTAAATTCACTCGTGACTAAAGAGTCCATTTAATTGAAAAATGGTTAGTTTTCATTAGTATATCGAGATTTATTAATTAGGTTTCTTTAACGGCGTAAAAATTGTTTATTAAGTAAAAAAATCAACCGAAGTGAACAATTATAATTATGTCAACCGACCCTAAAAAAGATGCCTTGTGACAAAGCATCAACGATTTTAAGATGTTAATAAACGTAAAGTAAAACCTCTTTTTAATTTTTTATACAGCTAATTAATTAATAAATTTAGATGACTTGAAATAGTTGTTAAAAGCATTATTTCACCAATACTGATTTTTTGTTTATTTAAAAATTATAATACGAGGCATTTAGGCTTAGCTTGTTTTATTTATTTGATCGAGTATTTATAATGTATTTTATACTGATGTTGGGTTTCTTGCAACAGTATTAAATTGCAGAATTAAACTGGTTTAAATATTTCTGAGGTAAAATATTCTAAATCTGAAATTCGAAAAATAGTAGATACTAAAAAGGAAAATTTTCTTTTTATCCTTTATTTCCTAAAATGTATTCGTTTTGTGGAGGATTTTTTTTTTTTTTGTAAAAAATAATTACAACGGATTGCTTCATTGCGTTTGAAAATCTAAATTCCTTGAACCAATATGTTTTGATTGCAAAACAGTTCAATGAAGTGTAATGTAATGTGGAAAGTAAAGATTAGTTAATCACCTAGCTCATAGTTCAAACAGAAGGAAATCTCCGAGTCACACTAAATCAACAATTTATATATTATCTACAAATTACCAGAAATGAGCAATTGGGCATATCTTAAACAATGTAGTAAGGACACTGAACTGCTGATTGAATAAGCTTTCATAATTATTATAGTCTTCTCTGCATTTTCCAAACTTAATTAAGATAAGCTTTTAATAATAAAAGATGAGTTTATATAGTATAGTATCTTTAATTTTATCAATTTTATATTTTCTTATTCTACTACATCAGAAGTTTTATTTTAATTCTGATCTTTGTATTTGCAAATTGATACCTACTTATAACACGCTAGTTCAAAATCTACAACTGCTCTATTGATGTCAAATATATTAATAAACAAGACTATTTAATAATTAAAAAATTTACTTAATATTTTTAATTTTATTAATATTTTTGTTTATTCTCATTGTATGACATTCGCCTTAGTTAAAAAGAGGAAAAAAATGACTAAGTCTTAAAAGTTTTACTTTAATATTAACATCCTATATTATTGCATTGGTTAAAACTAAAAATCTTCAACTGTTATATTGACTTTAAATATACATATTTAACTAATAATTTAGTCATTCTCGCTGTAATTTTTTTGTTGCATATTCCATTAAATATTATTGTCTTACTTTTTAACGCTCTTGACGGATAAAAATGCCGAAATTTTCTATTTCTATGTTAATTAAATTTGTAATTATATCTTAAGATTAGGCGCTTTAAATTATCTTCTTTTCTGCACCTGCCTTCTTTCTGTGTCACAAGCCTGAAGATCTTAAAAAAAATAGTAATCGTGTTTTTTTTATTTTATTTAAATGGCTTATTGTGATTACACGATTGTTTGATAAGGGGAATGGTTTAAAAGCGTATACTGTGTCTTCTTATTCCCAAAAAATTAATTATTTGGGGGAAAAAATGGAAATTTACTTAAGGGTGATCAATGGACAGGGAGACGTACTTTTATTATTTACCCGTATCCATTTTGTTAGTAAATTATTGTGTTTTGTAAATTTTTAAGTTTGTAAATAATGAAAATAATTTTATGCGCTAATTCGCATGATTTTCTATTTTGAAAAGATTGCTTTGATAGGCCTTGGCCTTCGTTTTGCTTCAATTAAAATAGGTACACGACACAAACATTGGTTTTAGTGAAATTTTCTTTAAAAATTAAACAAATCTTCTTCTAAGATCTCAAAAAATACAATGCTTCCAAATCATCTATATGTAGAAGTAGATAAAAATTCCACTTTTTTTTAAAGTAATATAAATCTTATTGCCTTTTTTGTCGATAATTTAAAAAATTCAACACTTTTGAAACTGTTCATTTACTACAACTTTCCATACTAAAAAGCATTCATTTATGGCAATTTCGATTTCTTTGTCTCCTGGTAATTAGATTTTTTAATTTCAACTCTCCTCCGCACACATTTTCTTACATATCTTCGTGCTCTGTTCCGGCCTTCACTTGAAATCTCTGCACCTGCCTACCTTCTGGGTCCAGACTCCTGTCTCTTCGCGCTATAAGTGATGCCTCTTTTTGATTTTTATATTACCGGGGATTAGGGCAATTAATAAGCGTCAGAGATTGGGATTTCCGGCAGACTTTCGTAAACTGTGGCCTCATTTTTTTTTATTACCTGACATTGACTTATCCAGGTATTTTTTTATATGCTGGAGTCTGGTTAATCGAGTTTTTATATCGGTATTATGTTCAGTTTTATGGTTTTTCAAGTGAAAGTTTTGGGAGATTTCTACCAATATGTTTTTTTTTCCCCGTTTGCTCATTTTATGCAGCTAGAAATATACCACGCATATATAAATCTCTGTAGTATAACAGAATTTATTAGATGTTTCGTAATTAACTGGAAGGCATTCCTTGTTATAGTTTGAAAATAAGTGGAGAAAGCTACTGTTTGAGGTTTTGAGTGGCAGCAGGATTGCTGAACGAAAATAAATTATTTATCTTGCCTCGATCTGTAAATCAATGTCTACGTTATCTGAAAGAAATAAAAAATTATTTCTCTAAATCAAGTTTTTGGTTTTGAATTTCAAATTGTATATCTTACTAAATAAATTATATCATATTATTATTCGTAGATAAATTAATATATAATTATTGTTGTTTTCATTTAAATATTACCATAGAAACAGCAAATAATTCACTTTTGGTCAATTTAAAGAATTTATTGTTGTTTAATAAAAAAAAATCGTACTTGGTTTCTGTAACTTTCGTAAATCTAAACAAACATTTTCTATTGCAAATGTAACATAAAAAAAGTCTTTATACACACTTTTACCTATGAACTCATTCCTTTGGAACAAACAAGCCAGCAAGTGTATTTTTAACGACTTTGCCTCTCACTTTAGACAAACTTCCCGACTTTAAATACCTAATAAATTTGTGTTGGTAGGTAGCAGTTCCCTCAGTAGGCTGTTTCCAAAGCCTACCGTGCAGAGAAAGTCTAATATTTCCCGCACGTTTTCGTGCATTTCTGGTTATCAGTATGTGACAACTATTCTAAACTCGAGTGGAGTCTTCTTTTGGCGCGTAAATAACCGACTCGGACGCCAACAGAATTCGAATTTATGCCGTTTTTTGTTATTTTTATGCATCAGCTGCCATCTTTTTTTGTAAAAGGGCAATTTATTAGCCTCTAAAGTACGATTTTTTCTGGTTGGTAACTAAATTTGTGTTTTTTATTTATCTTGTTTGTTTCACATAAACTTTTTTTACTGTGACTGAACTCATTGGACACAAATGGAATTTGAATTAATAGTAATTTTTGTTCTTTTTGTTTTTGTGTATTTCATTCTTGATGCAAAGTGGATGCAATAAATGTTTTTAGGTTCTATAGATTATTCGGTTATAAATTTTAAAGAGCTTTAGATACATTTACATTAAATATTGATAATTATTTTCTTCAAATAAAATTTGGTGTCCTGAAGGAATTAGCCAATGTCATAAAGGTCTATAAATTTTGTAATTTAACAAACCACGTTATTTTAGTTGAGAGTAAAATGTAAACTATTGCGATTAAAGTTTTTATTCAATTCTTATACAATATACATTTCGGAATTCTTTTATAATTAAGAACTTAGTATTATTCTCAGTTTTTGAATGAAAAAAGATATTCGAAGGATTTATCCCATAGAAGTTTTTTTTTAATAATTTCAAATATTAAACGATTCAAAAGGCACAAAAAAAAATGCCCTCCCTATTTCTTGCTAACAAGATGAACATTGCAATGACTTCTATCAGCCTGACTTTTTATTTAGAATAACTTCAACCAAGCCTGCAAAATATGCTTTTTGTCATATTTGTGTTCTTTGAGGATGTTATTAATAGACATTATATTATAATCGGTTTGTTTGGTTCTCGGGAAATTTGTTGTCGTCTTTTGCCATTACCTGTGTTAAGTGTTCCGTACGAGCCAGCAAGTTACCGCTCCCTTGCTCCAGAGCATTTCTTGAATTGGCAGAGCGAAATAGTTTTATTCGTGACTGACATACGGCGCCTTTTGAGCAAAATGAAGCAGCTCACACGGAGGAGCTATGCCATTTTGCATCCAATCAAGAATATATATTTTGATACTGATTTTTAGATGGAGTTTGATTGAAAGTGGTGTAAGTCTCATTGAGCTTTGTATTAGTCTGCTTCTGTTGAAGTGTTGCAAATTGTAAAGCTCGTTTTCACTGCTTTAGATGGCTTGGTGGAGCGCGACAGTTTACTACTTTACTTTGACATGAATTTAACTGACACTGTGATGATTTTGGTTGTGTTAGGTTGAATTATCGTTGGCGTTGGCGACAGGCATCATACACGAACCGACACTTGAGAAGGCACAAAATGCAACTTTTAATGGCGACATCGTATGCAGCATCTGGACTTTGTGGCTAAAGATATGGCGAACTAAAGCTACACATGGGCTATTACTTCACATTTTGATAATAATTATAACATTTGTAGATGAAAATTTAAAAAAAAAATTCTACCGTATTGTGATTTAAAATGACAAGATGTGCCTAAATTTGGAACCAAAACAAACTCTCCAATTGTTATAATTGTTTTTGTTGAATTTAACCACAGAAGTTTTTACTCATTAGTAAAGGCAGAGCTGCTATTAATTAAAAAATGCCCATACTTAATTTTTTTTTATTTAATTCGAAGTTATTGCCTTGAAAAGCTTGGACCAAAAATAATAACCTTAAGGGCCAAAATTACCCCATTCAAAGACAATTAAAAGTTATAACTTCCAAAAACATACCATATCGTTATTCATTTTCATTGAGAAAATGCCGCCTTGTATTAAAAACTCGGGGCTGGGAAGCCCAGTCGGTTGGGCACTCGCCTAGCATGGGAAAGGTCCCAGGTTCGGGTCCGGGCATCGCCGAAATAACTGCCGACCTATAAACGGCTCGTGCAGCCAAAAATGTCCGACGAAGTGTCCCCGTGTAAGGGAGTGCACGTTAAATATCCTTCAAAGTCCTAACACTGCGTACGATGTCGCCCTTAACGGTTTGCGTTGGGTGCCTATTCAGGTATGGTATCGGCTCGCCACTTGACTGTGGTTCTAAAAACCGTCGCCAATGCCCCTCGTGCACTCTAGTGCTTAGCGAGCGATAATTCAAACCAAACAAAAATAAAAAAAACTCAGTTTTAAGCTAAAAGTTACTTAGAACACGTGTCACCAAACGAGCGATTCCTACAGCTCGCTGCTTACGGAAATTCTTGAAAGAATATATTTTCCCACGTTATTTTTGTTGTCTCAATCGATGATGCCATTTTTCTTACATATCTTTTCCCACCAATTTCGATTATGTAATAGTATAAGTAATTATGTGGTTGATTCATGCGATTTAAATATGCCTGATTATTTTCTGATGGTAATTTTTTTAAAGGAATAATTTTACGCATTGGAATGCGTTACTAATGTAAATGTTTAAGGAATATGGATATTTAGTTTGAGCTAATATTTGTGCTATACTATTACTTAAAACTTGCAAGTATAGATATTCAAAACAAGACAATTATTAAAATGGAAAAAAAATCTATATTGGAAATATGGCAAACAAAAAACTACTTTAAAGATTGTTTAAAGCAAACATCAGTATTTCTCTTCATGCCCAAGCACCTTCCAATCATTTAAAAAAAAAATGCTTAATTTTTTTCAAGCTATGTGAAACTATTTCTAGTCAAGGATTGCTGAACTAATTATTTAAAGCAAAACAGTATTTTTTTAAAATACATAATGAACCTTAAATATTCCTTCAGTTTCGTAGGAGCTGGGGAGCCCAGTCGGTTAAGCACTCGCTTAGCATGCGGAAGGTCCCAGGTTCGGGTCCAGGCATCGCCAAAATAGCTGCCAACCTATAAACGGCCCGTGCAGCCAAAAATGTCCGACGAATAATACCCCGTGTAAGGGAGTTTACGTTAAATATCCTTCAAAGTCCTAACGCTGCGTACGATGTCGCCCTTCCTTAACGGTTGCGTTGTGTGCCTATTCAGGTGTTGGCTCGTCACCTGACTGTGGTTCTAAAATACGACGCCCGTCGCCAATAGCCCTCGTGTAGCTCTAGTGCGACGATCAAACCTAACCTTCAGTTTCGTACTTCGCAAAAATATTTTAGTCGTTAATAATTTTTGTTTCATATTTATTTTGTTGACACAAAATGTTATTTTCGCTAGCCATTTCTTCCAAAAGTTTATTATGAAACCAACCTTATCCCTTAATACACACAATTTCTTATTCAAAATTTGTTTTAGAAATTCCTTCGACAGTTATAATTAACAGTCCAGAATGCTTCCATAAACATTTCCATTCCGATTTCGTCTTTTCAACAACGATATCTTTGTTACCGAGTAAGACATGCAAACGCCCATACAAACATAATGCATTTATTAGGTTGGCAGAAAATTGAACGAACGGTACACATGCAAAACCAACAATGAATTCATCGCGATTCCAAGTTATCGAATTCAATAAAATTTACTTTATATCCTAATGTAAGAAGTCTGAATGGTGTCGCTTTGTTCCGGTGAAATTCCTGCCTATTGGGGGTTTTTCTTTAAAAGTTTTCAATTCGTCACCAAAGCATGGATAATTGCGCCAAGATTGGAAGGGTGTCGATACATTTTTTTTTTGGATGAGAGCGTAAATTTGCAAAAAAGTATAACCCTAAAAATTGACGAAAATTGTGACACAAACTTTTGATTAATTTTTTTTTTATTTTACATTTTTTAGAAGTTATTTTGTTGACATTGAAAGTGCATCAAACTGTTTGTCTGTCGGACAAATCGAACAGACAGAATTGAACAAACAGAACATTGTCGGACATTTTGGATGTCCGTGATTAAAAAAATATATATAAATATGCTAATAAATATTTTTTGTAGTTAATACGTTAGTTATTTTATGCCTAAGATATCTAATGTGGTGAATCTATCGCGTAATACAAGAATTCTATGTTCTTATAATTTGTGCATAACATTTGGATTGGACATCTGCTCTTTGCAGATGATAGACAATTGCATTTGTACGATTTTAAATACTTTTGGTGAAGAATCGAAAACTTGGCGTGAACCCCCGATATCTATTTATTCCCCTTGTTATGTTGTAGTCAGACATTTTACGTGACAGGTTTCATTGATTGAGTTTCCCTTCTTGTAATCAATTTAAATCTCAACAGCAAATGGTATTTTATATTCGTCGACAAGTTTTGCATGTGAATGCACCGCATTTTTTTCTTCTTATCGGCGCCTCGCTCCGTCAAGTGTAATATAGAATGATGGTTATAACAACGCTATTCTTACTGCTGAAAGCATTCTTTTCCATTTGAGACTTTTTGTTAAACTTTTTCAATACCTTAAACCCGAAATTAGTTTAAATTGGATTTGAGTTATCCTTTTACTCAAAACTGAAATAGGCTGTATTTAGAAGTAAATAAGTTTGAAAACATGTTTGGTATTCATGATTTATTTATTATTCATGTTTATTTAAATTTTAGTTTTGCCTGACAAATTGATTTTATTGGTTAAACATACGCTCGAATAAGGTTTGTACTTACAATTTAGCTTTTAATATATACGAAACCAATTTTTTCGTTTCCCAAATATTTTCAGTTTCTTAGTTTTTTTTTTATTTCTTTTAAGAGGTGGAACTTGGACTGAAAAAATATCAATTCTGTAATTTTCAAATGTTTTTAAAGTGTTTATATTTCTTCTTTTACAAATTCTAGGTTTCAGTTTTTAAACTTATGGCTTCTTTTAGAGATGAAAGAGAAACTTTTTATGACAAAATAATGACTACAAGCACATTTCTGTGACAAAAAAATAAAAACTTTATCTTCTTGATTGCTACTGCAATTTTACGTATATTTTCCCACCGAACGGATTAGAATTACGAACATCTTGGATTCATTATTTATCATATTCTTCGTGGTCATCCATGTGTTTCGTTTTGTCTTTTACAAAATTCTATACTGTACAAAGGAAACAAATGAGTGTGCGTGTGGCATTTTCGTTTGTTCCATGGAGTTAATCTGCTTTTCCTCTCATTTCAATAATTTTCATTGTGTCATACTTTCCTCGAATAGTCATTTCTTTTATATTTTAGCCTTGGTAATGGGAATTTTGTACAACACAAACATTAATTTTGTCCATTTAACTATGTTTCCCAATCTTTTAATTTAATGTGTGTGTTTTTTGTATGAAAGCGATTGATGACTATGTTTGTTACACTAAGTTGTGTTTTCTTTAAAAATTAAAGTACAGATTTTTTCCGTAGAAATTTTGTAACCGTTTTTTTTTCTACGTTAAATGGAGGGAATTAAATGGAATGATTTGAATTTAAATTGGTTTCGAATACAAGTGAACGAATTCCACTTTTCGTTATTTTTGAGTTAACAGCGAAATTGCTTGCACTTATGTAGAATTTCAGGGCAATAGTGTTAAAAGTTCTAGTTCACATAATATCCGCTAGGACAGTAATATTAGAAATATTTAGAAGGTAATTTTTTTTACAAAGTTAAACTTAAACCTCTGTAGAACAAAGAAGCTTTTTGTTTAATTCACTTGTATTCGGTGCCCTCTGAATGTCGTAAGCCAAAATCGGACAGATTTTTCTACGTGCAAAGAAAAGTTTATTTTGAGTGACAATTTTTCTTTTAACAGATACGTAATTATTGTTGCCAACCGACTGTTAAAGCCGATACAAAAAAAACCCCTGAATAAATACTTTTTTTTTCGTTTTTTCTCTAATGGGGCTGCAATATTGGCGGTAAAGCCTTTGCAGACTTGACACAATCCCCAGAACTGAGAGCCATTTTCTTGTGGCACCATCTACACGACTCTCGTTACCAATTTTGACGCCCAGCTTACAATGGATCTGAGCTCTCTGTGGATGTTAAAGTATGACGAGAGAACTCAAGCCAGATAGGCTCTTCATGGATCTTTTACATGCCACATAACCATATGACATGCGCGCCCAAGATTTTCCCATCCAGAAAATCCGACGACTCAGCCGGGGCTCGAACCCTCGATCTTGGGCTTATGAGGCGGACAAGTTTAATCTCTCAGCCACAGAGCTGCTAGCTGAATAAATATTGAAAGCTAAAAATGAATTTGATGCATTCGAACGCATGCTTTTTTGTAAAATTGAGTAAGGTATCCCAAACCTCAGTAAAGATATTTACTTTGATTGGATTGATAACTTTTTCTTTTATCAATTTCTTACAGCCCCCAGTTTTTGTTCAAACAATGTAAGATTCAACGTCCATATTTCATATTATGTTCACAGAAAAGATGAATATAATAAGTTAGTTCGATAGAATTGAAATGACACACAAATGTCAATATATTTCATTTCCTTCTGTCAATATAGATATTGGCTTGGCTATTGATGGTTTCTGCTATCGTGACTTTTCTAGTCAATGTGTATAAATGCATGTGATTTCGCTCTTAAATATTGACACAGCTACCTATGGTAAATTTCTACATTTCCCCAAACATTTTATTGTAAGTTGATTCGATTTGAATGGAGTTTCAATGAATTAGTTCCTTTTTTAAATTATCTTCGTGAGGTTTTAATGTAATAGTATTCCTATGCGTAATAACTTTAAGTAATGTTATGCAATATGTATATTTTTAGCGATAAGGGTTTAATATAGAGGGGTTTTGTTTAAAAGTTGCATGATCACAATAGGTCATTAAAAAAATTTAATGGCTCAATTTATTGATTACCAGAAAACATTTTTTTATTTAAATTAATATGTCTTGTCATTATACCTTGTCTAGCCAGAATGCGAGCTTCGAAAAGATTTTCTTCCTTGATTTTCTAGGAAACGAGGGGAGCATCGCTTTTCTAAACTTAATGCGTATGAGGTTCTGTTGTGGGGTTAACAATCCGTACTGATACAAACTGTAGGGTGGGGGAAAACACGCTTACACCGTTTCGAAGAAAACCAAGCAAAGGAATGGAGGAAGAAAGTCTTTTTGAAGTTCGTATTCTGGCTAGACAAGCTATAACTGTTCTCGAATGTTGTATTATTTTTTAATTGAAAAAACTCTCTAGTTAGGCACGTCTTACATTTGACCATCTGTGTTGTTGTCTTTTAAGTCAGTTTCATATTACTTTTTCAAGGGATAGTTTTCGATGATTTATCTTTTATGAAAAATCTCTTATAGTCTTGAATTTGATTCTATTTTAATTTAACTGCATAGTTTATATCGGCCCCTTTGGTAAAACCGATTTTACAGTGGCGTTTGCTTCCAAATAGCCTACTTACTACCGCATTTCCAACTTGGGAAATATTCCTCCGTCTTGCGATTCCCTTTGTTATCCCCCGGTCTTTATAGGATTCTCAAAAAGGAATCTTCGTGACTACTTAAATGAAATGATATGCAACAGTTTTTGTGTTCGGACAATGATGCCCGGAGCGGTCATTGTTGAAGTTCTCGCTTCTCTCCGCATTTAACTTGCGAATTTCAACAAATGAACGACTAATTTTAGATTTATCCGCATATTTTTTTATTCTCCACTGGCGTCGGAAGCTTTGTGTTACACCACAGTCCCGATTTTATTACCATTTTTAATGCTATTTTTCTGTATTAAAATATGTAAAGCTCCGTATGCTTTGATCGATTGTCTGTTTTTAGTGTATATTTTATTGCGTATTTTGTTGTTTGTTGCTTGAGATATTCTGAGCGGTTTCTATTGTGACGTTTATCTGCTCGTAATTTTTGTCAGCAGGGATTATCTGTTTAATAATGATTCTTTACCTCGGAGATAGCGGGTATATTTCTATTTTTTCTCGGTTATAAGGAATAAGAATTCAACAAGTAGGTTGGTTACTGTCTCTTGCTTTCACATACACGCAAAAAAAACCCTTCAAAAACTAATTATAAGTAACCTAAAATTCGGTTTAATTAACTTAAATGGAACTTTTTACATGCCAGTCGTTTCACTATTCAAAAGTGTACAGGTAGGGTAGACTGACCACTGACCAGTGAGTGAACAGGCCCCCAGTGAATGAACATTTGGTAAATACAATTAAAAAATAAGGATTGAAAATCATTCCACTAGATGGATTGGCAACTCTGACTTCCTCCCATCTAGTAGGAAGCTATCTGACATATGGTTGGTTGTCCTGGTCTGGTGTTTATTCACTGGCGAAAGCAGCTCCTTAAACGTTCATTCACTGGTTAGTCTGCCCTACATACTTTACATTGATTTGCAATAAAATTCGCTTAATGGCTTAATTACATAGCTATAAAGCCAATTTTCTATAGACAGCCAATGTCTTAATAACACAACACGTCAATATTTAGCAGATAATAACTTGCATCCTTATGAACATCGATCAAAACATTCACTTTAGGTCAATTTCTGTGACAAAGTTTATCTGAAAGCAGAGTTGGGTATAGAAAAATTGTAAAAGTTACATAAATTGTGGTAATCAAGCATTTAGTATATAATACAAAGTAATAATTAGGGAACCCCTGAAATTTGGAGGACCTTTTCCCGGGCCTATCAGGTCCTATTGTAGACCAGGCCCTGGGTGTATGCATTTCAAAATCATAGACACATAGATATGGTTTAATTTTAAAATAGACTCGCGTGTCCACCCCTAAATGCTGTCTCTCGCTTCATTTCTTCTGCTCTTTTTGGTTTGGTTTGAATTATCGTCGCACTGTAGCTACACGAGGGCTATTGGCGACGGGCGTCGTATTTTAGAACCACAGTCAGACTGCTCTTTTTGGTAAACAAAAAGGTAAAGTACGATGTCGCCAACATGTAGTTCGTGTGATCGAGCAAGGTATAGCTTCACTTTTTAATTTCTTTATTTCTTAGTTTGAATTGTTTCTCATTATTTCCAGCTTATTTCTTAATCATGTAAATTATTTCATTTCTAGAATATTCTAGTCTAGAAGGTTCTACTTCTGTATACAAAGGATTGTAACCAGCCAGTTGGGTTATTAAAAGTCTTGAGTTGAATAATTCGCATGTCCACCCCTAAATGCCGTCTCTCGCTACATTTCTTCTGCTCTTTTGGCCAAGTAGCGCTTCTGCAGATTCCTCCGATCGATTGGCGGGCGTGTAAGAAGTACTATAATCTCTTGCTACCTGTTTGTGTTCCTTGCTGCCTACCCTTCGCAACACGCAATATTTTCCATGCTCAACTTTGTTTCCCTTGACAACATCTCCTGCTTTTTTTTTATTTCTTTTAGATGTTTTTGTGTAATTTTTTTTTTTGTTCCCACCCTCCGTTGGAATTGTAGCAGTTGTTTGATTCTATTTCGGATGTGACCGCTGTTTAAAAGAAGAATGTTTTGATTGGGTGTTCAGGGAAAGTTTGTAGCACATAAATGGAGACGAAGCTATTAAATGGACTGTGTTTTAATGAGCAAAGCTTCATCAGGATAGACAAGGGGGAAAGGGCAATTTCGAGACTTATTAACATCTTGCGACGTGGCGTCCCCATTTTGAATTTTTTTTAAACCTCCTCACAATCAAAAACGTTAATTAGTTTCGAAATTGACCCGGTCCTATAGAAAAAGATCCAAATATCAATTTTCAGCCTTTGATTACTCGTATCAATCATTTATTTCTGTAAAAAACGAAGATGAACGAAGGTCAATACGATATTAGAAGAGTTCTTAAATTTTTTTTTTTCAAACTTTTCAAAAAGTTATTTTAGTAGTTAATTTTAGAGGCATTTTGAATTAAAAACAACGTTAAAATAATCTGTTAATTACAAATAAGTGATACGGCCCTTTTTGTTGCATTTATAGCACAAAAATGTGTATTGAGTTTGAGGCGTGTCCCTAAGTGACTATTAAAAATATTTTTTGTTGCGAATCATTATTATTCGTTGCGAATCATAATTTTAAGTATATATTTTATATGAAAAGTATGTTTAGATAAAGAATATAGGTGTAGGATTTTGCTCGGGTCTTAAGAGGTTAAACAATGCAAGAATTTTTTAAAAATTACTGTGGCTCCCTTAAGATAACAAATTTATTTTGAAATTAGAAAATCAGAATGGAAATGGGTGTATATTTTGAGTGATCTCGCCATAAGTTAAACATATATGGATGTTAGATTAACTTATTCCATATTTATTTCAATTGTCCTTCACTTCGACTGCAGCCTAGCTGAGACTTAAAGTCAAATTAATGTTGTGATAACTATGGTCAGACATTTGATAAAGGTATAGACCCATTTCTCATTATCTAACCCAAATCGTCATACAATTCTAATTGTCCATCTATCCTCTCCTCTATTTAAACTGTCCGTGCATGCGTATTTACAGTCGTTCAAATTATCGTGCAGTCCATGGTTAATGAATTCTAGGTGAATTTGTCAAGCCAACAATCTGCTATGCATGTTCTCCGATACTCGATTGCATACTTGTTTACAATTACATGACATGGTCATTATGAACTCCCGATTAATGTTCCTGGTAAACGGTTAGTTAACCCCTCTTCTTATGGTTGAAATATGGGTAGTTTTTATTTAAATGCCTACTGAGAATTAGTGTTTGTAAATATTTCAGAGGCATGAGAGAAATATAAGTTACGCACATCTAGAATAAGCCCTAAACTAAATCCATGTAACACTTGTTCCGTTACGATGTACTTCAAATATTTAAACTTTTCTCGTGTTTGCAACCCGTGTTTATAATTATTTCCCGATAAATGTTGTTACATGGGTAGTTCTTAGTGAAATGTCCATTGAAAATTTATGTTTGTTACTTTTTTAATGTAAGGACGTAAACATAAGTAATGCACGTCTGGCCTAAATTAATTCGGCAACACTTGATTCGATACGACGTACTTCAAATATTTATACTTTCCTTCCCTATCCCAATGTTTCCAATAAGTGTTATCAACCCCCGTTCATAATGAATTCCGATAAATGTTTCTGGCAAACAGTTAACCCCTCTTATTATTATTTGATGTCATATGGGCGGTTTTTAGTGAAATTTATATTGCAATTTTGTGCTTGTCTTTTCAAAGGTATGAAGTAACGCACATCTAGAATACGCCCAAAATTAATTCCTTAACGCTTGATTGGATTTCAAATATTTAACCCTCTAATGCATGAATTTTTATTTTCATCCCAAAAAAATATATATGTATCTTCAATGCTCATACATTATGGGAAAAATACTGAAAAAAATTTAACTGCATTAGGTTTTAAATAATTTCAATTTAAAAAAAAATTTCCATGTGACAAAAACCAACTAAAAAATTCCAATTTTGATAATAATGACTAGAAAACTACTAAATATATTTTAAAATAACCCTTTTTAACTATATATATTTTTTCAAAACAATTTATTTGTATTTAGTACTAAAATTATTATACTTTGACTTACGCCAGAAAACGTAATTTCACAACAGTTAATAACCTCCCTCTTTAATTTTGAATACACTTTAACTACTGTCATTTATGAGTTTTATTATTAACTAAAACTTCAGAATGGAATGTAATAGATGAAAAAAACACAAATTTGTCAAGATTGAGGTCTACTTTAATAGAATAAAGTGGATTATGTAACTTGTTACCAAACGGTAACAGTATGCATTAGAGGGTTAAACTTCTCCCCCCCCCCCCCCTACTCCCACGTATACCATATCCATATACATAACCATGTTTCCAATACGTGTTTACAACCCATGTTCATAATGAATTCCCGATAAATGTTTCTGGTAAACAATTAGTTAGCCCCCCTCTTCTTATTGTTGGAAGTCGTGACGCAAGCCGTACGCATAGGTGAGATCCGGTACCGATGATTTCTATCTTGGGAGATGTTGGGGAAGGGAGCAGGCTTCACCTGCCGGGCCCATTATTCTCAATTATGGTCCATCCATCTATGCTGAGATCGATGGCAGCTGCCGCCATTCAAAATGGTGGAGGCGCCCCCGCCAAGTTTGGCGCGAAACTGCTGGTTGGTGGTGAAATGTAATTAAAACATTTTAAAGATTATTTAAACTTTTTTAGATTTTAATCAACTTTACAAAAAGAAATGTGCAGGATTAAAATTTTCTTTTCTTGTCTACTTTCCTTATGTTAAGACATTTTTGGCAAATTCATTCTAAATTTAAAACAGTTAGTCTTAGTAGAACTGTTTGTCTTGAAATTTATATTTTCATCAAAATAACGAATGTTGTGATTTGATATTGCTTCAGCTTTTCGGTACTTATTGTTTTTATAAGCGTTAGCTCTCTATTATTTTAAATTTCGAACTTATGTATTCTTATTTTAGTGGAAAATGTATTATTTGTGAGTACATTTTGAGCTCATCGACGCATTTTAAATTGGCGAGCGAATGGAGTAGTTCGTAGTTTTGAGTAATTGAGTGGTTTTTTTTAAGCAAAAGTAATTTTATAACAATGTTGCTACTCGTGCATTGGCATTTGGCGACCATTAGCCTCGCATTTGGCGTCTTTTAAAAAGTTCACAAATCCTGCAACCTTGACCCGGACCTGCCGCATCACCCTAGTGATGGACGTTGGCTCACAGGGAATGGGTTTTCGTGCGCATCGGGGGGGAATGTAATTTCGATTCTAATTTTCTCGCCCCCGAACATCCAACAACCCCATCACCCTTTTAAAACTGGGCATTGGGGAGCACCGCTTTAAATAAATGATCCCGCCAAGCGGTAATGAGCCCCGGCCTCGAATCACACGCGTGTTTTAATCGAGTGGTTTTCGGTTTATGGGGGGACGGACCTGTGCTAAGTAATTTATTTATTCCCGATATTCTGTACAAGTTTCGATTGTTAGTTGTTGCGTGGAATCTTTAATCTGTCGTGTGTTAACTAACACGTATTAATAGTTATGGGAGTGTAATGAATCTTGTTGAACTCTTGTGAATGAATTTAAACTCGTTAATTTGCGTTATGAGTAATCGATAAAGAGTAATGCAAAGGCGATGGAGGGGAAGTTTTGTTATTTATGTAAAAGAGTTCTGTACTTAAAATCGATAATTTCATCTTATTGATATTATTAAGAATTATTTAAATTATTCTTTAAACAAACCTTGTTTTGTATCAGTTTTTATTGGTCTTGTGTTATTTTCATACAAAGAGAGAAAGAGGACAGAAAGAGAAAGTAATGACTATCAGCATTAAAATATCGTATGCTAAGTTTTCGAATCAGAATGAGACAGTTATATATATTTATAAAACATAAAAATAATGAAACTAATAATAATGTAACAGTATAAAGAGGCAATAAAAAGCTATTGAGAGAACATAAAATCACTATATAGGGTGCTTCACATATTTTTTTTTATCTGTCGGGAAACTGTATTGTATGCTTTTTAGAACGGTTTTTATCGGAACATCGCTAGTAAATATTAAAAAAAAAAAACGCAATCCATCAACCAGGGCTTGCCCTTGACAAGTTGGGATCCTGGGCACTTTTCCGAACGATATTGTTACTTAAAATGTATGCTGCAAAGCTATGACCTTTGAAAGTAAGACCCATCATCAAATTTTGAAAAAAAAAAAACATTTGGGCTTCTTATAGTTGCAGAAAACTTAAATATCTATTTAATTGTAATTGAGTTCGTTATAAAAGCCAACACAATTGTGAGGTGGGAAACAAAGAGGTTTAGAGCTAATTTTTCAGGCCGTAGGCCTAGGCGATAGTCAAGGCCTGCTATCCACTCAAACACCTTTAAAATGTATCACATTTACTTATTTAACCACGAGATTGCGAGAGAAAGAGAGGAAAGAAGCCACATTTTGAGGCCATCCGCAGCTACCTTCACCAGCTACCCGTCTTGGTGGAAGGCACAGAGTTAAGAAGACGATTTAGATGCTGCTGGACAAAAACCGGTTCGCCAAATGAAGGCATCGATCGCTTTGTAGTAAGCCCAAATAACACTATCTGTTAACCATTTGGCGCTATTCTGCAGTGTTGTTTGCATAGCTTCATCGACTTGGCGATTTCTGACCCTCTAATAAAAAGTATAATTGCAGGGATTTTTCTTACCTGTTAAAGGAATTACTACCATCCTGCAGGATTCGTGCGCCTCCTGAAAAACTCCTGAAATTTCATTTTTTTCTTCCTAAGAGCCCTTATAACTCCAGAAATTAGTGTCTCATTTCCTGATATATTTTCTCTCTCTTGAAAAAATTTATGACAATAATTGTTTTTTTCACTTTTTTTCTGCCGTTTTTTTTAAATAAGTACAGCGCATTCGCAATAGAAAAATAGAGCTTTGACATCGTGGTAATAGTAAATATCCCAGAATGCACCCGAGAACTCTTTAGAAGATTTTGCCTCTCCTGTTTCATGATTTGAAGTGCAGTGAAGTAACTAATACAATACTAAACAAATATATTCAATTTTATTCATCTTTACCTCCTAAATTTACATTGCTTCACTCCTGAAAAACTCCTTAGAATCTCTTGGATTTCACTATCATAGATCGAGTATGAACCCTGATCCTGTGTAAATTCAGATTTCTAAATACAGCCTATACAACTACTGAAACAGTCATTTGATTATGAATCAACACTTTTTAACTATTTGCACTCCAGCCTAATAAAAAATAGTAGGAACCAATAACTCCAGAGCTATATTGAGATTAACTTGCTTGTCGCCAATGCAGCGACAACGGATTACTAACATACGAAATGCCGTGACAGCGGAGTGCAAACTGTTACAGAATAAAATGCTGCGTTTTACATTGAACCATCAACGTTGAATGAGTTGTTTATTTCATAGAGTTAGGAAGGAGGAGTAGAAGGGTATATAAGTTCAAATGGTTTGAAACAGGGCTGTCAGGTTTTTCGAGCTACTGCTCATATCATACCGGCACTGAGGTATCCCAAAATGCACCGCTTTACTGGTTTTTTGAGCTACTGCCCATGACATAGTAACCGAAACTGGCACTGAGGTATCCCAAGATGCACCGCTCTGGCCTGCTTCTTTTGTGCGTTACAGCGCACATACATGGCCCGCTCTATTCTCTTTCCTAACTCTATTGGCTTATTTATGTTACTTGGCGACTTTCTGACGGCTTCACCTTATTCAGCGCCAATCATCTCCCCGTCTTCTTCTCATCTCCATGGTAGAAAACCGAGAACCAGTTTCTGCCTTGGTCCATTGTCTTTCCACCACACAAAGGAAGAAGAAGAAGCGTGCGTGATGGCCAACCTTCTCACTAGTTCCGCCTGACCCTGCTTGCTGCTGGGGGCAAACGGCCCTTTCCTACGCTCCGATGCACTCCTTTTCTACCCTAATGAAGCCGGCCATTTATTTCGGCTGCATTTAATATCGCGACTGACAATGCGGCCGGCTAAAATGCAGGGGGGTTTCGCTTCTGATATGTTTTATGACATCTGAAAAGTCATAAGAAAAGTAATAAAAGTAATTCTGATAACCAGAATCGTATGATTGATATTAATAAGTGAGAGTCAAGTCAATGGAAGTTGTGTTTATATTTTAGAAGTGACAGTATTAATCCTATGTTGGGTGCAATTTCCTAGCTCCCGTACGCTGCCGTTTATTTCGGCTGCATTTAATAGGTCGTCTGACAATGCGCCTAGGCTGAATGCCGGCACCGATTTCGCTATGTTTTATGACGGGCAACACACATCTGCTATATATATTTACAGATTTGTTGGCGAATAATAATTGGCGAAGCTGAGTGACCTTAAAAGTCATAATAAAATGTAATCCTAGTAACCGAAATCGTATCGTATGATATATTTATAAGTGAGAGTCAATGGAAGTTGTGCTTACATCCTAGAAGTGGCACTTTTAATTATTGGGCGCAATCGGTCCTTTCCTACGCTCCGATGCACTCCTTCTCTACCCTAATGAAGCCGGCCATTTATTTCGGCTGCATTTAATACCGCGACTGACAATGCGGCCGGCTAAAATGCAAGGGGGTTTCGCTTCTGATATGTTTTATGACATCTGCCATGGTTTGGGTACAGATCTGTGTTATGTCCTAATTGGTGATTTTAAAGTCATAAGAAAAGTAATTCTGATTACCAGAATCGTATGATATGATATTTATAAGTGAGAGTCAATGGAAGTTGTGTTTATATTTTAGAAGTGACAGTATTAATCCTATGTTGGGTGCAGTTTCCTCGCTCCTATGCGCTGCCACTTATTTCCGCTGCATTTCATATCTCGACTGTCAACGCGGCTAGGCTGAATGCCGGGACCGCTTTTACTATGTATTATGAGGGGGGGGGGGGGACATCTGTTTTGGTTACGGATTTTAAGTGTGTGTCTTTATTGGAGAAACAGTGAGTGACCTTAAAGGCCATTATAAAATTAATCGTAATAACCAAAATAGTATCATATGATTTATTTATAAGTGAGAGTCAATGGAAGTTTTGCTTATGTTCTAGAAGTGACACTTTTAATTGTTGGGCGCAAACGGCACTTTCCTACGCTCCGATGCACTCCTTTTCTACCCTAATGAAGCCGGCCATTTATTTCGGCTGCATTTAATATCATCGCGACTGACAATGCGGCCGACTAAAATGCAGGGGGTTTCGCTTCTGATATGTTTTATGACATCTGCCATGGTTTGGGTGCGGATCTGTGTGATGTCCTGATTGGTGGTCTTACAAGTATAACCAGAATCGTATGATATGATATTAATAAGTGAGAGTCAATGGAAGTTGTGTTTATATTTTAGAAGTGACAAAATTAATCCTATGTTGGTTGCAATTTCCTAGCTCCTATGCGCTGCCATTTATTTCGGCTGCACTTAATATCTCGACTGTCAACGCGTCTAAGCTGAATGCCGCTTTCGCTATGTTTTATGACGGGGGACACATGTTTTGGTTACGGATTTTAAGTGTGTGTATTAATTGGAGAAACTGTAAGTGACCTTAAAGGCCATAATAAAATTAATCGCAATTACCAAAATCGTATCATATGATATATTTATAAGTGAGAGTCAACGGAAGTTGTGCTTATGTTCTAGAAGTGTTACTTTTAATTGTTGGGCGCTATCGGCCCTTTCTTACGCTCCGATGCACTCCTTTCCTACCCTAATAAAGCCAGCCATTTATTTCAGGCTGCATTTAGTATCGCGACTGACAATGCGGCCGGCTAAAATGCAGGGGGTTTCGCTTCTGATAATGTTTTATGACATCTGCCATGGTTTGAGTACGGATCTGTGTGATGTCCTAATTGGTGATCTTAAAAGTCATAAGAAAAGTAATAAAAGTACATAATTCTGTTAACCAGAATCGTATATGATATTTATAAGTGAGAGTCAATGGAAGTTGTGTTTATATTTTGGAAGTGACAGTATTAATCCTGTGTTGTTAGCCTTTTCTTGCTATTACCAAAATCTTATCATATGATATATTTATAAGTGAGAGTCAATGAAAGTTGTGCTTACGTCCTAGAAGTGACACTTTTTATTGTTGGGCGCAATCGGTCCTTTCCTACGCTCCGATGCACTCCTTCTCTACCCTAATGAAGCCGGCCATTTATTTCGGCTGCATTTAATATCGCGACTGACAATGCGGTCGGCTAAAATGCAGGGGGTTTCGCTTCTGATATGTTTTATGACATCTGCCATGGTTTGGGTACGGATTTCTCTGATTTCCTTAATTGGTGATTTTGAAGTCATAAGAAAAGTAATTCTGTTAACCAGAATAGAGTCAATGGAAATAATGGAAATTGTGTTTATATCCTAGAAAAAAAGTGACATTATTAATCTTATGTTGCGCCCGATTTCCAATCTTCTATTAAATGCCATTTATTTCGTCTGCATTTAATATCTCGACTGACAATGCACTCTTAAATCGAACGAGCGATTTTGACTCAGTCTGAGTTAATTTTCACTCCTCCAGTCTAGGAAATGCACTTCTCCTAGAGGATTGGATCCTTTCTCCAACAGGATCACTCCAAACGAGTGATTTTAACTCAGTCTGAGTTCACTCCTTTCCAGTGTCGAAAATGCACTTCTCCTACTTTAGTGCATTTCACTCTTTTGTTTTAAGAGTGTATGCCATTGTTTGGGTACGGATCTGTATGATGTCCTAATTGGTGATCTTAAAAGTCATAAGAAAAGTTATAAAAGTAATTTTGTTAACCAGAATCGTATAATATGATATTTGTAAGCGAGAGCTCAATGGAAGTTGTGTTTATATCCTAGATGTGACAGTATTAATCCTATGTTGGGTGCAATTTCCTAGCTGCTATGCACTCCTTTGCTGCCCTAATGAAGCCGGTCATTTATTTCGGCTGCATTTAATAGCGCGACTGACAATGCGGCCGGCTAAAATGCAGGGGGTTTCGCTTCTGATATGTTTTATGACATCTGCCATGGTTTGGGTACGGATTTCTCTGATGTCTAAATTGGTGATCTTAAAAGTCATAAGAAAAGTAATTCTGTTAACCAGAATCGTATGATATATTCATTAGTGAGAGTCATTGGCAGTTGTGTTTATATTTTAGAAGTGACAGTATTAATTCTGTGTCGGGTGCAATTTCCTAGCTCCTATGCTCTGCCATTTATTTCGGCTGCATTTGTAATTTTGTGTGGCTCCGCTCTTTTCCAAAACCAAACATTATTTGTAGCAAATCTTTAAAAAGCATAACACTTGCGAAAATCAAAATGTTTCAACCAAAATTAAATGCCTTCAGTGCATTTATATGGGAAACCTATGTTTACTGTTTGTTTTGCAATCCATGCATTTCAAAACAACTTTTCAAATAATAAGTTTTGTTTAAATACTGAAAAAATGAAGTTTTAGGATCATAAATATACGCTCGTTCTACCTATCTCCCAAAAATTTGGTGCGGCCCGCAACATCACCTAATATTTCAAAAACTAACATTTAGGCCCTTTTGATGAAAAATTTTGACCACTGTTCTATGCGCTGCCATTTATTTTATTTTTAATGTTTGAGAGAGCTGACATATTGTTGTTTCGGATTTGTATGTGTGTGATATGTCTAAGTTGGAAGGGATTCTTATAAAATGTTTCCCCTATATGATGGTATATTTTGCTCCGAATTTTTCCTCTTTGATTCTACTATACTAAACTCGATTGTTAGTTTTTGCAAACGAAACTGTCCAGCAGCCCTGAAATGCGCTGCTCGCTACTCCCCTTCGTTATGAAGCTAGTTGGCCAATTATTTATGATGCAGTATATTATGAGACCGATCACTGTCTGGCAGTTTAATCCAATACGACTGTTAATCGCAGGATTTTACCACCAATTGTGAAGCCTGTATCCGCTGTCTAATTTTTTTTTAATATGGGGTAATTGCTGGTTGACACATCTGTCGAGTTTCCATTGAAAGCGTTTTTGTTATTTTAATGGTTTTGCAATGGGTGAATCTGGTGGCAGGAAATAGATAATAGACAGTTGGGCAGCAATTAAGAGATCGTAAATTGGGACTGGTTAGCTTTTCTGACCTATCATCAAAATAATCGATTTGATGAAATTGATTTTTTTTAAATGCCACCATGATGATAATTTTAAGGTATAAAGAGCCATGTGTTAGCTTTTAGTATTGTGCATTATAATATTTCCATCCAAGCCATTCTATCGCCAATCTAATGAGATAGTTTATGGTGGTCTGTTACTTTTTTATGCAATGAAATTGAATGATCTTGATAATTTTATTCGTTTTTCAATATAAGAATCGAATTTAATGAAACACGTATTGCCTATAATTATATACAATGAAATATATATTACTAATGTATAAATAGCTTATGAAGATTTAATTCAACTTATGCATTTCTCTGTTTTTATAATTATTTTCCCATCCAGTATAAGTTGCGTTTAGAATCTGCGCGAGGTCATCGGTAGCAGTCATTTGGATATGCAGCAGCGATAATTTTCAGGAAATGGTCTCGTTAACCCTTTCAGTCCCAATGACAATTTGGCATCATCATTTTAGAATTTCTTTTTTTGATCGTCTATAACCATTTATGATATCAGAAAGCACATAATTTGATTCTAAAAACTTTTTTCTATTAGAAAATATTTTTTATTTATCCCATTAGATGTTAGCCCGATTATGTTTTTTTAATTGTGTTCAGAAAGATGATGATGCCAAATGGCATCACTGAGGCTGAAAAGGTTAACAATTGATTACTTGTGTCAAAATTAACATACACGTTTTTCTTTGTTCGTACTTTTTTTTATTAAACTAATAGTTGTAGCAATTTGGACTTTTCATTATATAATATAAACTATGTAATCTTTCTTTATTTCGCCGGAAATACAATGATAGAAAGTTAAAATTTTGGTAATTTTGTAACTGCCATGTCTCTGTGACCAGCGCTATTTCTTCCAGTAAAGCCTGGAATTATTTTAAATGTTTTAGTGAAAATATACAAAACATTTAAATCAAACAGCCAGTTATTGTTTGTAAATATATGGAGTTGCGTCTTATTTATTAGTTTTCGAAGAAAAGCATAAGAAATTTTACATTGAATTATAATCAATACAAGCAGTTTCCTTATTGCCTTAAAATCGTTTTTCTAAAGCTAAGTCCACACTACGACAATAAAAACTGACAAGAAATGCACGCGCATGGAAATGCATATACAATTTTTTTCCAGGCATGCGCGCGCACCTACCTCGAATGGTACAAATTGTATATGCATTTCCATGCTCGCGCATTTCTTGTCAGTTTTTATTGTCGTAGTGTGGACATAGCATAAGTGATATACGCCTTCAGTATTGCAAGGTTAAATCGAATTTATGACCATAATATGGACCAATAAATTAACTAAATTAAATTCTAATTAAGTAGTTTTTTCAGTTCATATAACCTTTGACGAAAAAAAAATTAATCGTACTAATTCCGATAATTGTAAAAAAAAAATAACACTTTCCTTTTATTTCTCATTACCCATGACTAGGCGATTATTTACAACAGGAAAACACCGAATAAAGCCCCCTTCATTGTTTTTAACTTTAAAAAACGAAAAAGGGAAACTTAGGTGTCCCTGTAATGTCTTGAGAGTAATTGTTTGTTTCCCCCCTAACTCTGAAGTTAAAAGATTTGTTACCGAAAACATCGGTCGAATTTCAAGTAGCCTCTTTCAAAAATTCTCACGTCGCCATTCCAAGGTATTCGAAGAGTTAAGGAATGCATTGTGATAAAATGGAGGGGGGATTTGCATCATATTAATATTTTACAAACTTGTTTATCTGATGAGGTTAACTTGTGACTTTTATAATGTGTCCTGTGGTGGAAATATTAGGTTTAATTCGCATGTGAGACGCGTCGTAACGCCTTTTGGAAGACAACATATAAAACGACTTTCGAGATGGTTTGTGGACTTGCAAGAATGTATTTCTGTAATGAAATGCATTTTTATTAGGGTTATTTCAACGCGATTGGAAATGATAAAGAAACTAGTTTGTGGTTATTCCAATAATTCTGTACAAAAATAGAAAACATCTTTAAGTCAATTAAATTAAGGATTTTAAACTTTTATTAACACTACTTCTGAAAATTTTGCTTGCATCGTTGACGGATTTTTTGTAGACTGGTTTTTTAATATGAATTTCGATTTTTTTTTATTCTTATTAAAAAATTGTAAATTTTTCTATACAAAGTCTAAAAAAAATTCTTACTCCACATTAATTTATTAATACTGTGAAAGTGTAGAATTTAACTAGCAGCACTAGAAAACGTCTTCCATTCTCAACTACCAAGTAAATGTTTCATGTAATATATTTTCGCGCCGTGTATTTATAAGTACCAGATTATACGCGTCTAATTCCTCTAACCGTTTTATGGGGTTTTGAATGTTATTACGCAGGCGCCAAATATATGGTTTTCTGTGCTAATAATTATTATTGTCATCTTTATTAACAGTATATGTCCATAAACGAATATCATTACTAATTTTTTTATGGAAAAAATAAAAAAAAAAATTTATTTGATGGTTTTCCTAAATCTTTATTTACAGCATATGTCCATAAACAGATATTGTTAGTTTGTTATGAGAAAAAAATTATTTTCTGATAGTTTTTCTAAACATGATTTAATTTGTAAAAAAATAACTGTTATCTAGTAAATAATAGTTGATACACTCCACTATAATTCATTTTTTTATGAAACCAAACTACCCCTACTACTTCCTGTGTGGCTCAAACAAAATCACAAATTCATGTTTACTCTACAAAACCCACCACAGCATGTAATATTAAACAATCCCGGGCTTAAGACAACCCAATGCATCATCCGTTTTTATGGCCAGTTTAAATTTTTAGGGAGAGGAAACCAAATCTGGCCGTCCCCTGTGTTTATTACCATCTCCTTCTTTATTTATTGGCAAAGCAGTGCGGCCCCATAAACACAACAGCGGAAGAATCTACCTTCACTATCTTGCCCATAATGACGCAGTCAGGAGGGATGGAAAAGAAAAAAGGAAGGCTTCTTGTTTACCTGTTTGGAAAGAACAGTTTTAGGATTGGATTTACGCTCCTTGCCAACCTAAGTTGGGTAAAACCCATAGAAATATGCTATGGAGAAGATCCTTCCGCGCATGTAAAGAGTTCCATAAATTATTTGTGAATCCATCCACTAAACATGTTTAAAACATTAATTTCGTTTAAAGTCTAACAGATTTGAATACTATTTGAGAAAATTTGGCAATTTTATCAGAATGAAGTGTTTTTTTTTTTTGGTAAAATTGTATTCAGATCATTTTGTATGTAAATATTACCTGACAAGAGTTTCCAACTAATGGACCAACCGCGCTTTCCCTCTGCCTTTTTACTCTTTGTTTTTACCCAGGTAAGGAGTGTATGTGTATTGTTTGAATTCGTCTGAATGCGTTTTGAAAAATTTGAATTAAATTTCAGGACTTGTATCCAGTTATGTCGTTTTGATAAATGTTAGAATTTTAGTTTCAGCATGGAAGTAATACATAGACATTAAAAATAGTATTTCGAATATCTGAATAAGGTTCTGTAACTCTGAGTTGGAAGGGCTGTTTTGTTGAACTTATTATTAAAGTAGCCTTCATTTAAGCTTCTTTTCTCTCTCTCTCTCTCTCTCTCTCTCTCTCTCTTTCTTTCCGAACCCATGGACTTGCTAATAAGATCATTGTCTTTTTACTTCCATTTACTTTATTGTCTTTTTTTCCATTATCTGGCCACTTTTTAGGAGAGATATTGCCCACATTTTAAAAGAGAAATACTGTAAAATCCAACAGTATATCCTTAGATAAACATTGTAAAATAAAGTAAAGATGTTGTTCCAAAAATTGCGGACAATTTACGACACAAACAACGATGTACGATCTTATAAAATTTGGTGCATATGAAAACTCTGCATTTTCTAGTGACTCAGGATAAAGGGGAATATTTGACAGCTTCTGTCGTTTTAGAGACCTGTAGCACCTTGGCAGCTTTTAGAACCTAAGGTCTGACTTAGCTCCTTCACCTGCAGACTGAAAAACTGGAGAGAAAAAAAAAGAAATATTGTGTTTATGAGGGCAGCTTTTATATATTTTTTCATTTGTATTAATTAATATTTGAAACTAAATTAAAATGATGGTAAATTAATCTTCACAACCTTTCATCGTATTGTTTTCTCACGAGCATGAAATTACGAACATCTACAGACTCTTTTTATTATTTACAGTGAATACTGAGAGCAAAGAAAATATTTATATGGGCATTACCATACCTACCATAACACCAATCCCAATTACTTTTACCAAAGAGCAGCTCCCCCCAAACAACATGAACTACCCCACCCCCTGCATCGAGGTATCAGGCGGTATCTCTGTGAAACCACGTCCGCAAAGCCCGCCGGAATCTATTGGATAATTTATAACATTTCTTCTGGGCTCCTCTCACCTGGGATATACGTCCGAGCTCGGATCGACATCGAACCGATATTGAAATGCATTTCTTTTCTTTTTTTTCCTATCTGGAAATGGACGGCTTTTCGGAAATTGAAGAACTGGAGGAAAAGATTTCGCACTATCTGGATTGTCTTAATAACGGAAGGGGATGTACCTTTTTTTTTTCTTCTTCCCCATTTGTAGAGTGGATGGCGGGTGAGATAGCAGATTATTTTCTTATTTGGTGAGATTTATAAGCACTTGCAATGTCGATGATGGGATGAGATGGATTTGGAAAGTGTTTTGCTAATGATTGCTGAGGGATTTTGTTTCCTGCAACAATTGTAAAAAATTGCATGAGTTTCAAAACTGCCTGAATTTCTGGTTGTGCAAGTATCGTTTCGGCCGTTATAAGCCTCTATTTTTTTAAAAAAATAATTTGAATTTTACACAATAATATCATGAATTATTACTAAACCTGCATAACTGCCCTTTTATTTAAAAAAAGTTTCACATTCAATTTATTATTTTTTAATAATAATAATGCAAAAAACTAGTCCTGGTACGTTTGTTTTTTCTGCCTCAAGAGAGAGAGAGAGTGTCCAATAGATAAAAAATTAGTTTTACAGTATTTATGCTAAGCATGCCTCAAAGTTATTTACTTGGCCATAATTGTACCATAAAAATAAAACCAGTTTTACAGGATCAGTTCGAAGCGTGCCTCGATGTTTTTTACCCGGTCATAAGTGCACCATAGAAATAAAACCAGTTTTACAGGATCGAAAAGCGTGCCTTGAAGTTTTTTACCCGGTCATAAGTGCATCATAGAAATAAAACCAGTTTTACAAGATCGAATTAGAAGCACGCCTTGATGTTTTTTACTTGGCGATAAGTGTACCATAAAAATAAAACTAGTTTTACAGGATCAGTTCGAAGCGTGCCTTGATGTTTTTTACCCGGTCATAAGTGCACCATAGAAATAAAACCAGTTTTACAGGATCTGTACGAAACGTGCCTTGATGTGTTTTTTTTTTACTTGGTTGGGTATGCTATGAGCAAAAATAAATTTTACAGTATTGAATTTAATTAGTTTGTAATATTTTATTGCAAAGTATGCCTTACTGCCAGTTGAGAAGCCAGGTTCCACCCGTTTAAATGTCATATATAATATTAAAGTAGATCAGGTGTTTTTTTAAAAAGTTATTTATTAGTTAATATTGCTTTTTGACAAATCAAGAAAATTTAATAACTGAACTGCATTAAAGATGTAGGAAATGCAACTCTATTATGTATGCGTTTCAGGTGGCCAGGTTTTTAATGAAAGCAAATGCTATAATTAACTAATTGCTTAGTTTTCATTAACGAATAGTTCAGTTTGAGTTTCAGTCATGGAGATAAAGACATTAATATTTTATGTCCTATTTTAGGCTTTTATAAAATTATTTTTCAGAGCAGAACCATTTAAATTATTCATTTCACACCTTTACATTTTCTATCAAGTATTATAACTGTTTCTCACAGTATTCCACTTAATTTTATTAAACAACTAGCAAATTTATACCCGTACTTCGCACGGATTAAATAAATATCAAATCGATCCAAGTATGTGTACCATATAACCTGTTATAAAATCATAAACTTAAGTTATTCTCTTCCCACTCGTTATCAAGTAAAAAATCTCAATTAATTGCCCTAATATTCTAAAATCAGAAATACGCTGTAAAATGTACTCATAAATGTCATCACAATTCCCTCATAAATACATAAAACCTTTTAACTCTTTTGGCTCGTTTTGGGTAAATAATTTGGCGAGAAAATAGATATAGCTACAAACACACCCATTATACAGCTCTAACACAACGACCTTAGCATATCCAACCAGCTTATAAATTATTTAAAAAACATTTTGCCCATTTGGCGAGTTTTAATAAATAATTTGGCGATATTGGCAACATATTTGGCGAAACAATAAAGACATAATACCCTTATATGCAGCTCGTGCGATGACCTTTATTAACCACATCATTGTTCAGTAATAGCTTAACAATACATTTGCCCGATTGGCGAATTTTTATTATAATTTGGCGAGAAAATAAAGACCTCTAGCTAGACCGCAGCTCTAGAACTTATAGGTTAACTACACATTTATTGCCTGAACATGCATATTTGTAATCAACAGAACCATCATTGACGAAATCATCAACTAAACCCATAACAAATCCAGGAATCAAGACTTGTCGGAAATACGTCACTTGAAACATATCAATTATTTTCAAATAATGAATTTAGTTTCTGAAAGTTATGGCAACACAATAAAATAAACATTTTCAATTTTATTTATTTTCGTTGAAAGTTTTATTTAATTGTTTCTTCAGGATGGCATCAGGAAAGTAAAAAAATCGTCGGATTTGAGCCAAAGTGGTGTAGTTTTCCCAGAAAATTCGAATTTTCTCTAAAAATAGAACACTTTGAGCTCTGAAAGTTCTTATTTTGTAACTCAAGTAGGAAATACGCATTTGTGCCAAGTTACGAGTCAAACAAATGTCTAGTTTGTGAGTTTCGGAGAGACATACACACATACATACAAAACTTCATTTTTAGTATTATAGATGTGACCAAAGTTATCGCAAATATTCTAAAAAAAAAATTTATATACTTTTGTTTAATTAAAGCGTTCGTTTAAAAACGCAGTAGTGTTTGGTGTAATATTCCATTCGGCAGTTCTATCTTTTTATTTAAGTTTTTGTAAAATATTATAAAATTTAAATTTTGTTTCTACTGCATACAGATTCTTAACTAAAAAATCGTCCATAAAATGTTCGTTTTTTAAATATATATATTTAACTTTGTCAAATGAATTTTAGTAAGCAATCATAGAAATTAGTAATTTGCTCATATTATAATTAAATGGCAGTTAAATTAGCACATATATCTTCAAATCATCTTAATTATGCCAGGTCAAAAGACTAAAATGTTTCAACTCATTTTCTTTACCTATATCTCATTACTTCTCACAATAATATATAACTTCAATTCCTATCATAATAGGCCATTAATTTAGTGAGTACTATTCAAGTGTCGACTTAAGTGTTCTTCGTTGGTGTGTCAAACTTACATTCTTTATTAATTCATGTTCCGCTGTCGGAAATACCATTTCGTCGGTGTTTAATTGGATCGCGGCTAAACGGAAGGAACTAGAAGCCAAACCCTCGTTTTGAAAAATCGTCTGCTAACAGGGTTCGTACGCCTCCTGAAATTCCTGGAAAACTCCTGGAAATTATGATTTTTTTTCCAGGGCCCTGGAAAACTCCTTGAATTTTACTGGGACTCCTGGAATTTTGAAATTATTTTAAAAACTCCTGAATTTTTTCATTTAATGGTTAAATGTTTTAAATAGTTATTTTCCTTTTTTTTTAATTTTTAAAGTAAAGTGTAAAGTAAACTGACGAAGTCATCGGTACAATTTGCAGACGAGGCGGTGAAGACAGGTGATCTGCCTTTGATTTCAAAATCGAACGCATGTCGCCGTAGTACTTCTGAAAAGCAAACTCTTCTCAGTACAATTGAGGCGATGTTAAAAGAAAAGTATGGGGAACTAAAAAACTAGAAGATTTAAATTTGTTAAAAATTATAAAAGTGGATTTATTGTTGAAAGTCATTCCTTTTGTTGTCATTTTGTGTTTTCTGTACCTCCTGGAAAATTTTTAGTAACTCCTGGAATAGTCCTGGAAAACTCCTAGAATTTTTTTTTTCCTAAATGTGTATGAACCCTGTGCTAAAGATGAGAGTTAAATAGGGAATGCCATATGGCAATGTGCACGGAAGTAGAAAAAAAAAATCGTTTGTTTGTACACTTATTTCAAGGGAATAGTACCAGTTCTCAATGAAAATTCGATATTTAATAAATGTTTTAGTTTCGAATTATAATTTGTGTTCTAGAACAATTAAAGAGGAAGAACGTGCTAAGAGATAAAAAGGTGAAAGCGAGAAAATTAGCTTTGAAGTTTTTCGTTGCACTTAGATACGTTAAAAACGACACTTAACAAAAGTTCAAAAATACACTTAACTTTAAATTTATATAAAGGGGGGAGGGGATCTTGTTGACTTTAACTAGTCACTAAAAATATTCCAAAATGCAGTTGGTATTTTTATGTTTTTTTTTTAATTTTAGAATTAAACTTTATTTTTTCGTAGCACTTTTCTCCTTAAAGTGTTGGCAACATTGGTCCCATAACCTTCCAATGTTGCTTCTCCATGCGCGTCCCGTCGTTAGCATTGGAGGTCACGTGATCCGCCACTCTAATACTTTAACTACGATGTCTATGCGTGTTAACGATTAGAAGAGTTTTTTTAAAAATGTCACACAGCTTGGAATCGCACTTCCTAAGAGATTTCAAATTAATTATCTTTTTGACTATATATGAGCTAATTATTGTTGATGAATCTTCTCTAGAACAGACATCGTGATGTAATTGAGACCTAATTCGATGAGAAATTTGTTCGAAATTGTTCTTGGCGTTTTGTAGCATGTGTTTTGTGACTTGAGGGGGATTGGTTTCTGGATATTATGTTTCTTTGCAAATCCATTGCATATTTACTGTCAAAATAGTCATTTTAGTTTCAAAGAAAACTTTTTTTTTACAACTGATACTTAAATGACAATTTCCTTAACCCTTTCAGTCCCAGTCATGCCATTTGGCATCATCATGTTTCTATTCATATTTTTTTTAAATAATAAGGCTGACATCTATTCGGATTAATAAAAAATATTTTCTAATAGAAAAAGTTTAAGGAATCGAATATTGGCTTTTTGATATCATAAATGGCTTAGACGATCATATTTTTTTTTCTAAAATGATGATGCCAAGTCATTGGGACTGAAAGGGTTAATAATAAATTGCATTGTTAGAATTAATCGAAAATATTTCCGTGGTATAATTATGCGTTTTGTATTTGCACTTTAAATTAAAAATTTCATATTATTTGCACCCATTGTTTTTTTAACACTTTCTTTTTTAAAAAAAATTTGCACCAATTATCCACAACCTTATATTTATTAATTTAAGGGCAAATGAACCCAATCGACCGCGGGTCTCCAAACCAAAGTGACTCTGTGTTAATTCAATGAGAAAAAAAAAATCTGGAGCCTCATTTCTCCGTCTTAATTGAATGTTTTTGCAAATGGCTTGTTGTATATGAAAAATGTATCTGACTTACAGGTCTCTATAATCCCACATTTTGAAATTAGCTTGGAAGATTTTGTGTAAAATTATTTATTGAAAAATTAAAAAAAAAATATGCATTCGAACCCATTTCAAAAAGTGGGATTATAGAAACCTGTAAATCAGAAACAAATATCGTATATAAAAGCCTGTTGAAATATTCAATACAACCTTAGAAATGTGGCTTAGAAAATATTTTTCTCCATTGGTTTAGCACAGAGGCACTTTGTTTTAGAGACCCATGGCCATTCGGTCTCAAGTACTAATTTTTTTTTTTTTAATTCTACAAACCTGGGCCTGTAACACGTGTTCTTTTTGTATTGCAGTTCTGATGAGGAGGAGGGCCAAGGGCCTAAATTCGGTAGAATGGACGATGACAATATGCAAGACAAGGAGAGATTTGCACGGTGAGTTGCTACAACTACGACTGCTTTAACTACTGCATTTACTACTACGACTACTTACATCTACTTTGTGGATTTCATAGATATCATAGTTAGAGTATTAGATTGACAGATCACGTGACCAACGACGGGACGGCATGGATACATAGAGATCTTAATTAAAGTATCAGAGTGGAGGTCACGTGAGCTATCTATGCTAGCGACGGGACGAGCATGGGGGCCGCCATCTTAGAGTTCGGGACCAACTTTTTTAAGTGGAAAGTGCTTAGAAAAAAATAAATTTAATTCTAAAATATTACAAAAATTACTATAAAAATACTAGCTGCATTTTGGAATATTTTTAGTGACTTTAAAAGATCTTGAAACGCTTTCTACTATTTTTATAATATTTATTTTGTAATTTTAGAATTAAATGTCATTTTTCGCGTATTCTTCTTCTTAATGTGATGGCGATGGCTGCAAGTTGCCAGTGTCGCCATCGCATAAAGAAAAAGAATGTTAGGCAAAAAATAAAATTTAATTCTAAAATTACAAAATACATATTATAAAAATACTAGAAAAGCGTTTCAAGTTCTATTAAAGTCACTAAAAATATTCCAAAATGCAGCTAGTATTTTTATGGTATTTTTTTAATATTTCAGAATTATATATTTTTTTCTAAGCACTTTCCACTTAAAAAAGTTGGTCCCGAACTCTAAGATGGCGGCCCCCATGCTCGTCCCGTCGTTAGCATAGATAGGTCACGTGACCTCCACTCTAATACTTTAATTAAGATCTCTATGCATGGATACCAGAATGTGAGGGCAATGGGGCCAGTGTTGCCATCACATTAAGCAGAAAAATACGGCGGCGTCATCGAGAAAAATCCCATCAAATTCTAAAATAAAAAATAAAAATACTAGCTGCATTTTAGAATACCTATATTTAGTGACTTTAAAAAAAACATGAAAACGCTTTTCTGGTATTTTTATTTTGTGTAATTTTAGAACAAAATGGTGTTTTTTCGTGGTATTTTTCTCCATGTGGTGGCAACACTGGCCCCTTGCCCTCACATTCTGGTCTCCATGCGCGTCCCGTCGTTAGCATTGGAGGTCACATGATGTGTCATTCTATTACTTTATGGTGGATGTACACCTTAAATTGTGGAGTGGAAATAAAATTCTATCTTAAGAGTGAATGAGTCCGAATGATCGCGGGTCTCCAAACCAAAGTGCCTCTGTGTTGGAATCAATAGGAAAAAAATGTATATTTTCTAAACCACATTTATAAGGCTCTATTGAATATTTTTACAAACATCTTTTTTTATGTGATACGTGTAGTGGACTTACAGGCTTTTATAAGCCCACTTTTTGAAATTTATTGTAAAATTATTCATTGAACATTTTCAAAAACCCTAACCAATTTCAAAAAGTGGGATTAGAGAGCGATGTAAGTCAGCTACATTTATCATTAAAAAAACGTGTGTAAAAATATCCTAAACGGCTGGAGAAATGTGTTTTAGAATTTTTTTATTCTATTGGTTCCAAGACAGATGCACTTTGGTTGGAGACACGCGGTCATTTGGTCGTATTCGCCGTTAATGTTAGTTTTAACTTTTAAGTAATTCAAGTTGTATCAGTGCCGGGTAAAGTATCAGTGCCGGCCCTAAAGTATTGCATAGAATGTTTACATGGCAGTCCGCCTTTTCTGTATGTTTTTTTTTCTCTGGCACTAACATTATTTGAGTTTGACTAAAAATAAATTGTGGCTGAAAGCTATATCTTCATTTCAATCTACAATTTATCAGGTAGTTGGTGCTCATTTTAAAATATATTAGGCTCCCTTTCGCATGGACTTGAGCCATATTTTTATCAAATTAATTTTCTATTCTTAAATGAAATTTAATTTGATAAAAAAAATTTCATTCTTCAATTTCCCTTTATAAAATAAATTTCAATTCTTTAATTTATCTTGAATGAAAAAGTATGTTTAGTCAAGTTTTTTTACTGTTTAATCGGAATGTAATTATATGTAATTTTAATTCACCTTGCTAAATATTTAGTGTTTTAGGTATTCGATAACTAATCACCGTTTGATAACGTATTTACAATGAGAACGCACACTTAAATCAAATGTTAACAATTTGAAAACATAACTGGCGACTGTTTTTCTACTAACAAATAGCTTCCCTTGTTTGCGAACAAACATTTGTGCTGTTATCAATTACTTATTGGCAAGTGTAAAAGTTCAAAGTTCTTGTATTTTGTTTCTACGTCAACAGATGATGCTTCCAATTACGTAGTTTTTAATCAATGAACGCTATTAAGACGGAGTGACCTCCCACCTTTATGTTTTAACTCATTAGCTTAAGTAAACAAAAAATAAGACAAGTGGAAACCCTTGTCCTAATAAATTTATATCGGACAAATTAAGGAGCACAAAAAACAAATTTAAAAAACTAGAGTTGACGTTTTTGTATAGAAATGAAGTTGTTAATGGTGTTCGAATGGTCCCACGTAGCAATCCAGCATACATAATAACGAAATAACTTAATTAATGGGAACTGCCTTTTCATTGAAAGGCCTCTTTTTTCGATCTATTCGAGTAAATTTCAATTCCTTATTTAAAACTTAAAATTTACTTACTATACCTTATCTATCTTGAATGCGAGCCTCGGAAGCATTTTCTTCCCCTATCCAGCATGTGGTTTTCTTCGAAATGGCATTTGAGCGTGTTTTTTAACCACCCTACTTGGGTTTGAACTGTTCGGATTGTTAACCTCACAACAGAACCTCACTCGCGTTAGGTTTAGAAAAGCGACGCAGAAAAGCGAATAAAATGTGTATTAAAGGTCGCTTTCCGTTTTCTAGTTCGTGTGTTTTTAAATTATCACAAATCACACAGAGAAAAACCAGTTAACAATCTTTTTCAATGTGTCCTACCATTACCATACTGAAACACAGTTATTATTACCATTTTGCTCTTAAGATTGTGAACGGAAATAATGATTGCTCACGCGTAACGCCGGTCCACACAATAATAAATTATAATATTTGAAGTGGTTAGGTTGCAAAACTCTCATTCTCCAAGGTATAACTAAGATATTGGGTCCGCTTTGTTCATTGGCGACTTTTGATAATGGTAAATTCAATTGGACGGAGTCGCCAATGAAGGGGCCAGACCCTATATCTTAGTTATACTTTGGAGATTGTAGGTTTTGCAACCAGATATTTCATTTCCCTTTGTGAAAAAATAATAATTGCAAATGTTACTTAATGATACCCATCGCCAATTAGTTTGTTAAAGTTGCAACTGAGACTTGTTTGAATTTGAGTTTAAAGATTTTAAAATATAAATTTTAGTACGAACTAAATCACTGTAATGGGACAAGTCGCGTTTCTGCCTATAAGTTAAACTGGCCGCATTCTCACGTACAGTGAAAAGACTATTGATTAATGTAAATTAAGGTTATAGTTCTATAGTTTCAAAACTCACATCCTAAGTATGGATCGATTGCAGGAGATTTATCCAATTCAATTTACCATTATCAAATGTCGCCTTTATGAACGGACCTTATATCGTAGTTACATTTTGGAGAATGTTAGTTATGAAACTATAACCTTCAAATTTGTGTTAATGTTCAAAAAATTTTACACCGTCTAAAGTTTTCTTTATTAAAACAATAAATACATGTTTAATGATTAACGGCGTTTGTGCATACAATAATTTCCGTTGTCAGATTTGCGCTAGATGCAATTCTTTCATTAAATTTTCCCATTTTCAATTTCCTTTTTTTATTTATCATTCCCTTTTTTTCTTATTCCTTTATTTTATCTTGAACTAACAACCAAACTTATTAAAAGCAATCCATAATTTTGGTTGAATAAATTGCAACACAAATTAACCTTTCACATATAGATTACTATATCGTAAAGATCAACATGTCGATATCACAAAATTATAAGGATATCGTTCGATGTTTTTCACTATACTCTTGTCGTTTTTGACAGATAGGACTTTGTCAAACCCAAACAACAGTCGTATACCGCGAAAAGCAATCCGAAAATTACCGTATTGTAAACGAACGAATTTTGTGTATTAATTCCCCACCCCCTCCGTATATTTGATAATTAATCTCGAACCAGCTCGCGTGTCTGTATGAAAATCTCATTATCGACTTTATACTTTTTTTTATTCAAAGATTGGCTGTGTTTAAGTGTGGCTCCGAAGCGGCTATTGGGGGGCAGGGGATGGGGCAATTACGGAGCTCGGCTACTTGGGGAATTAACCCCTAGAGGGGGGGGGGGGGGTCGGCTTGCATGCAATGCTACCATTAAGGGAAAAGAGAAAAATCAATTCTGCCCGGTTTTCAAATAAACTGACTGCCAATTAAAAAAATTATTCTCGCATTAAGAGGGAGCTGTGATGCTTCTTTGTTTTTGTATGCTGTACACATGTTAAGGGTGTTGGGACTACGTTGGTGTTGGGACTACGTTATTTTTCTGGAGTAGTTGTTTTTATTACTGTTTGTTTGTTTTTTTAAACTTCCCGCCGCAACAGCCCATTACTGGGCCAAGTCATGCCGTGTCCATTTCAGCTTTCGTGACAAGGCTCTGGGGTGCTAGACGTATGTTCCGAGTTCCTAGGCATATGTTCCCAAGCATGCTTGGTACTCATTTTACCGATCCACTTAAGGGGTGAAAGGCTGTGTCAACCTCACCCAGTCCGGGATTCGATCCCCGGACCTGTGGCGTGGCAATGCGAAGCACTACGACTCACTAGGCCACTGGGCCTCACTGTTTTTTATCCACATAAATTGGGTCCGTGTAGTGGAAGTGGGAATGAAGTGGTTTAAAATTATTAAGTATGCCCAGAAGGAGCCTTTAATATTTTGTTAAAGACTAACATTTGATTTTTAGCCAATTGATGAGGTATCTTTATAACTAATTTAAATTTTTAAATTCTCTTGCACGCGTTACATGTACCCAAATAAAGGATTTTCTAAAGGCACTATTAATAAAATATACAATTTAAGGATTTAGCTGCTTCTGTGTGAACTTTTTTTTTATCAGTTGTCATTTCTAAAGTAATTCGAACGTTAGATCGCATTCATTTTAGTGTTTCCTCTACTTCGTTTTTTTTTTAAGTACCGGACAGCTTCAATTCCAAATCGATGATCCACATTGTTGAAAAATGTTTGCTTGGTTTCACCACCTAATAAGGGTTCCTAGTGGCTGTAATGGCTAGTTTCGGATTAGGTTGAATCATATTTCAGATTTTGGTACATTCAGGATTATGGTTCAACTGAAACATGAAAATATGTTGAACTCAAGCGCTGCATTTTTAACGGTGCAGAGCCTTTCATTTCAGCTCCAAAGTAATTTACCTAAATCTAAAACAACCCCTTACTCAATCTCATAAGCGGCATCACGACATTATCCTGCGAACACATGCACCAGTCCCATACATACATAGTATACAACAAAATTCGTATTTCGACTGATTGAATAATCTTAAAAAAATAAAACAGGAGTTGAAGAAAACATGTGAAAATAACTGACCGTACCCTCAGCACTAAATATTCATTCGGATTTTTCAGTTCATCGTCATTTACACCCTAAAAACAAAAATTAAGCAGACCGGATAATTTTTAGAGTAGCAAAGAAATAAAAAATTCCAAAGCTCCTGCCATTTCGTGTCACCATTTCGAGGCTTAATTTACTTTCAGATTGCCGTTGGATAATTAAAACCAGTTTACTTCCGCTGAAGGGGGACTATTTGATTTTTAGATTGTCTATGAATAAATCATTTTATTAATTTTTTTTAATTTTAAGGATGTTCTGGTGTGTTTTTAAGAATATTTTGGTGCCCATGCAAGCGCGGATTTTTCATATTTTCGAGTTTTGAAAGAACTTGAATCGTTAGTTATGCGTAAGTTTTCCAAAGGTTATAAGAAGTTTTCTCAATACTCAGTTGTTGATTTCGTTGAATTTTCTCCGTTTTGTAAATTAATTTTTTATAACTAATTTAATTAATTTTATATTTACACTCATGTAAGTACTATTTGCAGTGTATAATATGTAATTGAAAAATAAAAGCTTTTTAGAAGCTATCTACTGTTATTAAAAATTGTCTCTACTTTGTAATTAATTAAAATACGTTTTTCATACCGCTTATTCAATACAGAAAAACATTGTTTGTCACAAATTTTCTTTAATAAAAATAGAATGACGCTTCCAAAACATCATAAATGAAACAAAAAAAAACTTACAAAATACAAACCATTAAAAATGAAACATTTTTAAAATCGATTCCTCATTTCCTAAATTGAATCACTCCCTAACTTTAAATATAATCCTTCCCCATTTTTTATTTCGATCTCTATACATTTTTTATGTAATAATTTTTTCCTCTGGGAACTCCCGTTTCGGGGTTATTAAAACGAATCTTGCCATTTTCCGGAAATTAGTCCATAAAATATTTCCGAGTATCGCGGAGGTTCCAGTTTTTTTTATCCGGAAAATGTGTCACTGCCCCATTTCCTCTCTGCTGTTGTACCCATTACTCTTTTGTTGTTCATATTCATAATAATCACCACAGTGATGAACAAATGCTGTTACCTCTAAGAGCGAGACCAGTGTAAGTGCTATTATAAATTGAAGCTACTACGAATATTAATAATATTTCGTTTCAACGAGTTACGTATTTTACATTTTATACACTCTTAAAAATGAATGCTCAAAAACGACGAACTTTTCCTTAATTTTGACGATTCCGTTTACTGGCAAATGCTCCGAGTTTTCCTTTCCTCAATGTGAGGAAATTTGATTCGTCATTTTTATGAGGATTCGACTTTCGTCTAATCTAAAAAAAAAATTCGTCATTTTTGAGCATGCGAGTACAACAATGAAATTCAGTTTCCTCAAAATCAAAATACAGAATCGTCAAATCAAGATCGCTAAAGTGAGGATTCGCGTTTACTCAAAAGTCACGTGATAGTTTGACGAAATAATCCTCAAAATTAACGAAATGAGGCTTGATTATTAATGAATCGTCAAAATTAACGAAATGAGGCTTGATTATTAATGAATCGTCAAAAGTGAGAGTATTATTTCTGAGAGTGTAAATGCAAACTAAATACTTAAAGCTCATTTTCTTGTTTTCACTTTTTTTCTTCGTTACGTTCTTCCACTAAGCTCTTCATTTGGGATCCAATTAAAGCAGCATTTTGATTCGCCAAATCATCATGCATACTTCCATGATTACACTAGTTATCCAAAACATAATACAGTATCGTAATATTGAGCTTAAGGAGGCAGTTTGATTTCAAAAAGCATAAACAACGAAACCACTTTTAGTTTCATTTTCCATCATATAAAAATTAACAGAAATACAAAACAGTTAGCAGACTGTTAAAGCAGCTTTTAGGTGAATAAACTATAAAAAGGTAAAATGGTCTAAACTCTAATTTTGGCTAATAACGGCTTAATTAACCTATTTATATTTAAATAAACATAAGTTCCAGCTTAATGCTTATATCTTAGTTAAATTGTCGTATTGAATATTTTGTGATGGTTTAACATTCTAAGTTTTCAGCAGACGCTAGATATGGAATTTGAATGTAATACATACAATAGTATCGTTCGTTATATGAATTAGTGACTTCAACTTGTCTACATTATGACAGTTTTTCTGGGCAGTCTATGCTGTTCAATGTGTCTTTGCACTGCAGAGTTTTGTAGCCAAACTATAAGAGATTTAAGAATTTCACAACACGAAACGAACAGATCTCAATTTTAAATCTTTTTATTTTTCTATTCCAATAATTTCCACGGCCAACCACGCACACTTGTCAGTTAAATCGCTAAGTATATATCCTATTACAGCTCCTTGTCGTTTTTACATCATTCGACTTGCACCGGTTTGTTAGCGGTGTGCTCTGTTACCGAAAATATAATATTTTACTAATGGAATAGAAAAAAAACCCACACTTGTCAGTTATACCACTAGGTATATATCCTATTACGGCTTCTTGATTTATTAGCGGGGTGACCCCAAATCTAAATCCAAATCTCTATATTTTACTATTTCTTTAATTTCAACTGAAAAAACTTGTCAGTCAAAGTATTATATATCCTATTACAGCTTCTTGTAGTTTTTGCCTAATTCCACTTACACCAGTTTGTTAGCGCGGTGCCCTGTTACCAAAGCCCACTGCGAAAGCGGATGGGCGCAGATAAAGCTCAATCGCTCGTCTAATATGGGCGGAACAAAATAAATTTCCTGTATGGCCAGACTGTAATTGACATCCTGGACCCTGTGTTGTCAGGTGAGCGTATCGAATGACGCTGTATCACAATCTCGCCAGCACGCACGATGCGGGGACTTTTGACAAAAAACGTAGGTTTGGATTGACAAAGATGTAATGGAAAGCGTTTTGAAATAAATTAGTTCATTAAATAAGAGTTTTAATATTGGGATAAGCGGGTGGGCCCGGGTTCGAATACCGGGTAAGACATCTGAGTACATGCGGATGACGTGCTCGTTAAATTTGTGGGTCCGAAAGTCCTGTGTGGTCGGTCATTGCGCAGTTTACCATGGGTGCAGGTCGTCTGGAGAAAATTGTCCCTCCCCTCCATCGACGTGCCTAAATTAAAGGGGGTGGCGCCATCTCGAAGTCGAAGTCAGGCATCCACCCTCTCATGGGTACTCAAAGCCTTGTGCCAACGGATGCCACTGCAACCCTCTTATCTTTCAGGCTACGGCCTGGAGGCACACGACAACAACAATATTGGGATAAAATCAGGAGCTTGTTTCTAAATGGCGTTGAGTCTAAGTTTAAGAAGTTGACTTTCCGGTGCAAAATATGGTTGTCCATGTCTTACAAAATATTTTATGCAAATTTAGGTCTAAACATAGTTAAGAACTAGGAAAAGGGGTCGTTCCTGAACCCGTTATAATAGCCTTCGTGTAGCTCTAGTGCGACGATAATTCAAGCCTAACCGTAACCCGTTATCAACGATTGGCACGAAAATTAGCCACTCGAAAACGAGCTTTCTGTTCAAATTTATCTAAGTAAACAAAATCTATGTCGAATGAAGACCATTATCCTTAATAAGGACAAATTAAGTTACATGAATGAATGTATTAATGGTGCGCACAAAACCTTCGTTAATGGATGGGGTTAAAGAATTTTAATACACAAGGGTGTGATAAAAATCAAGAAATTGTTTTTAAATGGCTTTAAGGAATTAAAAAAAAATTGACTTTCCTATGCAAAATATGGATGTTCATGTTTTACCAAGCCATGTTTGAGTATTAAGTTCTAAAAGAGTTAAGAACAAGGGAAAATTAAATTTTTCTTAAATTTGACCATAATTCAAACTAACCTAACCTAACAACCGAAAAGTAGTAGAAAGTATGGTTTTATTTCTAGCTCATCGTGTTTTCATAAACTTGACTATAAAAGTATATTATAAAAAAAAGTATTTAAAATAAAGCACAAAAATACCAGTTAGAAGTTTATTAAACTAATTGAGTGAAATGTCTCTATCGATTTTTTTGCTGCTTTTTCATAATGTCCGTTACTGAGGGGTGGATTTCTATACTATTTTTTTATACTTTGTATGTGTGTTAAATAAAAGTGGAAAGACCACACCTTTTGTTGGCTTGTGATGTGATATAATAAATATGTGTATTTTATGGTGCTTTCTGATTTATAATGTTGGAAAAGTAGTCTTTTTAAAAAATTAAGTTTAAATCATGTCTTAATGCTTTATAATATTAGGTTGTTAACTATTTTGAAATTTACTCATTTTAAAACCATTCTCTTTGTTGATTTTTTGTGATATTATATTATTATAGGATGAGAATTCCTTCAAACCATTAACTCCTACTACTAACTTTCTACTTTACACTAAAATTTACTTATAAGTAAAAATAAATATTAAAAAGTAAAATTTTAACATTTTGTAAGGCGTTGTTACGGAGTAAAGCTTGGACCGAAATTGTGCTACTATTGTTTCAAAATGCGGAGTCCTAACCCTGAGGTTTCTAACCGGTGGGCGGTGGTACGCATGAGTAATGTGAGCAACATGATGCTATTAATAGCTTCTGTAGGCATGAGCAGTGAGCAAGCAAATAAATTTCTCATTCTTTTAAAGAGAAATCTTTAACTGCTGGCTCGGATGTAAAACCTAGTACCCTTAAATCTCCCGGAAAGCTCCGCTATTTTTGATAAGTTCCATTACTCCTAATGCTGATATTTTGATCACAGACAAATAACAACAAGTTTCGCACTCACAGACTATAAAAGTATATATTTTGGGTGAGGATTAATTTTTTGATGAGTTTGTACTATTTTGTATTTGTATGTTTTGAGACCCATAGGCAATGAATGAAAATGTAAAGTAATACCATTTAAATTGTTTTTATTTCTCCTTTATAAGCATGTTATAAATAATCATAAATATGAGGTGTTTTCTCAGGAATTTAATTCAAAAAGCCTTTGAACACTTTTAGAAGAGTAAATATTGTACCTTTATTAGAATATTTAAGTCTGGTGGTACGCCAAAATTTCTTAAAAAGTCAAATATTACGCAGGTCCAAAAAGGTTGGGAACCCCTGTCCTAACCTCTGGGTAACCTTAAATTGTCCATACACATTTTAAAATTTTGCTGTGTTGCATTGTTGTTGGCTATTTTTTTTTTTACTTTTGGAAAATATAACAAACTATTTTTCCATTGGCTATTGATAAATAGTTCAGAAGATCTTTGTTCTATTCATACAAACAAATAAAAAGTTCGAACATAATGAGAAACAGGTCAACTGGCTTTACTAAGTAAGTGCTATTGACACTGCTAAGTATCTGTGTTGTAATAGACTATCGATATCTTGGTATTGATTGAAAGTAAATGTTATGCTTCTGGTTTCCGGCTATCGTAATTCCAGGCAGTTCTATTTACTAACGATAAAAATATTATCTTCCTTCTAACCAATTCCATGTAATTACTTTAAACCAACATGGCTGCCGATCCCATTGTTTACCGAGTTCTTGTGACTAATTGTGTAGGACTAACTCTTAATTGCCGAGTGCAAATACTTGTTTTTGGTACTGAAACCTTTCGTTTCTCTTAGGGCGGATGCTCCAGCTATGGACAATGCACCCTCTGTGGACAATTTGCTTTTTGCAGTTAAGAAGTAAGAAATCAAATTATTACAAACCAATGCAATTCTACTCGAGGGTCACAATGAGCAGTTCTGTGAGTGTTAGGAATTTAAAGAAAAAGCTTCTGCAGATTTCTGTTACACAATATACTTTGTTTTGTTGAGACGTTAACTGTTTAGGAGTATTTTTTAAAAAGTTAAAATGTCCCAGAGGTTGTGAAACATGTCCACTGGAGCTATTCAAAGCATAAAGAGGAACATTAAAAAGATTTATTCATAAAGTTGCCAAATTGTTTTGTAAACATTTTTTTCAACCCATGGAATTGTTCATTTACCTGACAGAAGTATGCATTTATATCTATTGAAGAATAAATATGCTAATAAATAAACCAATAAAAATTATTGGCGTGAAATATTTTTATGTAAATGTTATCATTGTCATTTTAGAATGAAAAAAGGTAACATTGCAATGTATTTAAATATCGATAAAACTTAATATCACCGGTCGATGAAACCAGGAATGTGCAAAAACACAGTTATTTGAAAACTGGGCGATACAATCCCACAGTTTTCAAAAAACCACCAATCCCTAAGATTTGCACATTCGTGGTTTTATTATTTGACCAACACAGTATTTATATTGTGTAACAAGTATCTGTCTTGTTGTTGAAGTAATATATACAAGTATGATATAATATCTCATTTCATATTGCATCATCTTTGGAATGTAATCGCACCCAATTATTACATCAGCTATTCCTTGTTTAATAACTTGGTTGTCTAGTTTGAAGATGTAACCAAGCTTATAAATAGATGCGTGTTGTGTTTCTTTTGCTTCCCTTCTAATAAATATCTTCTTAACAAACAGACGGTCGCTATTTTATTTAATACTTGTAAAACAAGTATCTTTATTCCATTAATTAATATAGACTAAAAACCAAGAATGTAATCCGATACCACATTCATTAGCTGCTTATTTTAATAGTTTACTACCAAATTATTAAAATCGACAACTAATAAACAAGTCGAAGTTTTATGCCTCTGTAATTAATACCTGAAAAGCTGTGTGCGAAAATGTTTTCAGATGCATGTCATAATTAGCAAAAATTCATGGGTAGCTGCTCATTTCAAAGATTTTCATTTTATGGCTCACAGCTTTAACTAATGTTTACGAACGTTGTCTACAATATCGTTGTCGTGGCCTTCCTCAATGTAGGCATTTAAAGGTTATTAAGAAAATATCTCAACTTAGCTCATGAAACATGAGAGGAACGCGTTGTTTCCTTCGTTTTCCTCTTATTTGTAGGTTAGCCCAGTGAAAGGAATTAGTTGTTTATGGATTAGATTATTTGTATTGCATACCTACCATTTTACTTCATGACTTTTTAAAAATAGTTTGTTCTAAGAGTTTAAATCAATTTAGGTTATCGTTTAGGCTCACCAGCCGTTCTACCATTTGCACTTAGAAACACCAAACCTGCACCAAGTTTAACCTAACCTATACCCATCAGACTTTTACCTAAAACACCAGCTTTCATCGAAATAAAATATATTCTTATCCCTCCACCTAAAGTGTATCTTCCGAGATTCTTCCTCAAGATAAAGGAGGAGGGAAGGATCGATTCGCAATATCGGCTGAGATGCGGTCGGCAGGGGCATTATTGGAATGGGGCAGCATTCGGACAACGATAAGGTAAAAGAATAAAAAAAAATAAAGAGACGAGCATTAGAGGCAGTTCCGTTGTAGCAAAGGATCCTGCACGCCAAATCTACCCTGTCCCCCTTCCCCCAACGACAAAAGAGGAGATCTTATGGCGATAACGGGCCATGCTGTAGTTGAGGAGAGATTAACAGGGCTTGTTTTATTTCTTTGTGGGATGGATTGGTACTACTTGAGGTAGGTATAAGAAAAGTATAGATAGAAGTTTTATTCTTACGTTTGTTTAACTAAAGGGTAAATAAATGATATGGGGTTGTTTCACGGCGTGGATGGCATCAGCTCCAACGCTTTGTTGTGATTAGTTGCCTGGAATTACTTATGTTTTGGTATTCGAAAAATGGGTTTTCTAAGAATATTTTACTTTATATTTTTTTAAATGCCAACTTTTTGATGTGCTGTTGGCTGTTAATGTTCAAAACATCTGTTAAAGAAAGCTTGCATAGAAAGAAAAAATCTTTTTTCATCTATGTCGGTCATTTTGAGAGTGAACCGAAGCAACCAATGATATCCAGTACGAAATACAAATGAAAACAAGATCGTTACATCATCTGAAAACGTTCTCATAGAAGGGGGACAACCGGAAGTAACTGTTGGACATATTTACATTTTTGCCAGTACAGTGGTACCTTATAGCTTGATGCAAGCAGAATGTAAACATAGTAAGACTTAATGTCATAGAAATGATTAAATAAAGATAATTATAATTAGATTTCGCAAGATATAAAAAACCTTCCTGAAACAGAAACATATCGTATTGGAAGAAATATGTAGCTGGTAAAGATGATTTGAATAGGTGCCTGTCAAAGCAAATTAATCTATAAATTATTATTTTAAAATCAAAATAGCATATTAGAATTGCGACATGGTCATAATTCTAAAAGTTGAATTGTTACAAAGTAGAATAATTTAGTCCTTCTGTATAGCATGCATACACGCAAGTCTATATCGCCAACAACAAAAAAGATCTTGATAGTGATAACGAACACCTTTGCTGTATTTTGAAGATTTTATCAAAGGTTTGGTTTTGATTTTTATAGGGAAAGGTTAGTACTTAATCAAGGCAAAAAAAAGAGGGATTGTGCAAGTTTTGCGCTAATATTTAAATGAAAGAGTAAAAGTTATTCAAATTAGTTTCGCCTATAAAACTTAAATACATGTTTAATGGGATGAATTGAAAAAGAATGAAGCCTTTTAAAGCCTAATTGATCAAAATTGCTTAAGTGTTTTCTTTGTTTTTATGCTTACTTTCATCGAATTGTTATCATAAAAGATGAGTACCTTTCAACAAAAGTATCCTAAAAAATAAAACGAATTTATTTTTAAATCTTTCTTCATGATGAAGAAACATTTCGTCTTGTAGAAAATAATAATAATGACATTATTTTCTAGAAAACGAAATGTTTCATCCACTTACTAAGTTTCAATTTTAACAAGTCAATCTGTTGACCATTTTACCTGCTACTATAGTCAGTCTATCTAGAATGTCAGCCTCGAAAGCATTTCAACAGAACCTCAAACACATTTGGTGTAGAAAAGCGATTCTCCCCCTGTTTCCTAGAAAACCAAGCTACGGTGTGGTGGAAGATACTCTTTTGGATGCTCGTATAGTAAACAAAGAGACTATAGGGACATTCGTCTTGTTAATTCGGTTCCTGCCCAGCCAAAAAATTCTGCAGAATTGCTTCAAAAAAATTTCGATCTTGCAGTCATCTTTAAGAAATCTGCAGTTTTTTTTGAATCAAAAGAAAATTGAAGTATATCGAATAGGGATTATGCAGTTTTTCTGTAGCAATTGTGCAGCAAATCTAAAGTCATTTTTAATGCTTCAGAAAAACTGCAGTTATTTTGAAGCAATAGAAAAGTGAAGCCTGACTATGGATATATCTGCGGTTTTTTATGCAGCAATTCTACAGCCATTCTGAAGTCATTTAGTCACTTTAAAAAAACTGCAGATATTTTGAAGCAATAGAAATGTGAAGTCTGGCCACGGTTGTATCTACAACTTTTTAGAAATTTTGCAACCATTCTGAAGTCATTTTGGTACTTCTCAACTGCAAAATTCTGCAGAATTGCTTCACAAAAAAACTTTAAAAAAACTTCACAAAAAAACTTTAAAAAAACTTCACAAATTCTGAAGGGATTTGAAACACTTAGTCTGCAGAATTGCTTCAAGAAAACTGCAGCTATTTTGAAGCAATATAAATGTAAAAATTGACCACAGGTGTATGTGCAGTTTTTTTGCAGCAATTCTACAGCCATTCTAAAGTCATTTCGGCAATTAAAAAAAAATAGTTATTTTGAAGCAAGAGACGAGCGAGAATATTTTCTAACTAACATATAGTTTGCTCATATATTTACAGAACCAACTTCATAACAAGTTTCCGTAGCACAGTCGTCAGGGCATTAGACAGCTGCCCAATTCCCATCAGATCAAATCCCGCGCTCCTACTTCCCAAAATGGTCAGAAAAACAGCCCACTCGTTCGATAATTTAAGTTTTTTTGTGAAGCAATTCTGCAGAATTTTTTGGCTGGGTGCTTGTAAATAAGAAATACCCTTTCATCGCTGCCGTACCTCCATTTCCATTTAACCAATAGTTTTCCATTTGAGGTCTCTGATATGTTTTTCATCAGTAAGTAATAAGAGTATAGTGTCTTTAGTTTTACTAAAAAAAAGTTTCATTGGGATTCAGCTATAACATTTGTCACTTACTGTTTGCCTGTGTGATGTGTAGACTGTTGTCGCAAATAGATGTATCCTCAATGCTTGTTGTCTTTGCAGGGAGAACCATTCCGAAATCGAGCGACGACGGCGCAACAAGATGACCTCGTACATCACAGAGCTTTCCGACATGGTGCCCACGTGCTCCGCGCTGGCCCGCAAGCCCGACAAACTCACCATCCTGAGGATGGCTGTGGCGCACATGAAGACGCTGCGAGGTAGGACACATCTTTCTAGACTTTATAGGCTGTTTCTGAAATCGAAATACAGGGTGGTTATAAAATAACGCTTGCTATTCGGAGTGGTCTGTAGCTTGAATGAATAATCCGAATGCAAAACACTTTAAGACACTTACTAATCAAGAAGGGGGGGAAAGAAGGGAATCATAAAAAACAAACTCGTCTCTTGACCAGGTTTCTACATTACGAGGCGTAATTGATGTGTTGGCCGTAATTAGCGGTAATCGGCTATGCCTCTCGTAATTTAGAACCTTGGTCAAGAGACGAGTTTCGTTTTATGATTCCATTCTTTTTCGTAAAAAAGAAACTCATCTCTTGAACAGGGTTCTAAATTACGAGACGTAATTAGTTGCGTTGGCCATAATTGACGACTCCTCGTAATTTAGATTCTGGTCAGGAGACGAGTTTGTTTTTTCTGATTATTCTTTTTATTATTATTTGTAAGATTCTGTCTTTTTCATGATTCCATTCCCCCCCCCCCCCCCTTTCTTGATTAGTAAGTGTCTCAATTTTTGATGCATTTGGATTATTCATTCGAGCTACAGACCACTCAGAATAGCGAGCGTTATTTTATAACCACCCTGTATAAATGAGTGTCGACGCGAAGCGTCCTTACTCTTTCATCGACGACTTCCCGAAATTAGGTTAGCTTGGACTGTGAATTTTTCTGAGGGCTGAACAAAACTAGTCTCACTATAATGGTGAGAGGGTGCCGCAAGGCTAGGCCGCAGGCTTGGCTACTGTTGTAATGAACAGGGTTGCATATAAGGTGTTTTAATCATTTACAATTGTGGGGATCGACTACATATGCGAAACCTTAAGTAACATCTGGCGCTTTTTTACTACTGCATTACTACCAGTTATCTATATCGTAGTGCATAAGTCGAAGCACTACCACTAAATTCTACTATGCTACCTCAATTGCAGTTCATATTGTCTTCTCAGACTGCTGAAAGCAAATGCTGAATGCGTGTAACTGCGCTTTAACGAAACTTCAGTGACATGTGATATTGTGTATATGGTACACATAGTATATTCGTTCAAACGATAAAAAAAAATTAGACAAATTTATCGTTTTCCTATTTAATATAATTTTTTGTTTATATTCTGTTAATTTTTACTTTGAAGTTATCCTTTATTTTTTTACTGAATAAATAAACTTCTATTTTTATTCTAATATCCAATAAAAATATTTAATAAAAACCCCAAAAAATCATCATTTTAGAGCCGGCTTCTATTTCTCCAAGGACTAAAACTTAAAACAACCAAAAAGAAAGTTTCAAACATTCAAACAAAAGTTTTCAAGAGAAGAAGAAAATAAAAGAAACCAAACAAGAAAGAGGGTCAAACAAAAACTTTCTTTTGACCATACAGAAAGATAAAAAAAAAAGAGAGAGAGAAAAACTCTTGCTCCTGACAAATCGGTCAGAAGCGAGGCATGTTGTCGGATTCCTCAATCTCTGGTGATGCCCCCATCGATCAGAATCCCCCTCCAACAGAACAGCCATGGGCAGGTAAACTGCAGTAACTAGATCAATGACTTAGGCCATTGTTGCAAAAACTCAAAATTACTCTTGCCTATAATAAAACATTGGGAAAGACTAATCATTTCAGAGCAAAACTGATGTAATTCATTGTTGCGGTTACTGCAGTTTACCCACCTACGGCGGCAGAGAAAACACAACGGGTGTTCTTTGTTTCCCAGTGGCGCCAAATTATTGATGCGGTGCTCATTTGGGCAATGACGTGGCCCGCGGAGCAACACACACCACATCATGGGGGCTTAATGGCTAATTCCACCATGGGATCACACCGGATCGTTGCTCAAGATTATTAGATATTTTGCTAGGGCCTGATCTAGGACTCTTATCCTCAGACTATGCTCACAAAAAAATAATTGGGGGCCACTTTACGGAATATTTTGTGTATGTGTGTATGATTGCCCGTAATGATATTGCTAGTTGGTCGATTTATCAGATTTTTGATTCCATTTTATCGGCTTTCTTAAAGCATCGATCAAATCAAGCACGTTAGTCAGTGTCTGAGTCAAAGTCAAGCTAGTAATAAAGTGGGGATCTCAGAAAATTTTGAAATTTACTGGAATTTTGGAGGTCTCCAGCGTTTAGCACAATATAAACTTAACTAAAGTTTAGGGACCCCTGAAATTTGGTGGCCCGGGCCTGACGGGCCATATGGTAGCTGAGTAATATTTTGCTCATAGAGATTAGCCTACAGTTTGCAAATGATGCTAACGCTGTAAAGTTAGCAGAGTTACCAGGCTCTCGGATTCAGGAACAGGGCTCGAAAATTATATTGCCCGATTTGCCCGGGGCATGTAAAAATTCCAATCGGGCATGTATTTTTTCGCCTTACATGCCCGACCGGGCATGTAAACATTTCATCAAAAATACCTTTCCATAAATTTAAATAAACATTTTGCGTTTTAATAAATCCCCATCATATTCTTTCCTTGCTTCTTGAAAATTGATAATTTTAATCGTAAATCTAAATTAGTTACTTCACAATGTTGTCATTATGGCATCAAATAGAAATTCTTCATCAATAAAATTCTGGTGGGCACCGGGAAATGTCACCGCTTTTTACAATTTTTGAAGTCCTTGTTACTTCGGCAAGGTTTCTTAAGGTTTAATAGTTTGATTAATTTTTAATTAACATTGATAAAACCTGGAATTTTCTGTAAATTCTGAGAAAACCTGAAAAAGTCAGAGAATTTGGTTTTCCAACTTACATAATGTAACAGTTTATTTCGTGAATTTAGTAAACTGCTTAAAAAAAATTTTACCCGTCCAATTACGCATTTTAGTTTCAGCTTATGTTATTTTTGCCTAACTCATGCCTGAGTACATCTTTTTTCCCCCTCCCCCTTTCGCTCGGCCTGCACTTGGGCATGTAAAAGTTTTATTCGGGCATGTATTTCCAAGACTAACATGCCCGACAGGGCATGTAAAAATTTTGAGATTTTTCTAGCCCTGTTCAGGAATATGGTCTCGGTCTCCATTTGTCTTACATTTTGTTAACTTGCATAAACTTAAGCAGAAAGCTTATTTTCTTGTTGCAAATCTTCTTGCTTACCGTCTTTAATGAGGTAAATTATTTGACCATGGTGATACAAGGCTAAATACAGAAATAATGTTTCTGGGCTTTATAAATTCATTAAAGGTCAGAGATTGGCCCGCCAATAAGCAAATATGTATACAATGCATTATAAGGAAATTGCGAAATCATACAAATAAAATACATGTTTGGAAGTACACCAAGTGTGTGGGATCAAGTTACGTCTTCGATACGGGATCATTGCAACTATTATAGTAAGATTGGCATCCAACCCCACAGATCAAGAGAGTGGGGATCAGAATCAAGTTTTTCCATTCGTGGAGGGGCGGTCAGATCGTACCCAAAAGAGGCTGCTTCAATATTTAATGATTTCAGAACCATCTGCACACCGCGAATGCCTCCGGGACTCATCTCTCGCAGACATCAGCCGGATTTATAAATTGTCATCTTGCCGGCGATTGATGTCAAGAAAGGAACGTAATATTAGCCTATTCTCGGTGGATGGTTAATCTAGCGCTTGAAAGGGGTTGTATACGTGATGTTATAGCCTCAGATTTTTTTCCTGTTTGTGTTTGAGGTAGCTGACTTGGTAAAACTGTGTTGTAATGTACATTGATTTTCGTTAAAATATTAATTAGGGAAGTAATTACGAATGATTTTGCATTTAATTATTTATTTTCTACCCGAAAATAGAACGTTTACCCCTTTTTCGAAGAAATTAGGAAATTCATGTCTTAGAATATTATTCTTTTTGTTTCCTGGAAAAATACTAAAAAGATAAAAGAAATTAATTTCTTAAGTCCGGTTTAACTCACTAATGAAAATTGACCAACTAATTAAATAAGACAAATAAAGACCATAGTCTTGACTATTTTTTGTAAGTTACACGATAAACAAATTTTAAAAAGTTAACATTTTTATTATGAAATGAAGATGTTCATGGTTTCGTATTTTTTAACGAATTTTCAAAGCTTTTCATATGTCTGTTAATATGGATAAATTTTCAAATGAATTTTTTTTATCATAAATTTATCACATTATTAAACAGTTTATTACTCGAAAAAATCGGAGCATTTGGCTCGTGTGCTTTTTTACTTCAATAGAAGCAGAAAAGACTTTGAAGTGGTCTTAGTCTTTCATATTTGATCATTGTCTCCAAATTCCTTTGGAGTTGGTGGTGTTTATATTAAATTCCTATTATTTTAAAGTGTTGGTCCGTAAAAAATATTTAATTATTGTATGGGGGCCATCTGCACACCACAAAATAGACGCCTGAAACTTCATTGTCGTGGGCATCATCCGGATAAGCATTTTCTGCATCTTATTTATTCTGGGTTTGGTTAATTAATCTATTTACTTAACGTGTAGAAAAAATATTCATCAATCTTTATTTAAGAGTAATAAGAGTTGTCATTGTAATAACTCTCATTTCACTGTATAAATTTATTGTTTATATAGCGAACGATTTACACTCAACACACATCTTATTCTAAAAGCAACAGTACTAAGTTATTAATAATTTTTAGTATTTGAAAATTGCAGGCCCGATTCCTGCAAACCGATTATACGCCCATACTCCATAGTTTTCTAATACTACGAAACATTTTTCTTTATAACCTTTGTCCTTGCTATTTATTCCCGGTAATTTGTCTCAAGAAAAATGACCGTACGTTCAATAAAAAGTTAGAAACCTTTCTTGCAGCAGGATAATTGGACAAAAACGGTACAATGTTTCGCCTAACTGCATTTACTGTACTTAATACTGAACCTTTCCGCTTTTATTTTTCTCTGCACAACAAACGTAGCTGCCGCCGTGTTTTTATCACACATGCGAATAAAAGATCAGTAATGATTTTATCCAACTGACTGCCTCATCCATCATCTAGATATGGTTGCTATGGAGAAGTACGCTGCTAGTTTCGGACCATGTATCCCCCCTCTGTGTTCTGATAAATTATGCCAACTCTGATTTATCGCCAGCCAAATAAATATTTTGTTTGAGAGTTCGTTATACTCTTCTCGGCGAAGTGTTTGCGCAATTCCAGTTTTGTGGGTCAGAGCAGAAGGGGCATAATTTTCAATCCTTCTACTGTTTGCGAAGAGTCAGTTTTTCTAGCAACACCTAAACTTTAAGAGGGACTGTCAGTTCCATAGAACTGTAATTGCATTAGTTTTGGAATCGCAACTTCCACAGAGATGCATTGCTTTGCCATACTGACCCTTTTTCTTCAGGTACTGGGACCAACACAGCATCGAAATGAAACAAATTTTAAACGAAATTGTTATCTAGTTATTTAATTATATATTTTGTTTTAAAACGCCAAAAATATACAGCAGATGGCTACACTACTTTAAAATTTTATCAATTTATAATTAAATAAACGAATGTTATTTTCTTTTTAATTTTGTTTTAAATTGATGTTATGACGATTCCTATACCTGGTGGAAATGGAATAACAACGCAATTATTTTGCCAAAGTTGTATTTTCAAAACAAATGCATTGGCTCTATGGGACTGACAGTCACTCTTAAAAAAATTTTCATATGAGGAGTTAGGAGCCAATTGGTACAAGTGACTACACATTGTAATGAGAAAAGCTAGGTTAGTAGGGTTCTTCAGAGAAGAAGGCTGACATTAGAGGTTGCAGTAATCACTTTACTTTAGTGCACTTAACGCCAATGCTAAAATAACTATGCTTATCCACTTAGCTTCTAGACACCTCATGTTATTCTAATGAATGAGAATTAATTTTTGAAGTTTTTCTCCGTAAAGAGTTGCTTTTTTAATTATTTCTTTCTAAAATATAATTTAGAAAAATATGTGTCAAAATACGATGCATAACCCATGTGAAAATTTAAAACCTCATGCCATATAGAAAGTTACAATTTTAACATTTCAATCGCAATGGAACATGAAAACTTCCTGTGATTTCATTTTTGTATTCACCTGTCTGAAAGTCTAATATTTTAATTCACTTTCTAACTTCTTTTTGATCTTATAAAATACGCTCATCAGTATTATCAACTTTATCTATTCCGAAAAATACAACTTTTTGATCTGTTAGTGACACATATAATTTGTAAAACTATCTCTTACATCCAAATAGTAATTGGAAAAAAAATATCGTAATGTCTGTAGTTACCTCCCTCTTGCTCTAAAACTTTTGTTTCCAAACGGGAGTTTTGAACGATGATTATAGGTTCGGATCTTCGCGGGCATTTATCATGTTGGGGAAGGAGCTTTCGTGATTTTTCCTTTTGTTTTGACAATCTCCGGAACTTTGTTTCAAATGGCCTGCCCCCACTGTTTTTGTATCGTGCACGGATCTAGCGGACTTGAATACGATCTCGGAAGGCATTTTAATCTACGATAAGAATATTTGTGTAACTATTTTTAAAAGGCAATAAATGTCTTTTTTACAAGGCATTTCATTTTGCATGTGGTTTGTAAATAGCCCGACCAGATTTGCTTTTGATGACTATGAAATCTTCATAGATCATATTTATTTAGGTTGTTTTTGCTTAAAAAAAAAAGATTAAAAATACATAAGCATATGGTTTGTAAATAGCCTAGAACCAGATTTGCTTCAGATGGCTATTAAATCTTCATGAATCATATTTTATTTATTTTGTTTTTGCTTGATAAACAATAAATAATATTACCATGGCCTATTTGCATATTTTTTATATCTAAATTGTTGAATAACAAACTAAACTGTACTGTGAAATGCCTAACGTCTGATCACAATATTCTTAACCTCTTGCTACCTGGCGTCCCCAGGGGACATTTTTTAAAACCTTCCCACAAACCATAAACCCATTAATTAGTTTCGAAATTGACCTGGTCCGATAGAAGAAAATTCAAATATCGGTTTTCAGCCTTTGATTGCAGGTATCAGTCATTTATTTCTATAAAAAATGAAGTTGAACGAGGGATTAGAGTTCTTAAAAAAATTTCAAATTTTTTAAAAAGTTCTTTTAGTAGTTAATTTTAAAGGCATTCTGCATTAAAAACAATGTTAAAATAATCTGTTAATAAGTGATATGGCTTTTTTGTTGTTGCATTTATAGCACAATAAAAGTATATTTTTAGAGTTTAAAGCATGTCCCTAAGTAACTATTAAACATAATATTTTTAAAAATTACTTTGCAAAACATACCTTTTAGCAAAAATTGTATGAAAATGCTTATATTATATAAGAATATACATGTAGGATTTTGCTAGAGTCTTGAGAGGTTAAAAAACGTTGAAATCTTTAACTGTGTATTACTGCTTTGGGTTTCTTCATACTGATTGACTTAAAATTATACAGTACTAAGCAATAAATTTCGATGTTCAAAGAGAAAAAGTAGACAAGCTATGGGCTAAATATAAATAAATTGTCAATTCTTCATTTGATGTCCTTTAGCTTCACATTTTCCTTATAACTTAAAATATTTCTAAACACTTCAAATATTCGAATTTTACTTATTATCATCTAATTCTCACTTATCATTTCAGGTACAGGAAATACAAGTTCTGATGGCACATACAAACCTTCCTTCCTAACCGATCAAGAACTGAAGCACCTGATTTTAGAAGTATGACTGCTATTTTGTGTACAGATTAAGTAAATTCATATGTTTGATAATGAATATTTTTTAATTTGTAAATACATTAAAAGTTCTTATATGTATCTAAATTAATATATTTTTTTGAAATATTTATTAACATATGGTGTAATCTTGACTTTTTCATAAGAATTGTTACAATTGTATAATTTTTTAAGTTTATTCAACATAGTTCTCTATTATAAATGCAATATGGCGAGCCAACTTTATCCATAACACCAAACTGTTAAAGTTCAATAAGAATTTTTTTGTTAAATATTTATTTTTGATATAATTCGCTTGATACAAAGGCTATTATTAAAGTGAAGAGAGTTGGATTGCAAATTTTAAATAATATTAATTTATTTTTTGTGTTTAATACAAAATTTATTTTGGATATATTAATAAAAAAAAATATCATGCTCTTATTTCTAGTCATGTTTATTTAACCATTATGTTATTACCTTGTATATTTCACTGTTAAATCAATTGCAGAATTCTTTGAATCATGTATGGTTATTTATACAAAATTGGGTAGTTATATTTACAAGATAGTATTTTATTGTTTTCTTACACAGTCTTACAAATTATGATAGAAATATCACACAAAAAAAATATTAAATTTTTTAAAACCTGGGTTATTGGTATAGTTAGATAGGAAATTTTTTCAACCAGCATTAACATCTTGCTCAAATAAATTCACAAGCATTTTATGCTTGGAGTACATTATTGCTTAATTTTCAAATGCAAGATTAAAATTTAAAGTTTCAAAATTAATATCTATCTTCTGTTTCAGGCTGCTGATGGTTTCTTGTTTGTTATTGCCTGTGACACTGGTAGAGTGATCTACGTATCAGATTCTGTAGCGCCTGTACTCAATCAATCACAAGTAAGATGGCAAATTTATTGAACACTCTATTATTTATTAGTTGTATCCAGGGATTTTACAAAGACATTACTTGTAACAGTTATTTTTTAGGTAACACGGATAGATTTTTCAGGAAGTAACTGTAACTTATTTACTTTTACCGGCAATGAAATATTGCTTTGCTTTTCGTTACTTCTCACGCCACTCACTTCATGGATATAAAAGTAACTGTGAATAGTTACTTTTAATTTTAAGTAACTTTTTACTTTAATATTTAACTCTAATTGCAACAGAGTCACTTTTTAATTAAGTAATTGTAACTGTAACAAAATTACTTTTTTAATTAAGTAACTGTGACAGTTACTTTTTTGTAAAATAACTTTCCAATCCCTGGCTGTATCTTTGAGTTATATATATTTAACGATTGTTTAATTAACATATGAAATTTTACAAACTTATTCCATTGGCATTTGTAGTTCCTCTTATATAAATAACACTATTTTTTTTTTAAAAAATTCAAACTTTAACTGTACAGATTTCCTTTATAAATTATATAGTATATATATAAGTATATTTCTTTTATAAAGTGTCTTTTATAAATATTATTTTTTTAAAAAGAGTTCTTTCAATCACCTGCCTTCAAGTCAATTTCGACTATGGTTTTTCCATTTTATATTATTTACTAACTTTTCATCCAATTATGTTCTAGCTGTTATTTTCTTTTTATGCTTAGAAAATAAATCTTTTAAAGAATATAACGTTAAGATAAGTAAATGTGCATTTCCTTTTTGATATTCTTCTCCTACAATCATAAATAATGGGACAATTCTGGCTATATTTTTCTACTTCATAATGTTCAAAATTATCAACCGTAATTTTAATCTTTTTTTTAAAATTGATTTGTTGTATATTTATTCTTTATAATAAAGCATTTCTATATTAAAAAATAAGTACATTATTAAAAAAAATTCATGATTATTTCCTAATTTTTCATATAACTAAACTTTCATTTGCTTTTAGGCTGATTGGTTTAATGCATGTATTTTTGACCTGGTCCATCCTGACGATGTAGAAAAAGTTAGGGAACAGCTTTCAACGCAAGAATCTCCAAATGCTGGAAGAATTTTAGATCTTAAGAGTAGGTTTTCTATTTGGAAATTATATACTTGCATTTAAACAAAAAATATTGTTTAATTTATAATCTTTCTACTTTTTTTTTCTAGCGGGAACTGTTAAAAAGGAAGGTCATCAATGTAAGTAGAATGAATAGTTTTATTTTTTTAATGCTGTTTTGTTGCTACTAATTTTATCCATCAATATTTCATCATTATTCATCGTCATCATATTGATTTTGTCATCTATTGTGTTTCATTATAGTGTACATTAAGTTGTATGTATATGTTACCGTTAAAACCCGAAATCAGCTAGAACTAGAATTAACTTGTGAAAACTAGTTTTAACTCATGCCAATAGTTTAAACTAGTTTCCCTTAGCTAAAACCAGTTAATACTAGTTTTGACAAAATAGATTGACTTACTCTAGTTTGAACTATAACACACTTATATTAGATTAAACTAGAATTAACGGAAAATAGCACGATTTAGGATAATAGGTTTGGATTACTTTTGTTAATTATTGGGCTGAAATGCAATGAAAGCATTTTGGATATTAGAAGACACTCCATTAAGAACAGTACATCGAGTTTTTTAAGGACTCCATTATCGTAATAAGATTATACAATTAACGTTCATAATAAATAAAAAGTCAAGCATTCACAGGTAATTCTAGTTTTATCCTAAGCATGTTAGATCATTCTAGTTTTGGCTAATTGAACTAGTTTTAACCAAAGCAATTGGTCAAAACCGGTATTAACTAGTGAGATCTTGTTTTAGATAGAGGAAACTAGTTTTGACCAATGGCTTCAGTTAAAACTAGTTCTTACTAGTTAATTCTAGTTTTAGCTGATTCTGGGTTATAACAGTAACATATATAATTGAATTATTAAGAACGTTACATGTTGTGTCATTGGGGGTTGGCTAGATTGTTAACCTGCAAAGTTTATAGTTGAATGGGATTTATTTTGCATTAAAATATATAAAAGGTAGCAAAAGTATCTCCTTGGAGTTAATTATGTATTTAAGTAATATCCACCCAGATTGCTGAAACGGCTTATACAGCAAAAATATCATTTAAGCAACAACAAAAAAAAGCACAAGAATGCTGCAAATTTAAATAAGTTTGCCAAGTTTAAAATTGCACAATGGTTTTTTAAAAGCATGACTGTACACACGTTTATTATTTTGAATAAGCTACATTTTTTGTACCTCATTATAAAAGCTTTACGTTTAAAAAACAAACCTTATTCCCCCCAGCTTCCATGCGACTGTGTATGGGCTCCCGAAGAGGCTTCATCTGCCGCATGCGCATTGGAAAGGTCCAATCTGACATGTGCTCCCACGCGGGGCCGTCCCACCTTCACAGATTGCGGCAACGAAACAGTCTGGGCCCATCCGGGGCGGACGGGGCTTCCTATGCTGTGGTGCACTCGACAGGATATATCAAGTCTTGGCCTCCCACAGGTAAGTGTGCTGTATCTGTTTCTTTGGATGAGGGGTTGTGTGGATGTGAAGGGGGTATTTGACATAATTGTAATGTAATATGCAGGAAAAGTAACTTTGTTGCAGTTACTTAATATGAAAAGTAACTGGTTATAGTTACTTAGTAAAAAAATTAACTAATTACAGTTAGTTTTAGAATTTTCAAGTTATTAAAAAATTTGAAATTTAACTTTTTTTAAGAAGACTAAGAGAACTAATATTAAAAAAAATAGTCTCCATCAGATAAAATTTAAGAATGAAATGTCAACGTTGTGTAAAAAATCAGCAAGCTGAACGCCAAACTGCAAAAAAAAAATATCAGTGAAGAGCAGCGTGAGAAACAACGAAATTTTTTGTTACTTTGTTACTGCTATAAGTAAATAAGTTACATTTACTTTCTGAGAAATCTCGTGGCGTTACTTCAATTCCTAGAAATATGTTGTATGACTTAATATATTATTTACGTTATATTCCAGTTGCAAATTCATGCAAAGTAGATTGATTCTAGTAATGTAGTTACAATGCTCTATTGCTCATTACATATTGGATCAATTTTTGTCCATGATTTTGAGTTATGTTACAAGGTATTTAAGAGTTACAGAAAATCTGTAATAAATTCTCCTTTTTTTTTCTAAAAATGTGTAATAAGAAAAGCGAAACATTATCCATGTTGTTCATGTTAAAATTTCTCAATTGAATAAGATAGAACAGGCCAATCTGAAAAAAATAACTATCTACCCTGATTTAAAACACTAGCCAATGCCTTCAAAAGTGCCCTTCTTACCACCTTCATCCACTAGACCCCTCAAATACTTAATACTTATTTTCATTTCTACACATGTCCATTTCCAAAGGCATATTAAACATGTGGTGTCGTTTGATTAGATCTTTTCCCTCCAGGTGTTCAAATAGAACGCTTGGACGCCGAAGATGCCCACGGAACTTCCCACTGTTGCCTTGTTGCCATTGGACGATTGCAAGTGACCAGTACCCCCAATAACAGTGACCTCATGGGATCAAACTCGGCAAATGAATTCATATCCAGACACAATGTGGAGGGGAAGTTTACGTTTGTCGACCAAAGGTAATTAGTTCAGACGTTTTTGTTTTGCGTTTTAAAATGATGATTGTAATGTCAAGGTAATCAATAAAATATCAAGGTCACAATCAATAAAAATATAAAGGTCTTGGATAAAATATTTGTGTAAAGTACAATAGGTTTTTTTGAAGTCATACAAATCTAAATAAATGTTTAATTCAAATATTAGTAACTAATCTTTGTATTTTACTGCACTTTTTCATAAAATCAAAAATATATAAATAAATTTTTTGCTTGACTTTTTTCCATATCAAGTTAAATTTCAGCTTGTATTATTTGTAATTATTTCAGTGATCAATTCTTACCTATTTTAAAAGATTTTTTAATTTTATATACAGTCCATCCCTGATAATTAATAATAAAATTAATCACACAAAATTATTTTATTTTTAAGAGGGGATTGGTTGTCTTTAAGTCATTCACATCATAGTTTACCCTTCCACTAACATCAAACAGTCTAGTTTAAATATAAAATATTCGCAAGACCTTTAGTGAACCAAAATGGTCATTCGTAGAAATATGTCTTGTCCAAACACTTATTTTTATCGTACATAAACTTTTTTAATTACAAATTAAACAGCTATAATCGATATTTTTGATATATTAGCAAGATAATCTTCAATCAAGCAATAATAGCCATCATATTTAGATAACTAGTCCAGGAATAGTATAAAGCTGGGCATCCATTGAGTTATAGGACCAAGGATGGGACATATGAATCTTTGCCAAACAATGCCACTCTTTCTCCAAGACCTTACCAAAATCGTTTTCATTCGTTAGTGATTGGTTTTGTGTGCTCATGTGACATGCCAAACCAATCACTGCCTAGTGAAAACACTTTCGTTAATGCCATGGTGGAAGAGTGGTGATGTTTGCTTGTTCTGTCACTGGTCCTGTCCCTCAGTTTATGCAGAGCTTTAGAATGGGCCAAAAGGAAATTTAGATTAGCAATGGGGGAGATTCACGACCATATCCACCTGGGCTTCAATTCTAAATCGCTGTGGAAAACAAGCGGTTAGACAGGTTAGAGCAGTAAGAAAACATTAGCACATGGTTTGAGAGCTGTATAGAATAACATTAGCATGTGTTTCGAGAGGTGTAGGATAACAAACCGCGTGATATCACATGAATGTTCCCCATTGTGGACTGTATATGTGTAAAAAGAAAATACCCTTACACAGAAGAGCATATTTGTAAAATATCACACAAATCCAGGAAGTATTTAAAAGTATTTTACTGCATTTGCAATCACTGTGAGAAATAATTTATCAATCCCCTTTAGACCGTGGGATCTGTTCCATGGACCATCACGACGGTTACTGATATTTATTAAATACAGAACTTAATGTTATAACTTTATATTTTTGTGCAATATATTACATGTATAAGGCTTACCACATTCCACTAACCACAACACCCTCCTTCAACCCCCCTAGAGTCCAAGGTGTCCTCGGCTACCAACCACAGGAGCTGTTGGGCAAGATCTGCTTCGACTGCTTCCACCCCGAAGACCAGACCCACATGAAAGACAGCTACGAGCAGGTTCTCAAGCTCAAGGGGAACGTCATGTCGGTCATGTATCGGTTCCGAGCCAAGAACGGCGAGTGGGTCTGGCTCAGAACGAGCAGCTTCAGCTTCCTGAATCCTTACACGAGCGACGTCGAGTTTATTGTGTGTACAAATACTTCTGCCAAGTAAGTGTTATGGTGGGGTTAGTAAGTTAGTTTGTTTGGATGTTTTAGTGTTGTGTTGTTTTTGTTTGAAAGAAGTTTAAAATTGTATAAATGTGATGTCAATGATGGAATGTGATTACAGTCATGTACAGCTTCCAAGCCAAGAACGGCGAGTGGGTCTGGCTCAGAATGACCACCTTCAGTTTCCTCAATCCTTATATGAGTGGCATTGAGTTTATTGTGTGTACGAATAGGTCTGCCTTGTTATGAGGTGGTTAGTAAGTTTAAGTTTGTTTGGATGTTTTAGTGTTTGTTTTAGTTTAGTATTGTTTTTTTCAATACAAATGAAAAAATTGTCAACCAACAACAGGCCAGAGGTATAGCAAGATTATTCCAAAAATCAACTAATTATTTACCAGTCCCCTATAACTATCAAGGTTCTTCTTTAATTCTCCCACTAACAACATAATCTGATAGTCATAGAGCATTCCACTCATTGATACCTTTATTATAAAAATAACATTTTCTTACCTCCTCTTTAAAGCTTAAGTTTTGTTTGAAAGAAGTTAAAATTGTGTAAATAAAGCCTTTTTAATGCAATGTCAATAGATTGTGTTTTTTTACCCCCTCCATCTTTTTAAAAGACTCATTACTTTGTAGATAGTTTGCTGAAATTTAATATATTGACTTAGTTTTATATTGGTTTTATGTAGTTGTTTAGGAAATTGTTATTGAATTGAAATAATAGTTTAAAAAGAATTTTTTTTTTAATATAAATTACGACATAAATAATATTTAGAAGCTGTTGTTTAAGTAATATTATTTAACTAATAACTGTCTATTTGTTATTCATATTAATGAAAATTTGAGAACATTTTTGAGCTGAAATAAGATAGCTTCACCTTTCTTACTGATATTGTGATGTACTGTTTCTTCAGATTGCTATTTATTTATAAAAATACATGTTGATGTTGTAAAAAGAAATTATGCTTACCAACTCATTCAAACTAAATAGAGTTCAACTCTATAAATCCCCATTTAAAGTTTGATATCAATTTTTATTTTTGGCTTACTTCAAGTACAAATATGCCTGCAACTTACAAACAAAATAATTTATTTCAATAAATTTCAAATAATCAAATAACGTCTTGATACAATTTTTATAACATTCTATTTCCCTCCCAAAGTAGAAGCCTCCACCACCCCCAGGACGTTCCTGTCTCTGGCCCAGACCAGGGGGGCTCTGGAGAGAATGCCATGAACCAGTACAGTCACCCAATGGGACCAGGAAACATGCTGTCTTCTGACTCTAAGCCTGAAGGCCTCGATTACAGTTTGCCCAGGTCCAATGATGTCTATCCATCTGTTGTGCCCAGATCCCACTCTCAACATCCAGGTAAGATTGGTTGTAAAAATGGGAGGTTAATGTGATATGTTGCTTTAAAGAGTTGAAGGCTGGGCTGCCCAGTCGGTAAGGGGCTTGGCTTGCATGCGAAAGGCAGCAGGTTCATACCCATGCATTGGCAATAATTAAAATGACATGAACAGACAAATAATACCCTATGTGAAGAGGTAGTGCACATCAAAGGGCTCAAAGTTCCTAACGAAGCATACACTGTTGACCTTAAAAGCCTTGTTGTGTGCCTACTTGGGTGTCGGCTCGTTACTTGACTGTGGTTCTAAATCCGCCCTCAATAGCCGTCATGTAGCTCCAGTGTGATGGTAATTCAACTCAACCAAACCTTAACACCTCACAATATTTACTAGTTTGCAAAGAAATGGCAGCAATATCTAAATCTGGCACTTTTTATAGCTCTAGACTAGAATGGCTTGAATTCCTCCTCTAGAGCGAGAGTGGGGTCAGGCGAGGAAATTACAACACCCATAACCAATAGCCCTTGTGCAGCTCTAGTGCGACAATAATTCAAACTAGCCCTTAACCAAATTCATTTTTCAGGTTCCCAAGGCCTCCAGGAACGCAGGCCTGGCTCCGGCCCATCGGTGTACGCCAGCTACGAGAGCAGCCAGCACTCTGGCCTGACCTACCCGAGCACCAGCGTGGGATCTGGCATCGCTGCTTCCATGGCCCAGACTCCCCCCAGCGCAGTCGTAAGTGCCACGGGAGGCGTTCTAACTCGCATCTCTTCTAAGGCCAACAATTATTTGGCTCAGGTGTGTGGGAGCTCGGGTGGTGGCTTGTCCATCAATGGGATGGTTTTGTGTGTTTTGGGGTCTTCCCATATGGATCCTTACCACGTTTCTTTTTTTGTTCCTTGATGAATGACCTTTTTGTGTTTGTTCTAAGTTCTATGAGATCCCTTATGCTCATTGAATCGTTTTGTTTATCTGCATTCTTTTTCATTATTTTGTATGTTTTATGTGTTTCTTGTGTGCATAATTTGTTTTTCGTATTCATTAACGTGTGCACTGGCGGTGGTACTGTCTTGGATGCATGTCCTACAAACCAATATTTCTTTGATAGTGTGTTTTATTTGATTATATTCATATTAATCCCAACCTCTGTTTTGTACTTTTAGTGATTGTTCCTATGTTTCTTCCAATTTTTGTGAGACCCTCCCTACTGCCATGTATTTAGTTGCTTGAATCTTGTTTGTTTTGTGATTTAATTATTCAGCTTTGGTTCTAATTGTTTTGTAGTGTGTTTGGTCAAATTTAAAAGTTTAAGGATTAGTATTTTATTCTTAACTGTATAAAATATACAAACTATGCTCTGTTGCCTATGCTCAGTTTCACACTATTATCGTGCTAGTTAAGAGTACTCTTGATTTGATATCTCTGGTTCCAAACTGATGGTCATGTGTACATCTTATGGCTGGTACCATGGCATTTAATGGTGGGCTAGCAGCTGTGGCAATTCCTTCAGTTGCTGAGAAATAAGCTGTGGTGCGAGAAGCCCCTCTTGTGTGATTGAGATAACATGAACAGAACTGTGATAGTAGGAAAACTTCTGAAGGCTTTAGTAGGGTAGTTTAGCTTCATGGACACTTGGATCCAACAATTGCGCTTTGGCTAGCATAGCCCTCCTGTACCAAATTGGAAGATAGCATCTTAAATATTTCTGTGCGGTTATGATTGAAATTCATGTATATTTTTCATAAAAATAAGGTTTTAATTAAAGTTAATACTCCTGAGTTGGAGTGGTTGTGTCACTTTCCCCTTTATTATGACCGAATTTTAAAATTCAACTATTTTTGCCTTGGATTTAGAAGAGTTTCAAAGAAATGCAAAATATGTTTTTCCTTTGAATGCCTGCATTTTAATGTTTATTTTAGGCTAGAACCTAAAAATAGTTTTCGACTCTGATTTTTTTGCATGTTTGATGTCTCTAGGTGAACCTGGTTTTTTTTATTCTCCATAGTAATTGTTTCTTCAAAAAAATGTATTAAGTTAATTCCCTTAGAGTATTCCTTAAACAATTGTTCATTCATTAGTCATTTTATTTTATACTAACATCCATTAAAAGTTTTAGGTTTACAATGATTATGTAATCTATTTTTAAGGGGGGGAAATCAATATTTTACTTTTATTGAAGATAAAGTAAACTTAAATTATAACACACATTCATACCCTCTAATTTATTAATGCGTTTTTTAACAATGACTGCTTCCTCTTGCAGGCCAACTCTGAAGCATTTGGCCAAAACTACAATCAAATGAGTTCCCCAGCCAGAAGCCCATCTGGACCAACCTACACACAGTTGGGAGCTGCCCCAGGACCAAGAGGTTTGAATTGTTTAAAATAATATACTTTTAATTTTTGTTTTATAATTTTAATTCAATTGATGCACTTTTGATTATTTTTTTAATTGATCGATGCTGTTTGTATTTGTACTGTGGGTTTATGTAAGCTTTCTTGAAAAGTCATGTTTAAAAAAATATTAAATTGAAAACTATCACATATTTAACCCTCTGGCGCATACTGTTGCCATATGGCAACAAGCAACATAATCTACTTTATTCTATTAAAATAGAGCTCACTCTTGACAAATCTATGTTTCTTTTCATCTATTACATTCCATTTTGATGTTTTAGTTACTTGTAACCCTCATAGATGACAGTAGTAAAAGTGTATTCAATATTAAAGAGTGAAGTTATTAAGTGTGTCTTTTTTTGTGAAGTTATTAAGTGTAAAGAGTGAAGTTATTAAGCATGTCTCTGTGTTAATCCAACAGAATAAATAATTTTCTAAGTTAACCTTCTCCGGCTTTATAGAATACTAGCTGTTATACCTGCCATTGCACAGGCAGAGGTGAAAAAATGATTTAATCGACAATTTAACTATTTTTTTTCTTTCATTTGAGTTACATAAGATATGAAGATTACCCAGTAATTTTTTCCATTTAATTACCCATCTTGGATATAGTAATGATTAATATTAATTTCCCTCAAAAATACCTTTGATAAGAAGCTCAAATTAAAAAGAATACATATTTAAGTAAAAAATAATCAGTAAGAATTAAAAATATGCTACTCCAGCAAACAGCAAACGATTTGCATTTTTTAAATAGGTCAGTTCAATTCATCTATCCCTTAATCCGTTATAGAATAATAAGCTTATGTTGCTGTTGCCGTTCGTTATGAATACAGAATCCTGCTACTTATATTACCTTAAAAATTCAAAATTTTAAAAACGCTATAAAATTCACCGATAAAGTCATCGTAATTTAATAAAAAATTTAAATACATTAAAATCATAGAAATGTTTAGCTCATTTGGCTCTTTTTTGCGAATTTGACGAGGAAAAGATATAGCTACCAACACGCCCATTCAGCTCTCGTGCAATGACCTTTGCACAACCTGCTAATTAAAAAAAATGTGCTCATTTGGTACGTTTTTTGTAATAACTTGGCAAGTTTGGCAAAGTATTTGGCGAAAAAAGGAAGACATAAAAACCCTAATATGCAGCTCCAGTGTGATGACCCTCAAAAGCCAACATAGTTCAGTATTATCTTAAAAATGCATTAAAAAAATTCATAATGTAAGAAAATTATTTTTAAAAATTAAAAAAAAAATATTTGAAACAATTTCAAAAAGTGTGATTTTACGGACTTACAAGTCAGCTACATTTATTATATGAAAAAACCTGTTTGTAAAATATTCCATAAAGCCGAAGAAATACGGCTTAGAAAATAATTTTTTACATTATATTAATTCAGAAGCACTCACTTTGGCTTTTTGGAGACTGTCATTCAGTCTCCATTTGCCCTTTAAAACCTAAAATCAATGTTCAGCTTCTTTAATGTACTTTTACTTTACATATCAATACCTATAAAATGAAATCTTTATTTTCCAGGCATGTGGGGCCAGTGGCAAGGCCCAGGCACTCCAGATGGACCCCCCTCATCAAGTGCCCCAGGGAACCACCCACAAACCCACGGGCCAGGCGGAAGCGGGCCCCACCAGAACGAGATCTCGGACATGCTCCAGATGCTGGATGGGGGAGGGACTTGTGCCACCAACTTCGAAGATCTCACCATGTTCAACAACTTCCCGGAATGAGTTGAATCGCAACGACTTTCAGAATGAGTTGACTCGCAGCATTTTCAACAGCTTTTGGAATGAGTTGAATGTTAACGTGTTCAACAGTTTTCAGAAGTTGGATTTCAACATGTTACATGACTTTCAGAATGAGTTGAATCGCAACATTTTCAACAGCTTTTTGATTGAGCGTTAACATGTTCAACGAGACTTTCTTAATGAGTTGAATGTCAACATGTTCAACGAGACTTTCTTAATGAGTTGAATGTCAACATGTTCAATGAGACTTTCTTAATGAGTTGAATGTCAACGTGTTCAACGACTTGTGGAATGAGTTGGATCTCAACACATTCAAAAACTTTCCTGATTGTGAGTTGACTGTCAGTGTATTCAAAAACTTTGGGAATGAGTTGAATCTCGACATATTCAAAAACTTTGGGTTGAATAAATTGAAGAGGATAGACCCTAAAGAGAACTGCAGTTTTAATCGAATTGCACATGTGGCGACCAAACCGTAAATTGTTGCCTCTATGATTCGAGGTTTATAGTAGGTGATTCTTTAGCATGTTCAACAAATTCCTGGAATGAGTTGAATGGACTAGAAGAGAACAGACTTGTTTGAAAAGGAAAGTGCATTTTTAAGCTTGCCGATGTAGTGTCCGTACCATGTCTTGTTGTCGCCATGCTCGAAGATTTATTATTGGGGATTCTCTAATCTCTAAATGTTTAACAGCTGTTTGAATGCATTGAACCAACCAATCAGATGACTTGCAGAGGTGTTTTCGGTTTTAAGCAGTTCGCACAAGTAGTGATCATACTGTGAATTATTGTCACTATTGCTGAGGGTTTATTTATAGCTCCATTCTGTAAGAAACAGTCCTGCTTTTGACCTTGAGTTTGTAGCTGATCATAGTTGGCTTTAAGCAGTGATCAAGTATGTAAAAAGGCATAGCTCTCTGACAGAAATACGCTTGTAACGAGTGGACATCTGGATCAATGCAAAGTATGTCATTTGGTTGGTAACTGTAATAATTGAGAGGAAACTGGGACGTAATCCGGACAGCCAGAATCTCGATAGGCCATAATCCCTACAACAACAAAAAATGCAAAAGTTATTAATTTAATTGCCCCTGACTTGACTTGAAATGGGCCTTCAAGAAGGGACGACCATAGAATTTATAGCCCTTTACACTACTCGCCAGAAGTGACACAGACACAAGAGACACACATAGAAAGGACGACACCAACACATAGACAAATAACATTTATTGACAAACACAAAAATCCATGCCTTACCAGGATTCAAGCCCAAACCCAGAAGCTCCCTAACCGTTGTGCTACCGGGTCACCTTGATAGGCTATAATCCCTACAGCAAAAAAACGCAACATTTATTATTTAAATTGCCCTTAATCAAGCATAAAAGTATTAATTTGTTGATTTGTCAGTTTTCAATCCTGTCAGAATTATTTCCTTGTTGGGCTTTTGTCCTGTCAGTGCATCGGCTGTTGGTATTCTGGCTTGTGAGGATTTCGGCTGTCGGTTTTCTGGCTTGTGAGGATTTCGGCTGTCTGTATTCTGGCTTTTAAGGATTTCGGTTGTCGGTATTCTGGCTTGTGAGGATTTTGGCTGTCGGTTTTCTGGCTTGTGAGGATTTCGGCTGTCTGTATTCTGGCTTTTAAGGATTTTGGTTGTCGGTATTCTGGCTTGTGAAGATTTCGGCTGTCGGTATTCTGGCTTGTGAGGATTTCGACTGTCAAGATTATGTCCAGTACTGAATTGGGAAATGGCATTGACTTGTAACAACAGTTTTTGGTTTGGTTGCTACATGTTAAGCTGCTGATAAAGTAAAGTGCATTCCTCAGTGTGTTTTTTACTCTTTGCCATATTGTTTTTTTACGAGAGCATTTCATTGACTTTCGCCCATCTTCATATAATATTGTCAACTTCATTGCAACCATACATTTTTTACAAAGATGAACTAAATCTGCACTAAAATGTGTGCAGACTTTGAACAAGAGTGAGAACTGATTACTACAATTGTTGGATTGTATGCAATGGTTGTTTTTCTCCCATGGTCAAATGGGAATGAAATCAAAAGTTGTATGAATTTTTCCTTGGAACTCTATTTAAGTAGGCTGAGTTTTACGGGATGAAATGCTACATTTTAAACAAATTGTGCTTCTTAAAACTGATATGCATTTACAAACATTATGTCTTCAAGTAATTAATTACAAAATTATATCATGGCTGTGTTTTTATTTGTAGAGAGTCTAATCGCATTTTAAGGAAAAATTTGATTTTAGAATCATTTTGTTTAATATTTTATTTTAATTGTGTTATTTTTTTAGCTGAATTGCTGTTGTTACTGCATATTTTTTTAGTTATATTCCGATACTATAGAGTAGAAATTTTTACTCTAATCCAAATTATAAAATTTTTAATTTTGGGGGAAGCATTACTTCAAATTTTAACTTAGCATAATGCAAACTAAAAAAGAAATATTATATTTGGCTATACAAATGTAATTTATTAGATTAAATGTTTAACTGAACAATTATCAATTGAATTTAAGTTCCCTTTTATTATTCCTCATTAAGTAATAACTTATCAGAATACATATTTATTAGAATAATTATGCCTAAAAAATTATTTTTAGAATTTAGTTGGTAATTAAAAAAAGTTTAAATTTTAACTATGCTTCTTATTTTTATAGTTAGTTACAGATTTTATATTTATATTCTAATATACTGTAGATTTGTAAATACTCTTTTTGGTTTTTGTTTTATGCTATGAAAAAGTACAAAACAGGATTTAAACTAATATGTAGTTTAATTTCTGCCACTTTGCATTCTAGAATTTAATCATTGTCTTATTGATTTTCTTATTTCAATTTCTTGAAATTAAAATTTACAAATCTTGAACAACATCTTTTAAATTATTTTATAAAGTTTGGTATATTATAACTTTAAAAATTACATTTTGGTTTTCATGAAATAATTAATCATGTATAATTAAACCATGGATATTTTTTTCAGAAATGTTTTTATTACAATACTCTTGCATATATCAAGATATGATTTAAGGTCTAAAAATTCTTATTTATGAAACTGTTCTATAATTTTTTTTATTTACTTTTAAGTGTGTTGTAGATTCTTTGTATATACATAAAATGTATGCTATACACAAAGACCAATTGCAATTGTCAGCGTTTTTTATTACATTCAGAAGAATTGTATAAATTTTCAAAATTAACAAATGCAATAAAATACATACACATCGATTTGCCTTTATTTTCTTAACTTTAAGTGTCTTATTCTATATCTTAGATTTTAGAAAAAAAATCATTTTATCCCTTTAAGACCGCGGCGGTCAGATGGCGCTGGTTTAAAATTATGAGACTAAATTTGGAGTTTTATCGGAAAAAAAAGTGCGTTAAACAGCATCAATGCCAGCAACTCCTTAAAAACAGTCATTTTTATGCAAATAACGAATGGTACAAGTCGCTTGCTTCGGTATCGATATTTTTGAAGAGCTTGAACATTATCTTTTATACCCACACGATCGTGATACCTCGGTCGGAAAGAGTTATTGGTTTAAAATTAAGTTAACTCTAAATATTTTAATTAATTACTCATTGAAATATATTATCGTAATTTTTTACGTACTTAAAATATATTTGCAAGTTAAAAAAATGCTTGGTCATTTACATATTTTTATCATCAGATATATTTGCTTTTTTTTTTTCAAAATATCGGGAATTTCGCATTAAAATATTGATTTTAGCCAAAAGGCTTTACGTTACTGACATATTCTTTTAAGGGGGTTCAATACCCTAAAATCGGTGAAAAAATCAAAACAAAAATTATTGGCTTAAAATACTATTACAACCTTTATTAATAATGTCACAAAGTATCAAGACGATTGGAAAAATATTTTTGACATTAAAAGCCATTTTAATGTCATGGCTTCGTAAGGAAATGGGTTAACAATAAAAACTTTAAACGCGTTTTTCTCAGAACTTGATTTTTCGATGTACCTTTTCTCAAAAACTATGCTACGTTTTCTCGTGAATTTTTTTATATGATGTAATACATAGTATAGATTAATCTGAGGTTATAAATTTTAATAAAACTAAAGTGAAAAAAAAAATATTTGGCTAAAAAGTGAAACATTTCATGATTTTTTTGGGTACTTTAAAACTTATTTAATTTTAAAAAATCTAACAGTTATTTACAAAAAAACTTTTAACCTCAGATTAATATATAAGGTTGGTATAACACACAGAGAAAATTTTAAGATGATCTGATCAGTAGTTATTGTGAAATGGTACATTGCGATTGGCCTATTTAACAATTACCGATATACAACATACTGAACCCCCTTAATTTGATTTCAAAAGAACCAATGTGTTAAAAGAAACCCTCACTATTGAATTTAACATGGTAAATGAAACAACACAGCTGCCACTTTTTAGCCTTTTCTTTTTTTTTATTCTTAAGTTTTTTAATTCTTAATTAAAAGTAGGTATTGACATGCTGTCGATGTCCGTCCGTCCGTCTGTCTGTCCGTACCCCCTTCCAAAATCGGTTCTATCAATCCTATCTTAAAAATTCTTTTTTTATTAGAAAGGTATAACCTCAGACACCCAACTTTCGTACTTTTTATCCGTCTGTTTGTACGATCGGACGGACATAAATCTACTATTTGTCAACGGATTTCCCATTGGATTAGCATTGAAATTCAATTTCGAGTCATTTAAATCGCTGTTGCCAACCCAACAATGGCATGGGAAACTTAATTCATTTAAAAATTATATTATTTGAAGCAAAATTTATTTTGGTTATAAATCAGTTTAGAATGACGTCGGGAATGTGAATATTTGATTGTTTATTATTTGTTTACTAAGTAAGTGGCAAGGCATATTTTTTTGCGTATAATCCTGATTAGTTTTATTTTACATTTCCTAATTTTAATAGTATCTTGGAGTAGTTATATGGTTTTTGTTCTACGAATAATTAAATATTTATTTACAACTGCAAATAAATCATGCAGACGATAAGTAATATTTATTTTATTTGCGATTGAAAATTAACAAAAATAATTTATTTCGGAACTTATAGCTGAATGCTGTGTTTAGTGAAATTTATTCCTAATGTGTAAAAATTTAATGTAGAACCGGTTGTAGATGATACTTACTGTTACGAACCTAGTTGCTTCTCGGTAAGAAATTTAGTAAGTATTTAAGTATTAACAGAAAAGTAGGCTATTTTAGTTCTTTAGGAACTTCTTGTTTTATTTGAAATAGATGTTCTTTGTTCCAATTGCTATTACCTGTTTTTCTCATCGAACAGCTTAGTCTTTCTCAATGTTTCAAGTCCATTTTAAGTTTCGATACATTTTATATGGAGAAAATGGGTTGGAGAGTTTTATGGAGAAAATGGGTTGTAATGGATCTTTTCTGAAAAGAGAACCACACCACTCCAGACCTAAGTCGTATGTGGGTTTCGAACGAACGGTTTTATAACGAATTTTAGATTTAAAAAAATTGTTTTAAAATATATTAAAAACTCATATTCCCGGCCGTAACTATTAGCTTTGAACCGAAGAATTGGCATATTTTTTAATAAATATTTGATGTATTAAATTATTTATTAAAAAAGTTTGAATTACAAAAAAAAAAACCTTTATTTAGTTAGTTTATTTTACGATCTATGATCCGTCACGTATAGAGGTGGGTAATGCATTAGTTTTGGAATAGCAACCTCCACAAGAGTATTGCTTAGCCATGTAAGCCATTTTTCACCAAATGTGAGAAACGTCATAACAGTAAAATAAATCGAAATTGAAGGGGGAATGTCACCTGGTTATCTTATTATTAATTTTCAAATATAGAAGTATCCCAAAAATATTGTGAAAAGGGCAACACTGTTTTTTGAACTTTATCAATTATTAAATTAGAGGAAGCTTTTCAAGGTATCATGTAACTCTTCTACCATTATCACAAATTTACGAAAAAATAATATTTATAAACATAAAATGTTATCTTTTCAATATTTTAAACAAAATACAATTCAAAATCTTGATTGAATCCTTTAGATTACATTAAAAAAAAAATTAGATTTCCGATATTCGTTATTGACAGGAAAAAAAAAATCCTTTGTTTGTTGAATAAAATAATATGTATTGCACCGCAAATAATCGCAGGCAATAAGATACTTAATTGGATAACTACTTTATTTGGAGGAAATAAGCAAATTCGGAATTTATCATATTATTTGAAAGAGGTTAAAAAGCGATACATAAATAAGTAAAACACTATTTGAAGATTAAACAATTTCGGCACGATTGAAATAAGCTAAGAAAATCTTGCAAATCTTGATTGATAATTCACTTACGTCTTTATCTCGCATTGCGACTTATGCTTAATTTAGTGATTTATAACCACATTTTCTTATAATAATATAGAATGATACATCATCATCTTATAATTATGCATCATCAAATGCAAGGAAAAAGTTTTGTTGGAAACATTGTGGTTTTTAAAAGTGTTTTGTATTTGAATTTTAAGTATTTTTTACTTAATATGAAATATCAGTTGATGAAAGAATTGCGATGTAGTCGAAAATTCGAATTGAGGTTTTATGTTTTCTAAACGTTTTGAAGGGTGCTTTTTCAGAAAAAGTAGTTATTACGAAGGTTCCAGAGAGGTTCCATCCCCTTGATGCGAAAGATCCCAGGTTCGCGTCCGGTCGGTATTTCCAAAATATGTGCGTTTACATGAGCCATCGAATCCATGGATTGAAGAGCAAACTCAGCGACTTTACCCTCTTGGGGATTTTCTCCCAGACAGAACCAGATTGCAGAGTTCATTAGGGGGGGGGGGGTTCGCAAACCCTCCAATGAAGGGTTTGATGTGTCATATACCATGGATTCGGCAAAAGACAATCATTTAGGTTGGAAATCCTGCTCGATCTCTTTTTCCCCTAATGGGGATTTTTGCATTCCATGATGGATTCGATGGCTCATGTAAACGCGCCTAATATCTGATGGACCTAATATAAAAGAACGGTGCAGCCAAAATGTCTGACCAATAATACCCCATGAAAAGGAGGTGCACGTTAAATCTGCTTCAAAGTATACCGACGCTGCGCGTACGATAACGTTCTTAAAAGTTGTGTTGGACGCCTACTCAGGTGTCGACTTTTCACTTGACCGTGATTCTTAAGTATGACGTCGTCACCAGTAGCGCTCATGTAGTTTTAGTGCGAAGACAATTTAATCCAACCAAACGCCACTTGCGAAGTTGCTATAGAGTCACGCGGGGTTACAGCTCAGGTGTCGGCCTCGTCACTTGTCAGCAGTTCAAAATTACGAGACCATCAGTTGGAAATAGTCCTCGTGTATCTCTAGAGCGCTGTTAATTCAGCATAAACACATTTTTTTTTAATTTCGACTAATTTTCTATTGCAGAAACTCATCTTATTGAGATATATTGAGCTGTTTCATTGAAGAAATGAATTTCGCACTATCAATGGGATGTACCCGTTCACCGCAAGGTCTTATAAGCAAACTAAATTACTTTCAAGTATCCGACTAGGGTCACATGGGGGAATTATGGGTCACTCTCTTTCCGGGGTAAATAATGGTCACTAAGTTTTAAGAATTAAAAATGGTTTTTAGAAGAAGAAAAAATTATGCCAAGTCATCCTTGTACATTCTATTTTCTTATATCAAGTTCAAAAACAATGTAACTCTGCAGCAATTAATAAAAAAAAAATACTTTTTACACTTCTATAAAAACATCTTCAAAAAAGATTGTCTTTGAAAAACGTGATTTTTTTTAAGATCTATACTGATACTGGAGAAACATATTTGAACTAACTATTTTGTTGGTGCTATTTTTCAATAGGAAAAGGTCTAAATTTTTCATTCCTATATAATTTTTTTTCATTATTATTTTTTAAAATAGTTTTAAAGGTATAGTAATACTTCCCCCAGTTTACTGGGGTAATTCTTGGTCACTGGGGTAATTCTGGGTCAGTGATATTTTTTTTATCTTTTAGATTATTTTTTTAGCTAAGTGGTATACGTCATTTTGAGCAAAACATCAGATTAGGCTGCATTCCAAATTTCATCAAAAAATTCAAATTAGAAGTTTATTTAAAATTTAAATAACAAAAAAATTAATCTACATTGAAATAGCATGAAAATTCTAATTTTATTCAATATTTTCACTGTTGCCATTGCGTTAAACTTAAAAGAAACTATATTTAAAATAAAAACTTTTGAAATTAAAAAAAATATTTACAGGCTATAACATTCCCGTCAAAAACATTTATTCTCAGTAAAATTTTAAAATAATTTTTTTTTAGAATTAAATAAACAAATCGATTTACTTTTTGAGTAATTTAAAAAAAAAAATAAGAAAATCGTAATTATGTGCAGACAGGGATAAAAATGACTTCTCATAAAAAACAAACTATGGCTTATCTTTTAAAGAAAATTGAGCATAACATTAATGTGTATACCACAGCTTTAAGTATCGTTTTATGAATTATCGAATATATTCATATAAATATTAGATAGATAATTATCGATAACGCAATTTTAAAGTTTCAACAGCGTTTTATGCCATTTACTACACACGTGTTACATCAATTTACAACAAAATTTGCTTAACCAAATTTTACAAGACTTGACACACGTATATATTGTCATAGAATTACATGTTTGAAATAGTTATACTATATTAATGGTCCTTTAAGCGTTTACTTCAGTATACAAAAGTGTGTTCTTATCTTATTATCTTTCAAATCACTATTTTCGTATACCATCTGATCCAATATCTAATCTTTCGAATTCCTTATTTCAATTTTTTCAACTAAAAAATAGCAAAATATGGTTTTGAAATTTTATCTCAAGGTCACAATTTGATAATGAATCTTTTATGATAGCTATCTTTAAATGCAATATGATCATGCTTGCGCATTGTTTTGCAAGATCCCATTATAAGGACTTAGGTACAGACGCAGTTTTGATATTTTCGATGTTACAATTACAAGGTTTAATTGTCAGATAAAAAAAAAGGGTATTACAAAGATCGATTAGTAACATTTTATTTGTTAAAGCACATGCATAGTTATGGGACTAATTATTATTTTTTGATGCTCCAAAGAAAAAATTCCTTTTTATTTTTGTGGAATGCTAGTTCAAAACAAATTCTAATACTGAGGGAAAATGTTCTATGATCTATCTATATATTTTTTGTAAAAGATTTACTGTAAAGTTTATAACACAAATTTAGCATTATATATTCAAAATTAGGCATTTTTGCACTGAAGTTGGAAAATCTATGTTAGTTCGCTGTATGTAGTTTGATGTTATGTGTCATTTTAGCTGTATATATGCATTCAAAGAGTAATATTGGATTTAAATTTAACTTGAAAAGCATAGATAATAAAATAACATAAACTATAACAATTTTTTTTTTATTAAAGTGCCAGATACATATATTACCAAATGTATCTATTAGTCAGATATTAAATATAACTGCTCAACTGTCCGCAATCATATTTATATATTAATCGTACTCAATACTCATTCAATCAATGTTATTAATAAATTCTAATCCAAATTTTTTTTTACATTAATATAAACTTTTTTATTATGTAAGTAAAATATTTTTAATACAATAAATCTTAACAATGGAAATATTTATCTATTTGTGTATAACGATTTTGGGTTCGAATTTTATTAACTGTTAAGACTGTTCGAAGACTTGTTGAGAGGCACAATCAAAGTTATTAATAAAACTGTAACCCTAATCGGTTATACACAAACACATAAATTTTTTAATACTATTTAAAGAAAATATGTATCCATTTGTGTATAACAATTTTGAGTTAGAATTTTATTAATAACTGTACATCTCATTCAAAGACTGACTGTCCGAAGACTTGACTGAGAAGCACAATCAAAGTTATTAATAAAATTGTAACCCTAATCTGTTATACACAGATATACATTTTTTATAAAATATTTTTTCACATAATAAGCTTAACAAGGAAAATATTTAGCAATTTGTGTATGACTATTTTTTGGGGTTAGAATTTTATTAATAGCTTTTCATTTCCATTTAAAACCTGACTTTTCGAAGACTTGATTCAGAGGCACAATCTAAGTTATTAATAAAATTATAACCCTAATCAGTTATACACAGATATACATTTTTTATTACGTTAGTAAAAATATTTTTTCACATAATAAAGCTTAACAAGGAAAATATTTAGCAATTTGTGTAAAACTATTTTGGGTTAGAATTTTATTAATAACTTTGACTATACTGCTCATTCAAGGCATTGGATAAGAGGTACAATCAAAGTTATTTATAAATCTTTACCCGGAACGGTTATAACAAATATACATTTTTTATTATATAAATAAAAATATTTTTATTTAAAAAAAAGCTTCAAAATATTTAGCTTTTTCCAAACTGCAGTCTCTAGCTTCCCGTTTGAAGTTCTTTAGGTATGACCAAATTGTGCTCTCCAGTAGCTTTGCATGAGTCATATCTTGGTGATTTTACCCCTTGAAACTCGTATTTGTTAATGTTCTCCATGATATGTTCGTTGGCGTGAATCACAGATCGGAAGTCCGCGAAATCTTTTTCGCCAAGAGTCCCGCCAAGTGCTTTCGGTAGAGCTTCTGGCGGGATGAACCTGTGTAAACTTTCCATGTTTTCGCCATGGAAGTGGACCTACCAAAAAGTTGTCAAAATTATTTTAATAATACGTTTAAAAAAAAACAGCATTTACAGGACAAAAAAAAAATTAAAAAAAATAGTTCTATAACAAAATATATCTTTGACACCATTTTATTTCGGTTTCAATAGTTTATTTCGAAGTATGAAAAATCATTTAACAGGTGGAGAATTTTTATTTTAGTAAATTTGCTTTTATGATTCTTAAATGGCTACAGCTCCACGGAATGAAAATGATTTCTTCATAGATATCATAGTTAGAGTACTGGATTGACATATCACGTGACCTCCAATGCTAACTACGTGACGCACTCGGAGACCAGAATGTGAGGGCAATGGGGCCAGTGTTGTCATTTCTTAAATGAGAAAAATACTATGGCGTCATTGAAAAAAATACCATTAAATTCAAAAATTTCAAAAAATATCATAAAAATACTAGCTGCATTTTGGTATATTTTTAGTGACTGTAAAAAAAACCCGTGAAACGCTTTTCTAGTATTTTTACACATATTTTTTTAATTTTAGAACTAAATGGTATTTTTTCGTAGTATTTTTCTCCTTAATGTGGTGGCAACACTGGCCTCATGGCCCTCACATTCTGGTCTCCATGCGCGTCCCGTCGTTAGCATTGGACGTCACGATCTGCCAATCTAATACTTTAACTATAATATCTATGGATACAGAGCATCAATAGCGGAGGACAAAATTTGCCTCTGCGATTTGCTGCTCTTTTTAATGCTCTAACGTTTTCAAACAATGTCTGCTTACCCTTTCTTTTAGCTTTTTCGACAGCATCGGTTTGACGATGTTGTATACGAATGTATAATACGAAGGTTCGTGACAACCGTGAATAGCTGTTATTCTGTAAGGCCAGCAATCCTGAAAAACGTTAAATAAAAATGTATTTATTTTGAAGCCGGAGATTTAAAAAAAAGTAAAGGAATTTTAAAACAATTATCATGGTATTTTAAAGATAGGCATACACTGAGGAAACAGCAGATTTAAGAAAAGTAGGGAAATGTTAATACAATTACAATCGTCCGTCAAAGAGGCATACACGGAGAAAATTGACTTGTAAATCTTCGCCAAACATCGCTTCTCTTTACCCAAGACGACAGAAGGTATTTGCACCCGTCTAGGCCATAGAGTTAGGAAGGAGGAATAGAGGGGTCTATCAGTTCAAATGGTTTGAAGCAGGGATGTCCAGGTTTTTCGAGCTACTGCGCATAACATACCGCCACTGAGGTATCCCAAGATGCACCGCTTTTGCGGTTTATTGAGCTACTGCGCATAGCATAGTAACCGAAATTGGCACAGAGGTATCCCAAGATGCACCGCTTTCGCCTGCTTCTTTTGTGCGTTACTGCGCACATACTTGGACCACCCTATTCTCTTTCCTAACTCTATATGGTCTGGGATTAGTTTCACGTCACGTGCACATGTGACATCTAAGCTCCACCCATGATCACGTGAGCACACAAGACTAATCAGTAACATAAAAATACTTTCGGTAACGTTTCGGATCTGGTGTGAAGAATTTAGATTGTTGTCATATTCTCTCTAAATTTATTTACAATTTAAAAATTTAATGTTGTGTTTTTTTCACTTGCTTTTGTAAGCCTCATGGCATACTTTGTGGTACACGAGGTGCTTTTAAATGAAGAGTACAGGGGGAAAACCTCTTGATTTCGTAGAAGGCTTTCTTCAATAGACCTTTTTCGGCGATGATAGCGAGAAATCTCCTAAACTGGTGTAAAGAAACCGGTTACTCGCTTTGTTTTTCTTTCGCGGCAACCCTGATTCACGCCAGAGATCACTGGACACAAGTCACACGTTTATACCGCGAATGAAAAATTGAAAGAAAACCCGGTTTCCTGTCGCCAATGTCAGGCAAAGAAGACACAATTACTGGAAGACTCCTAATAAATCAAGCGGTTCTTACCGCTTGACGTAAGTAAAGTGAGGTAAAGTAAGTAAAGTGAGGTAAGTACACGCAAAAAACTGTCTGGTACGTACAAACTAAAATTGAGCTCTCCCAACTAAGCTGTTCGGTTGCTATAGGACTGACAGTACTGTCTAGTTGCAGGAACCAAACACGTTTGGTTAGAAGCGTTCGGCTGGCGCAGACGACTAGTTCGGTTGAGAGAGCTAAACTGATACCGCGCAGTTTAATTCTTACACATAGTTTAGTTGTCTCAACCGAACTCATTGAGGTAGTCTGGTCCCGTTGACTAAACTCTTTCAATCGAACGAGTATAGGGGAGAGCAGGGGAATCCCGCCACCTCGGGTAATGCCGCCACCCCTTGTATCTCGCCAGCGGTGTGTGTGGGAGGGGGGCTGTGAGCGCTGACCAGTAGCAGGAAACAAAGTAATTTGTAGTATAGGCGCTAATGGCCGTGCGGTGAGTTGGTGTAAAGTTATTTAAAAAATACGGTTTTTAGTGATTTTCATCTAATCTTGAGCCTTCTGAAATTAAGCGATAAGTGACTGCTATCTCTAAGTTAGATAAATCAGTTATATATCATTTAAAAGAGTAATTATTTGGCTATTTATACACGTCTTTAGTTTGGACGCTAGGCTAACTACCTTTCTTTAAACAAGCTGTCTATGCCATTTTGTCTTACTGGGGTAATGCCGCCACATCACTCTGGGGTTATGCCGCCACATGCAAAAGGATGGCGGCATAATCCGTAAAATAGAAATTTCCTATATCGGCCCTACAACCTATTAGTTTTCGTTAAAGATGCCACGTATCCGAAAAGGAACAACTGAACTGGTCAAATAGACCAACGAAACTTTAAAAAAAAACTGCATACTTAGTTGCACATAGAAAGTTAACAAAAGAACTGCACCCTGTACAATTTACCATTCCAAAGTTAATTAAACCTATTTTAGTTCTATATGTATTGCTTTATTATGTAATTTTCCATAATTTATAGATTATTTGCTTTGTTTATTGATGTGGCGGCATTACCCCAGATACCGGGGTAATCCCGCCACTGTGCGAGCTTTAAAAAAATACAATTTTATTCAGTTTCTATTAAAGATTTCAATTTCAAAAAAATCACTACAAGATAGGTTATGAACCGTAGTATGCTATGCTCATTACAATTTACATTAATTGCAACGCAATTCTGCATGAAAATTCAATGTCCCTTAAGGTGGCGCCATTCCCCTTCTCTCCCCTAGTTATGGTAACTAAACTGGTAGGTTTGAAAGAAACCACCAGTTTGGCTGTGCCAATTAAACACCCTTCAGCCGAACTTGGTTGAGTTGCAGGACCAGCACCATTTTTTGCGTGTACTCTTCAGTAAAAAAACAGTATATTGTAGAGTAAAAAAAATAGCTACCTGCAGTCCTCTGAATATCCTGGACAGCAGCACAGGGCTCGAGTAGTACTTCATCTTGCTGAGAGACATTCCCTGCATGTCTATGACAATTTGACTGCCGCAGACCTGCGACCCCTCCGTCTCTATGCCCACCTCGGCGGAAGTGATGACCGCCGATATCAGCTTCTCGGGGCCAAAGGTCTCCACGTCGAACTGGCCTATGGGGACGAAAGTCGACATTTCACCCAATATTCAACAACAATATTATTCTCAACATCAATCTAAACTTTTTATTTTTTATTCAAAAAATATAAAATTTGTGAAACTGACACTCAATATTTAATCCTTTCACAATCCCAACCTTTTATTCTAAAAATCTAAAATTTGTGAAATAGACTCATTATGCATCCAGAATGAAATGGTGAAAAGCAGAGGAAAAAGTCTTAATTTTTTTTAGCTAAAATTGAAGCGAAAAAAAATTGAAATCATTACTTTTGAATAAATTATAACAATAGTTTTCAAAACTTTATTTAAAAAAAATAGTTAAAATTATATATTTAAACATTTAAAAGTGCAAGCATGAATAATTTGGGGCCAATTTATTGAATAAAATTATTATATAGTGAATTTTATTTTTACTATGTATTTCATATTTGCATTTAGCTACGTAAAACATTATAAAATTCATAGTATAAAAGACTGGGCCCTGAGGTCCCTGGATTGAATCCCAGCAACCATTGAGGAGAATGTGGAAAAAATAGTTGTGCCATTTCGTTCATCAGAGGCAAAAACTGCCATAGAATAACGGTGGGGGATTTCTGTAAAAGACACGCAGTGTGTAAAACGCACTGGTGTAAAAGACACGCAGACAGGCATGTCATTTTCAGGAATACAATACTTAGTTGGATACAAGACACACACAAGACTCTATCATTAGGGATTCTTAGGGACTATAGGGATATTTTTGGTATCTTTTGCAATCCATTGTCTACCAAAATTATCCCTATGATAAAAATGATTTACTTCGGCTTTTACGCTGCTGTATGAGTTGTTAACTAGAGAACTGATGGGAATTTGCAGCGCCATCTTCTGGCGGGCTTTCTGTAGTTTTCCTACAGATATGAAGAAAGCAAAACATCTTCAGACCGGCTTGTGCCAACAATAATAATCTATGCCATCCACTGGACTTCCATATCCAGAGATTTTACAACCACAGTACACGGTGGATCTTTCTCAATGCCCCGACCCCTGGTTAGGTTAGGCTTGAATTATCGTCGCACTAGAGCTACACGAGGGCTATTGGTGAAGGCGGCGTCGTATTTTTAGAACCCCAGTCAAGTGACGAGCCGACACCTGAATAGGCACCCAACGCAACTGTTAAGGGCGACATCGTACGCAGCGTTATTACTTTGAAGGATATTTAACGTGCACTCCCTTACACGTTGGGCTCCCCGGCCACTGATCCTAAATTAAGTGCACGTTAAAACTGAAGATTGCAAATGGGGCATTTTCACCCAGGGATAAAAATGCGGCCCATTTGGCTGCTCAAGGCTTTGAATCGCCTTGGGTGTCCAAAGGAAAAAATCCTTCATCTACTGTATATCCCTCCGTATCAGGCCTCTTTAGAAACATAGCTAGGAGTCATCGCCTAAACAAGCATAAGGAAACCTCTCTCAAGGCAACCCTGAAACGAGAGAGAAGAACCCACGAAGAAACCTGTTTTCTGTCGCCAATGTCCGCCAAAGCACCCCTGAATTCGGGAAGATTCCTAGTTAATCAAGGGGTTCTTCTTCAAATTACCTGCCATGATGATGATAATGCCGCAACCTTCCGTGCATCTCTTGGGCGACACGAAAACGCAGTTCTTTTCCAGGATGTGCGTCAGGTCCGAAGGGTTGAAGTCGGTTAGAAGTCCAGAATACCTCAGCTTGTAGGCGTAGTAGTTCTTGAGCGTCTTGTGGGCTCGCTTCACGTCGTACTTCTTGGCGCGCAGGAATCTGAGCAAGAAGGCGTCTGTCATCAAGGGCTCGAAACCGTCTTCGTCTGGAAATAAGCGATTACGATTAACGAAACGATTACGGAAATATTGAAAACTTCAAAACTACACTGCTCAAAACAATTAGGGGAGCACTTAGCGTCCTTTTGTCAACCCTTTCAGTTTCAGCGTTTTGTTTTTCATTCTAATACCGTCAAAGCGGGTAACTTTGGCCACGGAGGGTAACTTTGGCCACGTGTCGGAAAAAGATTTGTTTCTTAATTTCTCTTCATAAAATGATCTCATCTTAAATTGTTTGACATTTTTGGAAAGGTGGAAACATCTCCTTTCATTTCATGCAAAAAAATTCTCATTCTAATTCTGGCAATACTACAAATGCTGTTTTCATTCTTACGAGCATAAAAAGACAAAAATCTATCTCTTCCAACTTTTGCCTGGAACACTTAAGAAAATATTGAAAATATTTAAATAAGACACTCTATTCAATTCTTTTATTTATGGGGAAGAATATTACGCCATTTGTTTTATTCTAAATTGAATACTTTTTATGCTGTATTTAAATATTGGTAATCGGGAAGCTTTTGCCGATGAATGCGGGTAACTTTGGCCACAGATGTAAATATTTATTTATGGAACTTTGCACTTCAAAAAATGTATGTAAAAGTGTATTCTGTTTAACTACTTTTGAAAAATTCTTACTTTTATGATTACTTATTTTTTAGATATTTTTTTTTTAAAAATCAAACGTTTTTAAACATTAAAAAGATAAAGATAGAATGCAAGAAACGTATACCACTCAAAATCGCAAATGTCGAAAGGTAAACACTTTCAGATTCCTAATTATTAATAGATTATTTTTTCCCCTTTTATAATAAAATCGTTTGCTTTTTATAAATATATTTGATATTACATCTTTGCTTCAAAAAAGTTCTTTTTCCCTTATTAAAATAGAAGTTTATTTTTCTTTTTAGCGACAAACAATACTCATCGTTCATTGAGTCATCATTGTTGAGTATTCATTGTGTAATGCCATTCCACGATGCACTGCAATGTAAATGTTAAGTTATATACCATTTTTAATAACTATGTGACTTATAACTTTGTTTATTTTAAGTTAAAAGTTTTAATATTGCTATTTAATTCGTTAATACAGCCTTTAAGCATGTTAAAAAGTATGTTTCTTATGTATTTTATGGGTGGCCAAAGTTACCCGCCCGACTCCTAACAGTGTCCTAAATTTTGAAATTGATACAAATTTTTTATTAATTATAAAATTTAACAAAAATGCTTGAAAATTATTCCTAAAAGTACAATACTTAGAATGCATAATGATTTTAAAGTGTTTAAATCGTTTTTGTAATTACATTTTTCTTCTTTTGTAAGAAAAGCTATGATTTTGGTCAAAGTTACCGGCACTGACGGTAATTTAAAATTTGTAAAATAGATTCATTATGCATCCAGAATGAAATGGTAAAAAACAGGCGGAAAAATATAAATTTTTTTAACTAAAATTTAAGGGAGGGAAATTGGAATAAAAAATTAAGAATAAATTATAACACTAATTTTTTCAAATTTTTATTTGCAAAAAAGAGGTAAAATCTTTTTTTAAACATCTGAGAATGCAAGCGTGAAGAATTTAGGGTCAATTTATTTCATAAAAATTTTTGGGAGTGAATTCTATTTCACCATGTTTTCATATTTTCATTTGATTAAAACAAACATTATTTACATCCTCAAAAGATGATTCTTCCATCTAACGATAAATTAGTGCAAGCTCAACTTAGTGGGAAAAAATCGCTAACTCACGATTTCAAATGGAAACATTGGGGTTGAAAGAGTTTAAACAATGCGCTCCCCTAATTGTTGTGAGCAGTGTACTTGATACATATCGGAATGATATCTGGATAATTAGTTAAGTGGGTAACTCATGACTTTGAAGGTCAAGGTCATTTGTAAAATTCAATTTTTTTAATGATTCCCCCCCCCCCCTCCCAAACAACTACATTTTAAAAGGGTTTTTTTTATCTTAGGAAGAAGACGTCTGTCATCAAGGGCTCGAAAACTTCAACCTTCTCCGTCTGTAAACGATTTTTTGAGCTTTCCCCCACATAATAACTACATTTTTAAAGTTTTTTTTATCTCAGCAAGAAGACGCCTGTCATCTGCCAACTTATCTTTTTATATTAAATAGCAAATAAATACCCGTTCTTCGCACGGACTAAAAAAATTCAAATCGATCCTAGTACATGTATCATTTAATCCGTTATAGGACAATAAGCTTATGTTTATTGTTTCCGCTCGAGTGTAGAATCCCGTTACTTATATTACTTGAAATTAAATGTTAAAAATACGCTTTAAAATTCACGGATAAATACCACCGAAATTTCTCGCAAAAACATAAAATCCCTTCAGCTCATTTGGCGCGTTTTTGCTAATTTGGCGTAGAAAAGATATAGCTACAAACACAAACATTCAGCTCTAGTGCGATGACCTTCGCACAACCAACCAGTTTATAAATTATTTTTAAAAAACTGTTTTCATTTGGCTCTTTTTTTTTTGCAATAACTTGGAGTTTGGAAAAGTATTTGGCAAAAAATGAAGACATAAAACCCTAATATGCACCTCTAGTGTGATAACCTTGAACAACCGTCATAATTTAGTAATAGCTTGACTATGCATTTATTGCTTAAATACTCAAATCATACATGCAGTCAATAGAACAATCAATGAAGAAATTATCAAATAAACAAATAATAAAATCCTAGAATGAAAACTGGTCGGAATTTTAAAAGTTTATTTTTATTTTTTCAGCCAATGGCAACATGAAAGGAAGAAAAATTGTCCAATTTGAGCGAAAGTGGTGTCATTTTATTAGAAAATTCAAATTTTCTTAAAAAATAGAACAAATATGAAAAAACTAAGGCTCAGGTGCACACGTTGGTATTAAAAGGGATCTATATTAAAAATTTCGATTTTTTTTAGAGCAGTTAAGTAGGTCTTTTACGATCCACAGACATACAGACACACAGACAGACTCTTTATTTTATTATTACAGATAATTATCAATACTCTTACAAAATCGTACTTTTCCGCTCAGTTTTAGACGTAACTTGAAATAGATTGAGGAAATATTTACACTCGTGCACATTTTTTTAAAAATTGGAATCACGCACGAAAATGGTATTTGAATAAAATTTACGCGGAAAAATATCACATTTAATTGTGTTGTTTTTAGTATTGGGAAAATTGAACAATAAGGAATCAAATCATTTACCGCAAAACAATGTAGCTATTTACCTTTCAAAAACATGTATTAGCTAAATTATTGATAATACCCTCAAATTATTGATGAATACTCTAAGAAGCTCTGAGTAACTAGATGCGTGTTCAAATAGAAAAAGGGCCAATATTCATTTTTATTATGCTACGAAAATCGATTCTTATTTTAATCTTAATTCAAATGAATAAAAAAAAATAATTATCCTCGTGAAGATTTTTGCACTTCTCCTTGTCCGGAATGTCCACTAAATTCCGTTGATTAATTAATTTAAAGAATTATTTTTTCTTTGCAAATATACTGACTGTAGAAAGCCTTTTTTTTTATACTTTATCTTATCTTTTTTACCTTCTATCTGCATGCTTTTCCGTCTCTGTCTGTTATAAGTGTAGTTAATCATGTAAAACACGTATTATGCAATTCGTATACGTAATATGCTTTTCATTTTAGTGTAGTTTAATTTCTCCATCTCCAAGCAATAATTTTTAGGCTGGATTTTTTTTTTTCAAATTTGGTGACTATGGCTATTCATTTGGGAAATAAAAATAAAATTAAAAAATTTAAACGATTTTTTTAATTATTTTTTTAAAATGCATTTTGTACGTCATATAAAGGGTTAAACTAAAGAATCGTGGCTGGATTTGGCGGCTTTTTGAAAGTATCGCCAATTCGAAATGATAACAAAAACTGGCACTTGCAGAGATAGTTGCCATCTCGAAATTAATAAAAATACTGCCTAATTTCAAAATATCTGACTTTAAAACCAACGAAAAAATATTCATTAAATTTCGGACCAGATTTATAAAAAAAAGTGGAGCGTTAAAATTCAGAAGGATTGATTTTAAAAAAAGTAAATAATTATTTAAAATCATTAAGCATATAATTAATAAAAGATTAGTACAAGAAAACTTCAGAATAAATTACATGCATTTTAGATTAAATAGATTAACAACTCGAAATTGTCGATGCAATTTGCTAATTTCGCCTTGCTAATTTGCCATAATAAAAAAAATTCGGGGTTACCAGATTAGGCGTAAAATTGCCTCGAAGATTCTTTAGTTTAACTATGTAAAGTATATTTTTAGTGTTATAACCGAGGAGTAAATTAAAAATTGCCGTTGGGAGCAAGATATTATAGCATTGAGGTTAATGGGCAATTCAAGGTGACATAACATTTATTTCGTTACTAGAAAGTAAATTCCCGTTCTTCGCACGGTATAAAGGCATAAAAAAAAGAAAAGTTGTACCGTAAGATGGGGCAACTTTGGGACTGGCTGGGTAACATTGGGACAACGGGTTAATTTTAGTTTGCAGGATTCCCTGAGGGACACACTGCGTAGGTTCAATCTGCAAACAGTTCTTTGTTTAGTCCTGTACCTTGAGGCTACCTGGCGGCAGTTTTCAGAACCAGTTTACTACTACGTTGTGACAGCCAAGTTTTATTTCTTGCCATTTTTTTTCACAAAATTCTTGTTTTGATGAAACTTTCTCTTCTGCCTCAAGAACTGTGAACTTCAGATCACTTTCAAGTACGTATACACAATACCAAACATCTTCTTAAGTATCTTATATAGAATTAACAATGTTATTAAAGTATTTTGTTTTATATAACCTATAAACTGTAAATTTTCAGCTCTTTACGGGGTAATTTTGGGACAGCCCCAAAGTTTGTATACTGTTTTTTTTTTTTTACAATAGTTTTTTTTTCAGCATTGCATTGGACAATAAAATGCCTAGAAATTATAAAAGAGCTCTTGGCAAACGTCCCTACAGAAATTACACTGAAGAAAATTTACAAGAGGCTTTACTAGCAATAAAGAACAAGACACTGTCGATCCGAAATGCAGCCTCCAAGTATAAAATATCAAAAAAATACACTACATCTCAAATCCCAGGAAAAACATACCAAACCCGTAGGTCGGACTACAGTCTTCAGAGAAATCAAAGAGAGAGAGAGAGAGAGAGAAAGAGAAATACAGAGAGAAATTTTCTAAGCTAAAGAGCCTCAAGTGTACAGTGATCTCTTGGCTTCAGCTGACAAAAACTAACTTTTATGAAGTGTGTGTTTTATGACTGTGGTTCTAAAATACGACGCTCGTCCCCAATAGCCCTCGTGTAGCTCTAGTGCGACGATAATTCAAAACCTAACCTAACCAAAGATTCCGTTTGGCGAGATTTGCGCCAGCAAATTAGAAAAATACTAAAAATACTTATTCATTTTCGAAATTACCTACACTAATTCAACTAAATATTCTTTTTCGTTAAAACGATTAACCTGAACAAACTCATATCAGGAAAACTAAAGAGATAATTGCGCATTAGATAGTCGAGACGCAAACTTTTTGGTATCAAAGTCGCAAACAATTCGCTTAGTATATTCAAATATGCGTACTAAACTACATCCTTATCTGGTGTATAGTGTGAGATAGTAATCGCCTGCATAATTTTTTTTGTCATGCAAGCATTTTCTTTTGTATAGATAAATATGGATTCCATGCTCTTAATATACAAAATATAAAACATAGTCCAGAACTACCTCTAAAATCGATGGTGCACAATTGAGTTATTGCATATTAATTTAAAAAATATTTTCTTAAAGTATTATTGCGTTGTTAACCTTTTTTTTTTTGTAGAATTGAAGAGCTTAGTGGAAGAACGTGTTAAGTGACATTTTTTAAAAAAAATTTGATTTTTGTATCAATGAACCTATTACTAACATCTGTAACGATAACAAGTTCCCTTTTTTTTCATAAACTTTAAGTTTGGTATCTTTTTACTGTTTTCAAGTACAGGTTTTCAACAGATCTGAGTGCAAACTGAAAGCTAGCTTTCTAGTTTTAATCTTTTTGTCACTTAGCACGTTCTTCCACTATCAGCTCTTCAATTCACTTCATAACTTAGGATTACAATTATTCTTAATACTAGATTTTCTTTTGCAAAATAGAATTTTCAAGCTTTAAAAAAACACAATTTTTAAGCAAGTCATTTATAATTTGCTTTTTAAAAAATGGCGTATAGCTAGGAAGTCAGTTAGATTTCGGAAAACTTGCAAAAAAAACTTTTAAAAAAATACACAAAAAATGCATTTTTACAGGAAAAATGCATTTTTATCGGAACCACAAATTCCATTAAATTGACCTGCCCTTCAGAAAATATTAACAAGCTAGTCGATTTTTCAAAATAGGGTAAGGTGGGGTAAGTGGGCCACCTTTATGGCATAATTCGACTTTAGACCTTCATACCACTGGATGAAATTGGCCTAACAACTTATTTTTTTTGTGGTCCATTCTCTCATATGCTATTACTGTACCCATGACAACCTTAACGCAAATTGGCAAAAAATAAATTTTAAAAATATGTTTTTCTTTTTGGTCATCCGAGTGACCCACTTGCCCCGCAAGGTGGGGTAAGTGGGCCACCCCCCTAATATATTTTTACACATAACTGGTAGAGATATGGTGGGGCAAGTGGAATAATCTACATGACTTTTTTTGAGTGTTTGAAAAAAAAAGTAATGATGTATCTTTAATAGTTCCCCCATAACAACTTTTTCTGGCATGCAAGCTTATTACAAGAAAACATACGTTAATTTTAATCTTGTCATTTTTGCATGTAGTGTTAAAAAAATTTTAGGGGCTACAGATTTTAAACTGGTCAATGAATAGGACTATGAATAGTGAATATGACTAACCCTATGAATCAGTGAATATGACGTTTTTTTAAGTATATTAAAGAGTTGGGGCAAGTGGGTCACCCCTGGCCCACTTACCCCGCCATTGTGGTGGCCCAATTACCCCAAACGCGGGGCAACTGGGCCATCCCAATTTTCTTTTAAACTTATCAACATTACAAGTACATGACACTACAAAAAGATACTATGTTTTATACACTTTCAAAATATATAACATTTTGTTTTGTATCATGAACCGTTTGGAAATAAATAAAAAAATAGTATGATGGCGTGAATTACGAAAAGATGCAATTTTAAAAATTTTCACAAAAAGGATTGTACCTTGTTACATACCTAAATGAAAATGATGCCACAATGTTTCCTGCATCTATTGGGGTAAATACGTAAAAATATTGTAACAGATTTTTTTAAGTCCATAATTCGGGAAATGCCAGGGGGTGTGGCCCACTTGCCCCAATGGCCCACTTACCCCACCTTACCCTAACTTGCATAAAATAATTTTTACGTGGTCCGCTTCGTAATCCCAAGATCGCGGGTTCGAGCCCCGGTCGAGTCGTCGGATTTTCTTATTGGGAAAATCTTGGGTACGCGTGTCATATGAATATGTGGCATGTAAAAGATCCCTGGAGGGCCCATTTGGTTGGGTTATCACTGCAAAATTAAATCTCGGCATTCTTTAACATTCACAGAGAGCTCAGATTCATTGTAAACTGCGCGTCAAAGTTGGTCGAGAGAGTGACCTATATGGTGCCACAAAAAATGTCTCTCAGTTCTGGGGAACATGCAGAGTCTGCAAAGGCTTGACCACCAATATTGTAACCTCATTGGAGAAAGAGAAAAATAATAATATACTATTTATATATAAATGTTTGAAAAATATGTTTATATAAAGAATATGTGACGAGGATTTTTTTTTATCAGAAGAGAAGAGGAAAGTTCAAAGCTGTACACGTACTGATGAAGGGAAATAATTAGGGGATTAAGGAGTACTTAAGTGCCTGCGTGTAGAAAGTTTTCTTTTGTATAATTACACAAACTGATTGACTACTAGAAAATACTAAAAGAAAAAATAATAAGCTACCAAATTTGACTACCTTTCAATAAGGAAGAATCTTGCGAGAAACTGTAGCATGGCTTTAAGTTAATATTGAAGGGAAATAATATTTAACGGTTTTATTGAAAGTCAACTAATTTATTGTTTACACTAAGATTATTTGTAATTTAGTTTTGGAAAATGTTAGAAATTGCTAAGAGACGAATATGAGTAATTTATATTTAAAATATTTGAATTATACATCAGCTTCTATATTGATGCAAGTTGTAATTTTTACATAAGATAATTTTTTATAGGCAAGCACATTATAAAAAGATTTTTTTTCAGTGTTACAATTCTTTTTTTATCTACAAATCTGCTATTTGTAACAATAACTTTTTTTTACAGTTAAGTTATTCAAAAAAAAAATCCCGTTATTAAATGTCTAACTTAAAAATAATTACCAATGTCTCTAAATGCCTTTAAAATGAATAGAAATCTAGAAATTTTCGCAATAAATCAGCTTTAACACAAAGATCTGTTCATGAAGCTCAAAATACTTTAAACACGTTGCACCTTAGAAAGGGATATAGAGTAAAATTGGATCCGTAGATTTAATTTGAAGCACACTGAATTTTACATATTTTTGTAGTAAAACAAAATTTTCATATTTTCTTTACAGTTCGAATATGTTAAATATTGTTTTTTAAAGAAATTCTTTTTAATTAACTATTTATGTTAATCAAGACCAAAAATCAGCAAAACTGAAAAGAATATGTAGGGACTAAAGTGTTAAATAAAAACAAATAATAAATTTAAAGTTGTTTTAATCCTCAGTTAATAACACACAACAATAGTGCAGCTATAGATTCGTAATATGCCTAGCATATATTTGCGATCATGTTAGGATATTTAGAAAAAAGGCACCCCCCCCCCCTTTCCCGTTTCACTTATGTATAATCAGTTGAGGTCCAAGTGTCCCAACTCACAGCTCACTCATCCTAAACAGGGTTCGAAATTTTCGAATTCTAGTCGCAAAATGGGACCTAATACTTCAAAATTCAAGACAATAAAAGTAAACTTAGTCGCAGCCATAAAGCCTACATTATCAGAACAGTTAATAACAACTTTTTTTCATTGTGGTTTCAACGATCTCACCAAAAAGAAGCATATTGAAATTGCAAAAAATTTGACTGTCTTTTAAAATCATACAGGGCTGCGGAGATCATAAAATTCAGAAACTCCTACGATCGAAACATTTAACAACTCATGCGACTGTAATATTGATATCAATATTCATAAGCTCCAACTATTGTTGCTAAGGGATTTCTAAAATTTTGCAAATTCAGGTATCAAAACTCTGGTGATTCTAATCGCTAAACTTCGGGGCCTCTATTATCAAAAAAACTCAAATGATTCTTTAATTCGAAAACTCCGGTGATCCTATAATGGCAAAAGTCAGACGACAATAAAAATAAAATTCTCCATGAGAGCACTGTATACATCAAAATTATTTCGATTTTTTAAAAAATAAAGTCACCTTTTTAATATTTTTTTCCAAAATGCTCCAAAATAATCAAAATTTGTTCCTGTATTTTTAAAATAGAAACTCACGCGACTGTAATTTTGCAATCAATATTCATAAACTCCGACTATTACAACTAAGTGATTATTAAAATTTTGAAACTTCAGGTATCCAAACTCAGGTGATTCTACAATTCGAAAACTCCGGTGATCCTATAATGGCAAAAGTCAGACGATCATAAAAATAAAATCCTCCAATAGCGCACTGTATACATCCAAATTATTTGGAAATATTTTTAAGACAAAAGAACATTTTTAATATTTTTTTCCAAAATGCTCCAAAATAATACAAATTCGTTCCTGTATTTTTCAGTTAGTAGCCAATATTACTCTCAAATTTCAACCAATTTCTAACACCGATTCTAAATTAAAAAAAAACGCAGAAAATCAAACCTTCTATTTTTGTTTTCAAGTTCATCAGACACTTCTGTTTATATTCCTGTGTCTCATCCAACTCATCTTTTGCCTTTTTCACCGTACGCTGGGTCATCCCCCGCAGCCACATCGATTCCAGCTCCATTTCACACCGAAATCCGATCAGTTTCCGATCACAATCCTTTTGACGATCACACACCGATTGCGGACAGTTGAGTTGAGTACTGAGTTGAGTGAACAAGTGATGCTCTCAGTCGGAACTCGGGTTGACCCCCAAGTTACATCCAAGGTCGGCGAGATCTTTTTTTTTGTGAGCGTTATAGGTGATCAGGGATAAAATACAGGTATGATGGTGTAATGTGATGATGATAACAGGAAAGAATATCTTGTTCTTGGGAAACTCGTTTTTTTTTAAAATACACATCTTTTTGCGTGGTGCTTTCTCAATGTAAAATTTTGGTTAGGTTAGGTTTGAATTATCGTCACACTAGAGCTACACAAGGGCTATTGGCAACGGGCGTCGTATTTTAGATTCACAGTCAAGTGACGAGCCGGCACCTGAATAGGCACCCAACGCAACCGTTAAGGGCGACATCGTAAGCAGCGTTAGGACTTTGAAGGGTATTTAACGTGCACTCCCTTACACGGGGTATTATTCGTCGGACATTTTTGGCTGCACGGGCCGTGTAAAATTTTGGTGTAACATGGAGTAATGGAGTTTTTTTCTTTTGTGTATATTTATGTATTTAAATTTAATTTTTTTTTGTTATTAACTTATGTGTCTTATTAATTATAATTGTGCTTATTTTAGTCGCAGATACGGGGTTCTTGTTTTACCTCTTTGTGACATTTTTTTTCTGTAATGTTTGTTCTGTACTAATGAAGTGTTTGTAATGTGACTCCTTACAATTGATTGATTACACATACATAACTAGTACTATACTTCTCCTTGTTCCGAATAGGTTTACACGCAATCGTCGCTTATTTTTGCATAGCTCTTACCATTACAACTAGGGTAGACTGACCAGTGAGTGAACAGGCCCCCCAGTGAATGAACATTTAGTAAATATAATTTAAAAAAATAAGTACTGAAAATCATTCCACTGTATGGATTGGCAACACTGACTTCCTCCCTTGTAGTAGGAAGCTATCTGACAAAGGTTGGTTGTCCTGGTCATTATATCCTGGCGTTCATTCACTGGCGAACGTGACTTCTTAAACGTTTATTCACTGGTTAGTCTACCCTATATCCAAAATTTCTGTTTGTATAAGTTTTATAAAATTTACAATAGCATTCCTTACGAACTTGATGTTTTTGCTGTGTCCTTTAATGATTTTTAAGCAAATTGTTTGCGACTTTTATCTGTATAATGTTTTTTGTTTTGTTTTTGTGCTCTATTATTTCTTGTTTGTTTTCGTATTCTAATTGTTTTGTTCAATGTACATCAGTGCTGAAAGTGGGGGAGAATATTGTCAGATAGATGGATAAAAAGACGGATGTATCGACAAAAAGACAAAAGGTATAAGATAGTTTTCATATAGATAGATAGTTTCATATAGCTTCAGAGATTTCATATCTTTCACACAAAAAAAAGGAATTTCTAAAATCACAAAAACGGATATTCAAAGGTTATGGGTAGATAGATACACAATAGACGTGATGCACAAAGATGAACAAAATGTATAAAAGATATGTCTCTGATGTCACACTTTTAAAAGATAATATCATTTTTAAAATTGGAAGGTTAAAGCTGTAATGCATTATTTTTTTTAATCCCGAAGAAATATATTTGTAAGTTTAATACTCATAGCAAAAACCAACTACGAAATTCCAATTTTGATAAGAATGACTAGAAAACTACTAAATATAATTTAAAATAACCCTCTTGAACTATAATTATTTTTTCAAAACAATTTATTATTAACATTATTATACTTTGAATATACTACCAAAGGAAGTAATTTCACAACAGTTAATAACTTCGCTCTTTAATTTTGAATACATTTTTACTACTGTCATCTATGAGGGTTATTAGTAACTAAAACTTCAAAATGGAATGTAATATATGAAAAAACACAGATTTGTCGAGTGGGATCTCTACTTTAATAGAATGAAGTGGATTATGTTACTTATTGCTTGTTTCCATATGACAACAGTATGCATTAGAGGGTTAACCGTTTTAGTCGGTATAAAAAAGGAGGTATACAGACTGACAGACGGACATCTCTGAACCAAAAGTTAAAAATTCCTGCTTATTGATCTGAATGCCGTTATCTATAATAATAAAGGAAAGAGTCTGTCTGTGTGTATGTCTGTGGATCGCAAAAAACCTACTTAGACTGCTCTAAAAAATTCAAAATTTTTAATATAGATTCCTTTTAATACCTACGCGTGCACCTGAGGCTTAGTTTTTTCATATTTGATTGTGATTTTTAATTAATGTAATTTGTTTAAAAAAAACGTCATCCACGTGGATTGCGGGACCATAACAGGGCTTGAAAATGCATGGACCGGGCCGAAACGGGGGCTTGACGCCATCCTCTATTAGTTTGATTGATTGAGTTTGGTTGAGATATGCGCTCGCCCTAAGGCTGCTTCATCCTCTATTAGTGTTTGCTTTTTTAAGTTCGCATGCGCCAACACGAATTTAATTTTGCTTTGATTTTGAGTGTATTTTCACAAGTAAGCATGCCTCTAAAAGGAAGCAATGCGAAGTTAACGGGTTCTCAGTAAGGCGGGACCATGCAGCTAGTATTAAATTAAGCAAGTGTTAATGTCAACTTTCCAAAATTTCGGACTTTCATGGCAGTGTATAGAGTGTGATTTTAATTAAATTAAAGGTATCTGCCACTTTATGAACATGCGAGAGATGCAAGATAAAGATAACGAAACACCCAGAGAGATACTTTTTGGTTTTGGTTTGAATTATCGTCGCACTGGAGCTACACGAGGGCTATTGGCGACGGGCGTCGTATTTTAGAACCACAGTCAGATGACGAGCCAACACCTGAATAGGCACCCAACGCAACCGTTAAGGGCGACATCGTACGCAGCGTTAGGACTTTGAAGGATATTTAACGTGCACTCCCTTACACGGGGTATTATTCGTCGGACATTTTTGGCTGCACAGGCCGTTTATAGGTCGGCAGCTATTTTGGCGATGCCCGGACCCGAACCTGGGACCTTCCGCATGCTTAACCGACTGGGCTCCCCAGCCCTGCCCAGAGAGATACAATTTATCTGGAGTCAAATCTAGAACCTGAACCGCGGTCAAGTTATTTTTGAAGCCTCAAACTCTAAATTTGGATATCAAATCTATCTTTGGAAGGCTCTTGAAATTAGTACACAGATATGTAAAACATAGTTGCTTAAAAAATACTTTTGATATTGTAACAATAAGAAAGTACCAGGATTACGGAATTGAGAAAAAAGTGTTAAGAAAAAGTTTTAAAAAAGTCATGGCACTTGTTTGTCTTCGAATTTCACCACACTTCTATTCTCACATCTTGAAAGCTTTTATTCCAAGCAAGACATGCTGTAAAACTTATTATACATATTTAAACCTCTGACCGTTAAGTTTAAGACATATTCTTCGTGTAAAGTTTTTTTTTATTTGCGAGAAATTTCGAATTAAAGAGAACTAAATGGGGTTTTTTTATGACAAGTGCATAGATAAGGTAAAAATATACAACAAAAAAAAATTAGTTAAATTTATTAAATTTAATTTTTAAAAAATAATATGGACCATGGGCCTTTCAGTTAAACTGGTATGAATAGATATTAGTGATCGAGTTAGTTAGAGACATGAGTTAAATTAGTTAAATTTTATTTTATTTAACTATAAATCATGTTCTATCATGGAAACTGGTATATTCAACTATAATATACTATTCCAAGAAGACCTAGAATTATTAATTGGATTATCATCTATTACATTTTTAAGTATCAAATTAAGAGTAAACTAGTGTAACACTTTATGTAACACAATACGACCTTCAATCACCCCTACATAAATCAATGCATTTCAAAGTATAATTATAAACCCTATAAGATAATTTCAATAACTTAAAAACTTAAAAAGTTCTATAGGAGTTCTATAAAATTTCTATCATCTAGGCATACGCGATTTTTTGTTTTCGAATATCTTATTATGACGTACAACAGGTTCTGTATACTCGGGTGCCAAATTCGAATTCCGCAGCTCTGATTGTACCGTAGAGTGGTTTCAGACACACATAATACTAGACAGACTATCTTTGACCAAAGTTTAAATACCGCTTTTTAGAATCGGCACCCTCCGATATGCGTAGTAAACACGAAATCTCCATTTTGGTTTTCGAAATTAAAACAATACTTTCATTAACTTATATTTTATGTTAGGTAATTAAAAATAAAATCACATACGAACATTTTGTATTTAAATACCGTTTTTTAAGTAAAAACACGTAATTTAAGAGTGGTTCCCCAAGTGAAACAAAAACAACTATAGCAAAAACAAATATTTATAAAAAAGTACGTGTAGTTCTCGGGAAAAGTTCTATAGGTTGACTCTAAGACGCTAATACATTCGAAACCTTTCATGTGATTCTATAGTGACGCGTCTATAATTGCTTTGTCAATTACGGTTGGAAATGCGAATGTTGCAGAAATGCATAGTCGAATATCCGCTTATAATATGTCAAACAAAATTCGTGTCTGGCACGTGATTTTCATCTTCGAAATACCGACACTAACTGTACAATTAATATGCGACTGTTAATATGTGTGTCTGTCTGAAATGTATCTCCGTCTTAATAAAGAAATGTTGAGAAATGGGAAAGGAGTCGTCAAAATATGCAGAATGAATATGTGAACTTAGTCCGCTACTTTAACACGTCGGATGCTGAGGACGCGCGAGCGCGTCTTGTGGTTCCGATTCATCGATAACAGCACATTCTGATAAAATTCGTGGTGCTATTTCGCCAACCGTTCTTAAGAGTTCAAGTTCTTTTGATTACTTGATAAACATGGTGGTCTAGTGGTTACACACGTAACTGTAGTGTAAGTCACGATTTAAAGGAGATCAAAAGATTTTTAATTAAATAAATATTCAATTTAAATAAAGTACATTACATTATTTAGTTATAATGGGTGTCGATCAACTATTCCACAATTTTTTTCATTTAATGTTAGAAGTTGTAGTGATAATCACTTTTTACAAACGTCGAATTACACTACAGACTGGATAATTTTGCAATTCCCCTCTTCAACTATCTAGCTATAAAAAAAAGGCAACTAGTCTATTACATTTTTTTATTAAAAAACCCCCCAAAAAATAAGAATTAGGAAAATTTATTGATATTTCATAGTCAAAAAAAAAAAATCATTGAAACGAGTCTGGTTATTGGCTTTCAATTCAATAATTAGTAACAGGTGATTATCTGGTTGGAGAAGTCCAGGAACATTTCCTCGTATTTTTTTGACTAGCTGCCGTGTAGCTTCAGTTAGCGACGTTAATTCGACCTAACCTCGTAATTTTGCGATCTCAAACTAAGATTTTTACTTTTTCGAAAAGGAAGAAGAGTTAGTTTATTTCCATGGTAACGAACTGGTTTTAAAAACAGTATGTTCTTCTACTTCACATCAGCCTCTATCGATGAACATTTTCCATCGTTATCGCCGCAGCCAAAGTGTTAAAAGATAATACGAAATGTCTATTTATATATGAAATCCAAAATGTCTACTTAAGAAATGCTTTTAAAAAAGAAAATCGTTTTCCTATTAAATTTTATATTATTCGACAATATTTGAAAATTATTACAAAAAACATTGGGTTAAAATTTATATACTCCATAGGTGACAATTTATAACCTTAAGGCATCCGACTACGTTCGGAGGGAAATTTTTTAAAATCAACCTTTAGGCATTTTTAAAATTATTTTTATGATTTACTTATGCAGTAATTAACATAATCAATTATAAAATACAGAATTGTTCTTAATTTTTTTTTTTACAAAAAATGATAAATTATTCAAAATTTTGTTTCCACGAAAAACGCTTCTTACCAAAATTAAATTTGTTTATTAGGTATATTTTCATATATGTGTACTTTTGAACATCAAGTGTGTAATGAACCGAAAACTAAGTAATCTGAACCAATAATGGATTTTAGAAGGACTCGAAAATGCAATGAAATTTCTATCTGGAAAATCCTTCAAATTAACCAATTTAAACAGTCCTAAAACAAATGCTAATAGCAGGAGAGTCAAATAATCGGTTCATTACACTCCTGAAGATCTGACGTAATTGTAGAAAAAAATTAAAAATATACTCACATAACTTTTTGAGAAATCCCAGTTTTCGTGTAAAAATATTGATGAAAATTTTATGCTGAGGAAAACGCGTTTAATTAACAAAATGAGTTCATAATAGTACATATCTTACATGATTTACTTAATTTCCAAACTAGTTTATAACGTCATGCACGTCTAGAATAACACTATAGCCAGGTTAGCCGCCCCGGTGGCGCAATCGTTAGGTTGCTAGCCTTTGGAGCTGCTGGGGTCGGGTTCGAGTCCCGGTCAAGCATGGATGTTTGTGAACGTCAATAAATGTTGTTATTTGTCTATGTGTTTGTGTTGTCCTTTCTTTGTGTGTCTCTTGTGCTTGTAAAATCTCTTTCTGTGTCTGTCTCCCCTTGACGAAAGCTTATAAGCGGTTCTCTGAACAAGCACACAAGCTGGAATATATATGTACCTACCTTACCATATAACCAGGTTAATACAGTATATAAGATTTAATTACTCTAATATGAGTTCATAATACTTATTTTAATGATTCACTACACTTAATTTTCAAACTTGTTTATAACGCCATGCACATCCTAAAAAGACACTATAACCAGGTATATAAGATTCACCTACCATTCACTAAGTGCTTTAACTCCTTGAGTGCCAGAATCCTGGTTTCAGGATATTCATCCAATTCCACCCTTGCCTTTCGCTTAAACGCCTCCGGCAACTTCTGCACCCACGCGTCGTGCAATTCAGTCATTCTCGCAGATTGATTATCCCATGCAACTTATCGGAACTTTAATAACCTACTTGGTTCGAAAAAATCGTTTTCCTATTAAATTTAATGTTATTCTCCAAATTATGTGAAAAATCGCCAAATTTGATTTTTTTTAAATATTGACCGAAGAACGATAAATTAAATTACTACTAACAGCACACAGGCTTAAAATTTATATACTCAATAGATGACATTTTATAACCTTAATTAACAATGTGAGTTCATAATACATATTTTACATGATTTACACTGCACTTAATTTTCAAACTTGTTTCTAACGTCATGCACATCTTGAATTACGCTATAACCGGCACCCTTAAAACAAAAGAGTGAAATCCACTCCAAAGGAGAAGTGCATTTTCGACACTGGAATGAGTGAAAATTAACTCAGACTGAGTTAAAATCGCTCGTTTGTTTTAAGAGTGGGGTATATAAGATTCACCTACCATTCACTAAGTGCTTTAACTCCTTGAGTGCCAGAATCCTGGTTTCAGGATATTCATCCAATTCCACCCTTGCCTTTCGCTTAAACGCCTCAATTTTATGTTATTTTCCAAATGATGTGAAAAATCGCCAAATTTGATTTTTTTTAAATATTGACCGAAGAACGATAAAATAAATTACTACTAACAGCACACAGGCTTAAAATTTATGTACTCAATAGATGACATTTTATAACCTTAATTAACAAATGTGAGTTCATAATACATATTTTACATGATTTACTGCACTTAATTTTTCAAACTTGTTTGTAACGTCACACAATCTTAAATGACGCTATAACCGGGTATATAATATTTACCTACCATTTACTAAGTGCTTTAACTCCTTGAGTGCCAGAATCCTGGTTTCAGGATATTCATCCAATTCCACCCTTGCCTTTCGCTTGAACGCCTCCGGCAACTTCTGCACCCACGCGTCGTGCAATTCAGTCATTTTCGCAGATTGATTATCCCATGCACAACTTATCGGAACTTTAATAACCCACTTTCTGTGTGTGTCAATTGATTACCCACATTTATAAATTCGCCTGTATCAGTTAAGGGAGACAAGCCACAACCGCCGTGGTGTATCTCGAATTTTTTTTTTTTTTGAATTTTTGATAAATTGACGCAATAATGGGTAAAAGTTCTCAAGGACAGATATTGATATCGGAATAGTTGTTGTTGTTGTTGTCGTGTCCATGAAATGTGTATAATGGAGTGAAAGGGTTAGATTGAGCCGAAGCTGTCGTTGAAGTTTTGTACACCAGCTTGTCCCATGTGAAAAATATGCTACACTCTTAAAACAAAAGAGTGAAATCCACTCCAGTTGGAGAAGTGCATTTTCGACACCGTAAAGGCATGCATATTTACTCAGACTGAGTTAAAATCACTCGTTTGGAGGGATCCTGTCGGAGGTTTAACACACAAAGGATCCACTCCAAAAGGAGAAGTGCATTTTCCAGTCTGGAGGAGTGAAATCCACTCAGACTGAGTTAAATTAGGAGTGTTTGTTTTAAGAGTGTAGAACACGCCTGAACCGATCTTGTTCTAGGAAGTTATGCGATAGTATGATGAAATTATTGAAAAGGAGAGCAAACAATGTTCAAAAAGTTTTATCGTCATAGTAAAAATGCATTTATAATTACGTTTTTTTTTTAAGTTAAATATTTTTGAAAAAATAATTTTGTATATTTTTTTAAGTTTTTTGTTGCGAAGTTGATTAGTTGAGTAAACTAATTATTCAGATAGTGTTAGAAATTGGGTACACAAATTAGGAGCAATCTGTGCACTAACTTAAAAAACTAAGAGTAAATGCTTATTATGTCGGAGCATTTAAGAGAAAACTATTTTGTCAAATAAAAAAATTTTTTTTTTTAGCTATCCCCAAACTATGGAAGTTTGCTGCGTCCAACTGCCACAGATTCTAACTAAAGTTGCATACTATTGCTAGTATTATAACAGCTCCTAAAAATAGCAGAAAACACAAATAAGATCATTATTTTTAAAAAAAAATGGCGCTTCCTAGCATTTTTGGCCAGATTGGACGAGGTTGACCCAGCCTTTCATCATTTCAGTGGGTCGATAAAATGGGTACCAAGCGTGCTTGGAAACTAAACACTGGGGGTTCCACGTGAGGTTGACCACCTTACCGGGACATATGCCGAGCACCCCAGAGCCCTAGGACACGGAAGCTGAAATGGGCACGGCAGGCCTTGGCCCAGTAATGGGCTGTTGCGCCGGGGAGTTTAGTTTAGTATTATAACAGCTCTTAAAATACAGCAAAAAACACAAATAAGATAATTATATTTTTAAAAAATGGCGCTTCCCCAGCAGTTTTGGCCAGATTGGTTTAAGGGAAGTCGGATGGTTATGGGTCAAAAATGTAAATTTTCTGCTTTTCTTTTAAAAAAAACTGCATATCTTTATCTTTAATTTAAGACCACGACTACCGATTTCTGTTTAGTAGTTTTCTTTTTATAAGCATTTTTGAGAAACTCTGAATTTCTTATCTATACCTTACTTTTCTTTTTCGTTTCCTTAAATATAAGATTTTTCAACAGCTGGGAGCATTTTTCTCAGGTCCTTTAAAAGATATCAACATATTTGTTTCATTATTTCTTCCCCATTAATAGCTCTTTTATTTTAACTTAGGATTTTTTTAATATCTTTGCTCAAAAAATATTATGTAACTTTAAATCTGATTTTTTGTGTTTTTTAATACATATTTTAAAAAAAACCACTGTAAAGGTTTTTTTTATACTTTGAAGTATTCTCAGTTTTAATAAAAGAGGTATACGTAACAAATTAAAGATTAAAAAAAATTATAATGATATCTTATGTAGTTCCTGAGGAAATTGTTCCGAAGTTAAAAATTAACATGAGCGAGATAAAACCATCTGACTAATCTTAAGGTGCATGCCTATCTATTTGGTAAAAGGTTGTCGAGTTCTACTTTTCTTCCAATTCTTTTTTTTTTTTCATTTTCAAATACAAATACAAAGCTTTTCGACCAACAAAAGGCCAGAGGCCCAGCAAGTTTGGTCCAAAATATATCTAATTCCTTACCAGTTTCCAATAGCTATCGAGATTCTTCTTAAAATATTCCACTCTCTTCGAATACACAGCATAATCTGGTAAAGCATTCCACTCATTGACGACTCTATTGTAAAAATAATGTTTTCTTACCTCAATCTTGAACGTAATTAACTTTGTTTCAAAATTTAGTTTCTTCTTTTTTTTTAATTTGATAAATAATAATTTATTATAATACACAAAGTTTCACAATTGTTTTGAAATTCACACAATTTTTTCCCAATTGCTGATTTTATAATTGAGAATGTTTCCCGAATTCAAAATCGCCAGAGTTTTCCAATTTTTGGATTTAGCGCGTTTCAAGATTTCAGAATTTACGATTTAAAAACTGGTGGCAATAACTGCGACTAAAAGTATTTCCTTATCAGTGCTATATCCGTAAAATATGCATAATGTAGGGTATGCGCTAATTTGAAAAATAATCACAGAGTATTCTCTATTTTTTTCAACAACAAAAAATACACAGGGTATACACCGTATATCCCCCAATACAGCCCTGTTCACTATCGTAAAATTGAAGAATTCTATCGCATTTTGTGACTGTAAGCGACCGTGAATTTCGAACCCTGGACATCACAACTGAGTTCTAATATCGTCTAACTACGTCCGTGACCCAATTTCAAAGCATAAACTACAAATGTCGCAGACTATTGTAATGCATCGCTTTGTAGTTAAGTAGAAGATAAGATGTTATCAGAGCTTTTGTTTGGGAAGACTTTAAAACTATTTTTTTTGCATACTACTACTTCTGAATTCGAAGGATTTAAATATGGAAAGTAGGTTATTGACTTCGTAGATGTTTTCTTCTGTCTGTTGCTCCGTACTCCCATCCCTGGGCTCAATGACAAATGACAATAAATGCGCCTCTAGAAGGGAGGATCTTAGGCTTTATACACTCGTAAAACAAAAGAGTGAAATCCACTCCAGTAGGAGAAGTACATTTTCGACACTGGAAAGGAGTGAATATTAAATCAGACTGAGTTAAAATCACTCGTTTGGAGTGATCCTGTCGGAGGTTTAACACACAAAGGATCCACTCCTTTCGGGGAAGAGCATTTTCTAGACTGGAGGAGTGAAAATAACTCAGACTGAGTTAAAATCACTCGTTCGTTTTAAGAGTGTAGCCCATTACCAGACTCGCCAGAAGTGACAGTCACAGGAGACTCACAAAGAAAGGACGACGCAAACACATAGACAAATAACAACATTTATTGACAAACACAAACACCCATGCCTTACCGGGATTCGAACCCGATCATAGAAGCTCCAAAAGCTAGCTCCCTAACAGTTGTGTTGTCGGGTCGGCATCCATGGGCTCAAGTTCGAAAGGTCATGTTCTTGAGTGGCAACCGAAATGATGAATGAAAATAAAATCTTTCTAGAGACTCGATTGGGGAATCAATGTCAAAGGAAAACGGCACCAATCGGAGCACCGATCGAAGGAAAGTGAAGAATAAAAGTGGGAAAGAATTACGTCATGTGAAACAAGAGAATTCAAAATAATTCAACGGGGTTGTTTCACATCATGAATTGGGCAACCTCTCCATCGATCTTTTTTTAAAAAATTCTTCTGGATTTACTTTGCTTTTGGTATTCGAAAATGAGTTTCCTAAGAATATCTTACTTATTAAATTTTTAAAAAGACATTTCTTGCTGTGCATTAGGTTGCTCAGATCATTTCCTAAAGACATCTTGCATATAAAGAAAAGTTTATTTTCATCCAGGACAGTCAATTTGAGATTGAATCCGAAACAACCAATAAAATCGCAGGAAGAAAATTAAAACAAAAGAGCGTTAAATCATCTAAAACGTTCCCATAATAAAAAAATAGCAATCATTTAAAAAACAAAAAAGCATTTAAAAAACGTAAAAAGCATTTTAAAAAACATAAAAAAGCATTTAAAAAAACATAAAAAGCATTTAAAAAAAACATAAAAAGCATTTAAAAAAACATAAAAAGCATTTAAAAAAACATAAAAAGGCATTTTTCCATTTTTTAAATCAGAAATCACCATTGCCACTAGAAATCCCCACTCCCTTTACTATAAAGGACTAGCCGACCCGGCTGCTCAATGGTTAGTGTGCTAGCCTTTGGAGCTGCTGCGTTCGGGCTCGAATCCCGGTCATTCACGGATGTTTGTGTTTGTCAATAAATGTCATTGTTTGTCTATGTATTATTCCTTTCTTTGTGACTGTAAATATTCTTTCTGTGCCTGTCTTACTTGACGAAAGGCTTAATAAGCGGGTCTTTGATCAAGCACACAAACCGGATATATATGTAGTAGTACTAAAGGACTATATTTTATACTTTTTGTCCGTCTGTTTGTACGTCCGTTCATACACCCTTTCAACTTTCCTAACCAATAAAGATTTTTAAAGCTTTATTTTAAAGTAAATGTTATAACTGTGCGACCAAAATTTAACCCTCTGAGAAAAAAGCAAATTGGCTGAAGTGAAAACTACTTTTCACAGCATGAGATTTAAATTAAAATTTGTACCTGAAAATTTTATTTCTTAATTTTTTAAAATTATATTTCTATAGAATGTAGTAAGTAGCGCCTCCATACTTTATATTTTAAAATGTAAGAAAAAAATATTCAATTTATAATTTTAAAAAAATATGTGTGTTGCTGGAAAACCTGATAGTCTGATGTACTTACGTGTATTGTTTTATGTTTCTATGTTCAATTAAACTTGAAATTTCAATAAATTTTGCTTATTAAAAATTCATTTCCTATGAAATAAAACTACATCGAATTAAAAAAATAGGTATTTATGCAACAAGTGTGAAAAGTAACACTTTTTAAAACTAGTGGATTTTATTAATAATGACACGTGTTTTAAAAAGTTTACCTTTCGCACGTGTTTATTCATACAATTTTTTTTATAATTGTGTGAAAAAAAAATGTCATTGGTCCAAAAATATTTCACGCGCATTTATGTCTTTAAATAAAAGCAGATAGATAAATATCTGGATTTTATTAATATTATGAAATAGAAATTTTAACTTGAAATGTTAGCATCTTACGAAAAGAGTGAAAAAAAGTACTTTTTTCACCCAAAAGCAGGTGAAAAAAAGTAATTTTTTTCACTGTTTCAAAAAGTATAACTTTTTGCACGCGTCTGATATTGAAATTATAATGTAAATGTCGGATTTTTTTCACGCAATTATAAAAACAATTATCTGTATTGCAACGCCGCCACGCCGCAGAAAATTTGAAATCTATGTATATCTGATACTAAAGTTTTGTCAAGATAAGATTATTTTCAGTAAACAAAAGAAAATATGCTATAAATAAAAGTTTCAGGGCGAAAAGTTTTTTTTCCTTTTTTTTATTATAGATAATTGTTTTATCTACAATAATTACAATTTTTTTCTTTTTCATTTTTGCAGTGGTCACACGACAACAATAGATATTTTACTCTAAAATATAGCATTCTGGCTTAAAGCAGCTTATCGTTTTAAAGTTTTAGTTTTTAGTGGTAATATAACAGAAATTATGAGTTGATAATTTAACAATTAGTATTCTCTAATAAGGAACTAAGTTACACCATTTTGTTTAACTGTTGAGTATAAAGCAACCTACTATCAGGTTCATACCCTTTCTTCGCACTGGATATAGTATAACTGGACACAGTATAGAACGCACTTTGTAAAACAGTGTTTAAAGTTGAAACATCAATTTTAAGCACGACACCAAATTTAGACCCTGTACGGTAATGTTCCTTATAACATTTTGGAATTTCACTGTGCGATTGAAAAGAAAGTAAAGCCTCGGTTTCCTCGGAGTCCGTCAACACATTTAAGCTGTCGGACAAGTGCGGTGAGTGACGTCATACAAACTACTGGCATTGATTACGCTAGAGTGGTTTCCTAGGGAGCGTTGCAGGACAACTCAACACGACCGCCAGATTGAGTTGCTGTTGAGTGCGTTGGAGAAATCCTGATGACAGCGTTTTTTGCTGTTGTCTGTTGCGTGGTGTGCTTGCCAAAAATTAAAAATTTTAGGAAATGACGGAAGGCGAGAGTTGTTTTACGCTTGCCGAGGAAGAAATGCAAATTGATTTTGTAGGAACTCACGAAGAACCTAAATTTTCCACTTCTGACATGCAAATACGAAAACCATAACAACAGCAGAGATGAGTTGAGTGAGTTCGCTAGGTTTCCAGTTTCTTGTCAACGTAACTTCCGATGAAACGGCGGCCGGTAGAGTGACGTCATCCACGTATAATGACGGTAGCATTTTTCTGGCGACAGACTCCGAGGAAACCAAGGCTTAAGTTAGTAGGATCTAAACGACACCCAAAACCCCGACAAGCTGAAATCCCAGAAGCCAAACCCGACAGGTTTGAAATACAAACAAATCTGTAATTTATTGTCTTCATGCCAAATTAAGAACAATTTAATTACTAATTTTTGCATTGATATTTTACGTTTGGAAAGAGGGAATTTTCTTTTATTGATATGTAAACATAAAATACTTCATGTTCGAAAATGATATATCCGAAATGCATTTTATACGGAAAACATCATACATAAATAATCTTATTTGCCCATTGTTTGTTTTTTAGTGTTTTATTTTTATTATTTTGACTTATTTATCAAATGGTGTGGTCACTCTTCACACAATTTGTTTATTATAGGTAATGAAATAAGTAATTTTAGTGTTTTATCTTTATAATTTTGACTTATTTATCAAATGGTGCGGTCCCGATGGACCTAATTTGTTTATAATAGGTAATGCAATAAGTTAATGGTGTTTTTCGGTCTGAAATTTTTTTAAAAGATTGTCAAAAAAGAATGTTTATGTAATGAAAAAAAACTGTTCAATTGTAGTTTTGAAGCATTTTTTTGCAAATTTGTATTAACTTAATTTTTCTTCGTAAGCTATGTATTTTAAAATGTAGTGCTTGTAGTATATACTTTTAAACGGTTTTACTTTTTTCCAACTCGATACAAAACTACGATATATAAATTGGCTGTGTTTTAAGTCACTGGAAAGATACTACTATACTCGCCGTCAACCATATAAGAAACGGTAGGCAAGGCGGTTTTTCAGAAGAAAACACGGTGTTTCAAAAACCGGTTTCTTGGTTTTACTGAACCTTAAGACCGGTTTTAGGAAAAACCGGTATTTTGGTCAAAACCGAGAGCAAAAAAAATGGTTTCGGTTTACAATCCCTAAATTGCTTCAAATAAGAGTGTATAAGTGTGGGAAGTATAAATAAATCGACATCTAGAAGCATTACTATCTTTTAGCAATTCATGATGCTGAGGAAAAACTTCGCATTTGGGCGTTTCCGCAAAAAAAATGCTTACGTGGTTTTTGCCACGTTAGCAATATCTACAAGCACATATTTCTGTCAACATAGATGCAGAAATCTACTCTCTGACGGAAGAAAAATATATATTTCTTAATTTCCTTATTAGTAGTCTTCGTAACAAAACTAATACTTGACAAATAAATTTGTGCAACTATTTAAGTATTTATTCATTTATTTACTTTTGCGTTTTTGCAACTAAACGTCACAACACTGAAAGGGAATTTAGAAATGTTTTTAATTTAAGTAAAATGCTTCTGAAAATATGAGAGTTCTAAATCTACTGTTTCCGATCAGTTGGGAAACATATCCCTTATTCTAAATTAATCCTTTATCTATACTGAAGACTTATAAAGTTACAAGTATCACTTATAAGGCCATTCTTTCACCTTCCATTGTTTATTTGGAGAAAATGGGTGCAAGGTGGAACTTTTTGATTGGGTTGTACGGTTTTAGAACATCAAAGTCTAGGGGAGGGCAGGGGAATCCCGCCAGCTCGGGCAATGCCGCCACCCCTTGTATCTCGCCATCGGTGTGTGTGGGAGGGGGTGCTGTGGAGCGCTGACCTGTAGCAGGAAAGAAAGTAATTTGTAGTAAAGACGCTAATGGCCGTGAGGTGAGTTGGTGTAAAGTTATTTAAAAAATATGGTTTTTAGTGATTTCATCTAATTTTTGGCCTTCTGAAATTAAGAGATAAGTGACTGTTATCTCTAAGTTAGATAAAACCTGCATAGTTAGTTGCAAATGGAAAGTTAATAAAAAGGCTGTACCCTGTACAATTTACCATTCCAAAGTTAATTAAACCATTATTAGTTGTAGTTATTATTAGGCATTACCCCAGGTAATCCAGCCACTCTGTGCAAGCTTTTTGGAAAAAAAATATTCAGTTTCTATGAAAGATTTAAATTTAAAAATATCAACACAAGATTGGTTATGAACTATAGTATGCTATGCTCATTACAATTTACATTAATTGCAACACAATTTTGCATGAAAACTCGATTTCCCTTAAGGTGGTGACATTCCCCTTCTCTCCCCTACAAAGGTAATGTCAATTCCACCGGAAAAATTAACTTTAGTTACCTGTGCCAGATCTTTATGTATTATTCATTTCGCTTTTTAATAGGCAACGGCTGATAATTAAAGCTACATATTAATTCAATGCATACATGGTTAAGAGACTGGATTCCTCTGTAGCATGCGCAGATGATTCTATCCCATCTGTCAACACACTCAAGATGCATGAAAGAGTTCATGCATCTTGACATGTTCATCAGTTCATGAATAGATATGAATATATATTCATGAAAGAATATTCATGAATAGATATGAATGTATATTCATGAAAGAATATTCATGAATAGATTTAAATATATACATAAAAAAATATTCATGAATCATATTCATGAAAGAATACTCAGTTATGGTTCGAAATACTCTAAAAAATTCATGCTGCTCAGTGTCTGGGAGGTATTACGTGCCCACCTAAGTTCAAGTTTACGGGTTCGAGCCCCGGCTGAGTCGTTAGGTTTTCTGGATAGGAAAATTGCGGGAACTCGTGTCATGGCATGTAAAAGATCCCTTGAGTACCCATTTGGCTAGGGTTAGCTCTAAAAAAATTAAATAATTTAACATCCACGGAGAGCTCAGGTTCATTGAAATCTGAGCGGTAGCGAGCGTCACCTAGATGGTGCCACAAAAAAATGGCCATCAGTTCTTGGGAATATGCCTAGTCTTCAAAGGTCCAGACGTCAAATAAAACAGCCCCATTGGAGGGGGGAAAAACTCTAAATGTATTTGAAAATTGCATGCAACGCACCTGCCCATATATTTATAAACGTTTCTGAATTTCGACTATAGTCTGGAGCAAGGAAATAGTTCTTTCATGCAACGTGGCAGACATTTTTCTCTCAAAAATTAATTGATTAGAAAATTTAAGAGCTTAGTGTAGGAACGTGCTAATTGAAAAAAAAAAAACCTTAAAACTAGAAAAGGGGGCTTTAAAGATTTTCGTTTGCACCTTGATTCCTGCAAAAAGTAAAATCTTTACTTGAAGTTTATAAAAAAGAGGAAATTTGTTATGTATCTTCAAAATAAGTCATAACATGTTCATTGACACAAAAATGTCAATTTTTTCAAAAATTTCACTTATCACGTTCTTCCACTGAGCTTTTCAAAATAACAAATAGATTAAATTAATCAATTCAAATATTGTAATGTCTTTCAAAAAGGTCATACAATTTTTCAGCTAAAAAATAATGAGTAGAAACTTATATAGCTGCACCCTTTGCTTGTATTTAACTTTTTTGGGTTTAGAGGTATTTATGGAAAACGAAACGGGATACAAATTTAGTACACTAGTTTCCAGTACCAGTCGCACTTCATATCAAGATAACAAATTTAGTACACTAGTTTCCAGTACCAGTCACACTTCATATCAAGATTTTTGAGAAAATTAGGCATAGACAAAGAGTATCTGCAATAGAACTTTTTAGGTTTTAAAGTTATTAAAATTGACTTGTAGGGTATATACTTACCTTTTAATAAAGGGATTGATTGAATAGTAAGTGAAAGTCATGTAATGTTACACCAAGCACTAAGTTTTATAAATCAATATGAAATCCCGTTTGTGTTTATCAATAGCAGTTCTTTAAGTAACTAACTTTATTAGATATTGTACTAGGAAGTTTTCAAACTGCACTTTTAACCTTTAAAGGGGCCTCCTTTTGACCGATAATCAGACAATTTTTTTACTTACGAGTAATTCCTCTATTTGCGAAATCTTGATTTTTCTCTCGTTCAATCACTAAATAACCGGTTCAACTTTGGATGAGTGGCCTCCGTTCTAAGGGTTATGGAACTTAAATAAAATATTTCATTTCAAACTTTTTAATAGGTGTGCTTTTTTGCAGTGGATTTGGTACCTGTAGTTAGTTACAAATTTGTATTTCACTGTATTCAATGACAACCTAACCGGTGTTAAATTTCCTAAAGGAGGCTAGAAATAGGCAATCGGAAACGATTATTATTACCTAACAACCTAATTTACACAAACCTGAAAATATATCTACCAACCAACCAACCTAACCTTATATAGGTTTGTTAAGTTGAAAAATTGTCACACTATAGCTACACGAGGGCTATTGGCGAAGGGCGTAATAATTAAGAACCACATTCAAGTGACGAGCTGATGCCAGAGGAAACGCCTAACGAAGTTTTTAAGGACAACATAGTACACAACGTTGAGACTTCGGGGCATATTTAACGGACACTCACCTTACACGGGGCGGGGTTCGTCGGAATTTTTTGTTGCACAGACCTCAAATAAGTAAGGTAAGGTAATCGTTTCCGGCTGCCTATTTCTAGCCTCCGTCAGGAGCTTTAACACAGCCAATAACGTCTCGTAATTTAGAACCCTGGTCAAGTGACGAGATCGACACCTGAGCGGGCACCCAACGGAAACTTCGAGCGACATCGTACGCTGACGCCGTCGGGACTTTGGACTCCACAGATATAACGAGCACGTCTGTCCCAGTGTACTCGGGTCCATCCGTCACGAGTTGGATTTTTTCTACTCTTTCCAGTACAGGTATCCGATTTATAGGATGACTGGTAGTAAGTGGGATTCGAACCTGAGAAGGTTGGTAAATAAGTCGACAGTTATTTTGGCAATGATGGACCCAAACCTGGGACCCTTCGAGTATAAAGGCAAGTGCCTTACCGACTGGATTCCCCACCTACATCAAGTAAGACAGACACAGAATAATTTTTTACTGTCACAGAGAAAGGAAATTACAACCAGGGCGAGGGTGGGAATCGAACCCGCACCCGGCACAGTGCACGGAAGAGTGGTGAGTTAGACCCGCAGTTCGCCTACCGGGCAAGCTTATTACTCATGCTTCCGCACCGCAGGGATTAAATGTCGAGTTGTCTATTTCCTAGCTTCAAAAATAGTATAAGAACCCGGGTAACCGTGTGGGAGTCAGTAAAGCATCGGCCATAAATACAGAGATGCTTGACAGTGTGACTTATTGACGAGCCACGATTACGGTGAATTCACAGGTACTTCAAACATCAAAAACAAACCACCCGGCAGCTAATTTGTCAAAACTATAACGACAACGCATCAGAAATTCTAGTCAATAAACAAATTATTTCATTGTTGGGACAACGTGCCCGAATGATAAAAGAGCCCCAGACGAGAAATTCCGTGTCTAAAACGGTCATTCTTTAAACAGATATAGTCTAAACCCGCCAACGCGAACTCAAAGGAAACACCGCAACATATCGTGTTAACCAAATTTCTTGTTAACGGTCAGATTTTTTTTACTTTTAACCATTGAATAGTTAAAAAAAAATCACCGAAATTTATTCGAATGTTTCATGCAATACAAGTACTGTACATCTCTTTATTCTCAATAGATTTATTCTCAATACACGCAATCGTAAATTTTCTCATAGCTCTTCACATTACAACTATATTCAAAATTTCTGTTTGTATAAGTTTTATAAAATTTACAATTACTATTCTCACGACCTAGATATGGGATAGGGTAGGTACATATAATATTCCGGCTTGTGTGCTTGTCCGCTTCTTACCCACATAACCATTCATTATCCAGTAGACCTCTATAAGACGTTATTCGGAAAATCCATGATATCCATTAGAATTTGAGTTTACCATCCATAGACGTCTTATAGACATCCGTAGTTTCCGCCGAGTGATATCCATTAGGAATCTATTTGACAGCGATATTCTAGACATTACGGACGTGTTTTAGACTTTCTGGATAAATTCGTGCTATGGTGAACGTCCATTAGAGGTCAACAAACTCCATGAGCAGCCTTATGTACTTTGTGGATATCTATTAGACCAACCCTAACAACAAAACATTTCTCGACGAGGTCTAGAATATCTAATAAATATACCAATTCTAGACATGTTGGATACATTTTGAATTTATGGATCTGATAGAAAGTACTTAGAACAAATAGTTAAAAAATGCAAAGATAGGTGGCGCCACTAAGGAATTTCTAAAATGGGTTTAAAAATTATTTTATTGTTTAAACGTTATTTTGAACTAGGTTTATTTGTTGGATTCTCCTACTGAGCGTATACTTCTTTTACAAAGTTCTTCATTTTCAATGCTGGGAGATGCTCCAAGCGGGAATCGAACCATGGACCTTCATTTCTATAGAACAGCGCGCTATCCGTTATGCTACGGAGACTTGGTTTATGACAGTACACTTAGGTTCTTAACGAGAAGTCAAATACTTGGCAACTAGGGAGGTTTTTTTTTTAATACTATGAAGTTCCATGAAATTACTTAGATATATCTTTGAACCAATTTATTTTAAATTGCTAGATTTTTTAAAACTTTAAACTCATGCTTATAATTTTTCAAAAAATAAAAGTTTCATTAAAAGGAACCATATTGACATTTGTTATAAGTTCAAGTGTGTTTCTTTGCTTTTTCATTATTTATCGTATTTTTTTTATTATTTTTCACACATTTCATTATTTAAACTTATAATTAGTATTTAAAAATTATATATTATATCCTATAAAATTCAAAGCTTCTTAAAATCGCAAATAGTGATGAAGAGTTATTTTAAAATAAACTTTTGCGTAGTTGGTTCCTCTTATATTGTTATTATTTTCTTTTTAATTTTCTAATTTGTTTTTGGATTATTTAATATACATACTTTTAGAACCTCCCTTTTTATAAAAATTAGATACCTAAGAAAAAAATAGAATTAAAAATGAAAAAACCACTATTGATTTGTTCATTTTTTTTTCATAAAAGATAATCGATTTTTTTCCTTTTGCCGACTTTTTATGATTTTAGTATTTTTTAGAATGTTTGAGTTTATAAAATTCAATTACCAAAGAAAAATTAAAGTTTAAAATGTAAAAAAAACCCATTAATTTATTCACATATATACCCATTAATTTAGAAAAAAACACAGACATAAAAAATGAATTTACAAATCCAAATTTTCCATTTACCACAATCGGTTTTAATTATTTATTTTTTATAATTTTTTAATCTGTTTAATTTCATAAAGTTTTCAGTTTAACTCTCTAATGCATACTGTTGTCATATATATATGGCAAAAGTAACATAATCCACTTTATTCTATTAAGGTAGAGCCCCCTCTCGACAAATGTTTTTTTTTTTCCTCTAGTACATTCCATTATGAAGTTTTAGTTACTAATTACCCTCATAGATGACAGTAGTAAAATTGTATTCAAAATTAAAGAAGAAAAAGTTATTAACTGTTGTAAAATGTCGTCATTGGCAGTATTCAAAGCATAATAATATTAGCACTAAATCAAATAAATTGTTTTTAAAAAATAATTATCGTTCAAGAGGGTTATTTTAAAATATATTTAGTTGTTTTCTAGTCATTCTTATCAAAATTGGAATTTTGTAGTTGGTTTTTGCCATATGGAATTTTTTTTAAAAAACTGAAATTATTTAATTTCCAATGCAGTTAATATTTTTTTCAGTATTTTTCCCATAATGTATGAGTATTAAAGATATAGATATATTTTTTCCGTAATGAAAAAAAAAATCATGTATTACAGGGTTAAATTGGAATATTTCTTAGGACGTCACGCTCTCTAAACTGCGATTTCATTGGTTGTTGCGTTTTCTTTGAAAAGTGTTCAAATAGCTCATTGGTTTGTTTAACTGCGATGCCATTGATGGTTGTTTTTTATGGCAATGTGTTGAGAGAGAAATAAGCCAATTTCAAATATTTATTTGTGTATGCTCGAACTTATTTTTCGGCACTTATCGGCAAAATAAGATAGTTCTCGAAAGTTTCCAAGAGAAATTAGTATATATTTTTTTCATATTCTACTGCCAGATTGTTTGAAAATTTAATTTAATTAAAAAAAATTGCATAATGAAATGAAACAAAATGTGTTTATAGTCATCTCATAGTTATTACTATTTTTCAACGAATGAAAGTTTCATTAATATTAACCCTGTTGACTTTGTTATAATTTTTGTGTAAGTTTCTTTGTAAATTTTCATTATTTCATCGTTTTTTTAATGTAATTCCAGAAGCATTGCATTATTTATTTAATTGAATTTTTAAAAAAATCCAGAAACAAATATCAGGTAAATCAAGATTGCAATGCATAATTTTCAAATTTGACTATACATTAAAAAAATCTTTGTTGTAGGCCATCGTTTTCTTTTTTTTTTTTTATTTTGGTCATTTTTTTAATATAAAAAATGCCGCACCTTCTTAACGAAAAATACACGGACTAATTAAAATTAAGAATGAATCTAAATGTTCAAACCTATCGTTATTTTTGTTTCATTTTAAATGTTATTCATTATTTACTAATTATTATATTTAAGTTTAAATAATGTTTTGTAGTTACATAATGAACGAAGAACAATTTCTCCTCCAAAATGGTTTGGATACCTAATTAGAAAATTTAAAACATAAAATAGAAAATCATTAACTACTTTAAAAATGTCTCAACTACAAACAAATATTTTCAAAAGATGTTTTTGTTTGGTCCAAATAATTTAAATAACCATACGCTAGATGGTGCTGCAGTTTTTGACAATTTGGCGATCATTGAAAAGAGATATATTTCAAAATCTGGTAATCACACCCTTACATAGAACCCCATTGACCATTGACATCCTGCTCCGCACTAATTGTCGATGTCCTGGCCGGAGATTTCTTCCAAGAAATTTGTTCCCCCCTTTTGCCTCCAAGGGGTGAGGGAGATTCACTGGGGGTTAAACAAAGGCTGATATTTAGCCCCACCCAGTTCAGTGGCAGTTATCAGCTGTTTAGGCAATTAAGTAAGAACCTGTTTGAATCCTGTTTCCAGTTTCAATTAGAAAAGAAAAGAGATATCACGGGATAAGAATATTTGAAACAGACGTTTTTGGTGAAACATTCCTGCTTTTTGTCTCACTTTATAACCTAAGCTGTCTCAATGTGTAACTTTGAGAAGGCTATTGGCTTTGCAACTTTGCACTACCCGCGGATCGGAGTCTAGCCAAAAATGTCTTTTTGTTACAGGTTATAGTCCCGCAAAGTCCTGAAAAGTAGGAAAATATTAATAAAATATAAGTATTCTTGTGAATACTCTCTTCAAAAAACGTTCAAATTATCTTAAAAAATTATAATAGAAGTAATTTAATTTAATATTTTATTAATCTGGATAATGCTAACTATGTATACTAGTAATGTATCAGATATTAGAGTCTTTCTATATTAATATTAGTTATGCCGGTTGTTTGGAATTGAAGAGGAGGGGCATTATATAAAAATAGTTGTAGGCTGATAGCTTATAAGAATTGGAGTGTTTTGAATTTATCTTCCACAATAAGTTTATAACGTAAAACGTGAAACGTTTATAATTGTTCGGTCTGTTTGTTTGCCCGTCACCTAACTTCATATAGAAAATCACAAGTTTCCAAACAAATGGGTTACTTCATATTGAGGCAAAAAAAAAAATCATACAAGGCTATATTACCCACATTCCACTTAAAATACTCAAAACTAGACGTATATTTAAAACTTTAAAACTAAATATTTAATCTCCCTTTAAGAGATAACAAGAAAAATCCTTATTTTATACGTTATGTTCTTTGTTGCCACTTTGTCAAACGAAAGAGAAACTTTATTTAAAATTTAAATATTTTTTTAATGTTTAATATTCCAGTTTAGGTAATGGATAACGTCATAGTATATAGCACAATAGAGCTATTTTGATGGTTCATAATAAGTGGGTTAAGAAAGCGGCAGAGATAGATTTTTTTTGCATAAATATTTTAGCGTTTTTGTTGTTTACTTTTTACTCTAGCGAATTAAAGAAAGATAATAAGATTCGCGTATATTTTTAGAGCAGTGGGCATGTTTCAAGCCTGTAGTGGCACCCGAAATGCTGAATTAAAATAATTTGTTTCTGAGCCACGATTGGGGAATCAATGTTACGTAACAGAGCACCGATCGAGGAAAGTACATGGAATAAAAGCTAAAAGTAAATTCGTCACATGAAACTAGCCAATCTATATCTATAAAGAAACCAGTCCTGACTGACTCGCATATCAATACTATTAGAGGTACATATTTCAAATTTTTTAGGAGCTTATTATACTTTGTACTGCAGGCATCATTTAAAAAAGCATTTTTAGAAATTCGAACCGAAACGGGTCTAGGAGGACAAAACGGTAGACTATTTCTCCTTAGGAATAGCATTGGGAATTTTTGCGAAAGCTTATTAGTCAAATTTATTGTACTTGGTTCCAATAATATTTCCTAATTTATTTTATGCTTGAAATCGTTGTTTATTTTAGCTGTTTGCAAATTAAAATTACACGGAAATATCGAGGAATATTTATGTACAAACATAGAGTTACTTCATAACAATAAAAACCAAATAGGAACAATCGGATATCCAAGTTTAAGAAAATTTTAATGCTGACATCAGCAGGGGTTGGGGTGGGTTGCCAACAATGTCCTGATGGAAGTGATTCAGGTCAGGGGATCGATTGGCCTGAAGTAAAAGTTAAATAGTAATATACAAGCCACCGTTATTAAGGGTAACCCACCCTACTCCGGTTGTATAAAGGCTAGTTTTACTATAAGTTTTTCTTCTTTAAGCTGCAAATTAATTAAGCGAATAATAAAGAATATCAATTTAATTTGCGAAAGAAAGTAAATGAAGATAGGCATTAATGGCGATTAATGTTTAAATTAAAAAGCAAAATGCTATGTTTGGCGATTTTGCTTCTAGGGTTTATTAGCTTCCACACTAGGTTTATAACGTAAAAAGTGGAAGGTTTTACATTCGTGCAGTCCGTCCGTCTGTCACCCACTTTCACAGAACGAACCGCAAGTCTCACAAACAATTGAGATACGTCATTTTGAAGCAAAAAATCAGTTTAGGCTACATTCCAAATTTCATTAAAAAATTTTAATTAGAAGTTTATTTAAAAATTAAATAACTAAAAATTTAATCTACATTGAAATAACAAGCAAATTCCATTTTTACTCAATATTTTCACTGTTGCCATGACATCAAACGTACGATAAACTTTTATTGAAATAAAAATAAAATTCTTGAAAAAAAAATATATATTTGCGATATAATTTAATTTGGATTGTTGTAATAGCACAATAAAGTTATTTTGATGGTTCATTTTATGTGTATGAAGAAAGATGCATAAAAAATATGCAAATTTTTGCTTTTATTTTTAAAGCTACAATTTTATTAGTTTATGTTTCGAAATGTAAACTTGTGACTGCAAAAAGATCTTATTAAAAAAATCCATCATTATTCTTCGAAGTTCAAAAAATTAGCAAACGATAAAGATTAATTATCAAATCTGCAAAAGAAGTTTAAAGAAAACTATCAATTTTTGTTTAGTATGGTATGGTATGATACATATATATTCCAGCTTGTGTGCTTGTTCATAGAACCGCTTATAAGCTTTCGTCAAGTGGGACAGACACAGAAAGAAATTTTACAGTCACAAAGAAATGAATAACACATAGACAAATAACAGCATTTATTGACTTTCACAAACATCCATGCCTGACCGGGATTCGAACCCGACCTCAGCAGCTCCAAAGGCTAGTACGCTAACCATTCAGCCACCGAGGCGGCAATTTTTGTTTATAAAAGTTTGACTTGAAGGTAGCCAAAGGCCCTGTTTGGCGAATTTCTTTCTGAGGTGCTAGTGCGTTTCCTGTTGAGCGTAAAATGTTGTGTGGAAGCTGTGCAAGTGACAGATTCTGTAACAAACCAACTTGTTTATCATCTGTGGAAGTGAAAACTCCTCTAGGTTAACAACTACTGTTACAATTATACTTTGTTTAGATTTAAATTCTCTTTGGCACGTTAAATACGAGAAGGTATTGCCCATCTCTAAATCTAGATATGGACAATTGCGGATGCTCACTATACCCTCTTCCTTTGCATAACATAAACTGTTTTTTTTTTCAATAAAGCTAAGCTTTCTAAGCAAAAATGGGATAAAAGTTGCAGATCTACCTGCTTTTCATATTTCTGACCCTTTTGGTGACTATTGTATGGTGAACTTATGCAGAACTTAAGAACAGAAACTAGTGCTACGAGAGCACTGAAAGGCTTCTGTCAGAACTTAGTCAAACTCATTTTCTACCTGCTTAAACTTAAAGCACGTATATCTCAAAACTACTTTTTTTTAATTGGCGGGCATGAAAATTAAATAGGTTTTTAACAGATTCGTATGAAATTTGATATGCGTATTCTCTTAGTATTAGTTTCTAGTTGAACCTCAAAAATACTAAAATTTGTTTTAAAAAAACTACTGTTTTTTTACCAAAAAAACACTGAAAAAAAACGGTAAACGTCGAACTTCTTTCATTCAGAATCGGGCCAATAAATTTTGATTTCTGATCATTGTTCTAGTAGTTTAAAATCTCATCGAGGGATGCCTTTTGCCGTGAGGGTTTCAGGAGATTAGTTACTGCACCCTGCGGCGGCCATTTTGAAAAATAAAAACAAAACAAAGTAGTTATTTCAAAATGATTCATTGATTCCTTCCTTTTTAAATAAGTCTCTGAAACACGTCACCATTTCAGGCGGTTACATCTGCCCCTCCTAAACGAAACTGCATTAAAAAAGTTTTAAATGCGTAAATTACAAAGAAGCAATAAACATACATAGGTTTCAAATTCAAGTTTTCGATGCAAAAAATGTACATTTGTTGTTTTAGTAAAAAATAACGATTGCACCACAAATGCAACCGCGAATAAGATCCTTAATTCATAACTTCACATTTGGGAAAAAATAATCAAATTTGAACTGAATTCATCATTCGAAAGATGTCAAAAAGTGATAACAAGGTAATAAAAACATTGTTTGAACGTTAAACAAGTTTCGCATCATTGAAATAAGCCTAGAAATTTTTGCAAATCATTAGTCATAACTCCCTTCTGACTGTTTCATTTATCTCTCATTGCAATAACAGCTTATTTAGGCGATTTAACTACAACTGAGTTAGTGTTATAATACATAATTTTTCATTAGCAAAATAAATCCAAGGGAAACGTTTTTTTTTATTGAAATTGTTAGGCTTTTAATTTTTAAGGATTTTTATTTATAGTGTTGGGTTTTTGAAAAGAGCGACGAGCCACACGGTAAATTGAAGAAGAACCGCTGCTTGCCCATAGAGAGTTCATAGTAATAATAATGGCTAAAAATATGTAACTGTTATATAAAAATATACCAGTTATAAAATAAGCTGATAGAGTGCAATAATGTAAAAATGTCAACCATTGCTAGATTTCCAAGAGTATTATTTCTTTTAGGACATTATATGGAAAGTTTATGCAATAAATTCTTTAATTTTTTTTTACTCTCCTCACGGTAGAAGAACGTTTGTCATTTGGCTGGATTCGATCCCGAATAAATACTTATTGAAAGAAGATTAAAACACTCACAGCAAGCACATCACAGACTACTCACTACTAGACTCCCTTGTCCCTTCTATCTTTTACGCCGGGGAGAACTTCGTGTGACTGCTTGCCCGAGGGTCAGACCAGATGACCCGGTCTAGACGCATTGCAGGGGGTCAAGGTAGTGATTAGATGAGTCAAGACATTATCTGGTCATCTGGATTTGCTTATGACGGAGATTTCGCGATAAATTATTTAAATGTAAACTTATTTCAATTTTATTTATGGGCAATCTTTTAATCTTTTTAATATGGCAATTTTATCAATGGGCCCATTCAAATTTTTAAAGCCATTTCAAGTATCATTATTGCTCTATTTATGTAACAATATTTTATTAAAAAAGAATTACTATTTTTCTAGCCTGTTCATATGTGCTAAAAAAATCAAACGTGTCGGGAAATCAAATTACTGTTTTCTTTTTTATGTAGAAATTCATTATAAAGTTTAATTTGTTCATATGATGTTTGAGGCCTGGCTTTTATAACGAAATTCTTTTTTTTTTACATATACATACATGGCTTTTCAATTCGTAAATTAATCGCTCTCGCACTTGCAAGAAATTCGTTCAACTCGTTAAACAAAGCTTACTTTGTGAACTAGTAGTATAATATTCATGCATTTTGTGCGAAAAGTAATTTTTTTTTTGGTACCGATTAATAAAATTACTAAACTGATTTTTGTAAGTTATAAAAATTCACATTCAAATTATGTTTAAAAAAGGGTTTTAGTATTTTATAATCAAATGAAGAGAAGTATGTTTTGCGATTGGCATAAGAAATGAACTCCAAATAAAGAATATTGTTCAAATTAAGACATTCCTACCAATCAGAAAGCCGCCTAATAAAGTATAACTTTCAAAAAGAATTTTCCTATAATCAATTACTATTATTTATTTATCGCATTAGTGTGCAAAAGTTACTTACTAACACGATTACTTTAAATGCTCGCAAAGCTTGTTAAAAGCATTACTTTTATTATTATTATTTGAAATTACTTATTATTATTATTTGAAAATTTTTTGCTCGATATTATAAAAATAACTATTTTTAATAGACAATTTTCTGATATTGAGTGGCAACATATATGCTTCATGAAGATAAATTTATTCTCAATCCTCGATTGGTGAATCAAAGGGCAGCATGGACTATCCACTCGTATCAGATGCACACAGTGACAATTCCTGAAAAGCGTGGTTTTTGCGTACCATGGTTTGCGAAGCCCTCTCCCCGTCACTGAACCGTGACGGTGATTAAAAGAATGTACCATGTAAAAAGATAATTCCGTTCTGCTGTTGTGTGACAAGACGTTCGAAGATTTTCGTGGCTACTTTCCGCGTGGCAACTGTCCGTATCCCTGACAACACGGTTTTGAAATTTTTATTTTATGCAAAAACTATATCGTTTAGTTTTAACTCTGGTATACAGTGGTTTTTTTTTTTTAGATTGGGGTTTGAATATTATTTCAAAAATATATTTATTTAAAATAAACCTTTATTTGATTTTTTATGCTTCACTAGATTTACTTAAAGATATTACTTTTTTTAAGTTAACAAATAAAAAAATATTTATGAATTATCCAAAAAAGGACTTTTATAAAATAATTGCTATTGCACTTAAATTATATTTGGTTGGAAATTATGTTTTTTTTTGTGTCGATTAACCTATTTCTTCAGAGGAAACGTCATTACTAGTTTAATACTCTATGTATAGTGTTTCGTCACGACAAATTACAGTTTAATATTCCGGAAATATTAGCAAAAAAAAAAACCCTAATAAGTTGCTTCATGGCTCTTATATGACAAATTTAAAAAAATACAAATTAGATTAAGATATATCATTACGATCCGATTTTCATTCGACCCGAAATTGATATTTGGCAGTTTCCCTTTTGGATACAATTTAGATATAAATGGGTCGGTCAGTTTCTGCTGAATATTTTTAATGAACCATGAAAATTTAAATAGCTTGCTATACGTATAAAGTTTTGTTGAAATCAATGCCCGGCATGGGAGTTTCGGTGTCCATTACACAAACAAGTCCCCCCCCCCACCCCCCGCTCTCCCTAACATACATCGATATATCTATGAACGTGATTTTTTTCATTTTAAATTTGTACCAATAAATTACCTTTAACTGTTTATTATCTATAGCGCCTCGTCTCTGAAAACATCAGCTGCACTTAATTGGATTTTTTTGTGGCAATGAATTTTTTCACATTTTCCCCACAATATTATTCTTTTTTTTTCAAGCAAATTTGTAAGGCACCTCGAATGACGGTTCTGACCACGTGTCCGTTTGTTCTGCCGGAAATCAGGCTCAAGTTGAAGCAGAATATTTATCTGATTTGTTCGATTTCATTACTTGGAAATGTAACATAAATAATCAAATTAAGATAGGTCGCTGTATTATACCTGGCGCGTATCTACAGGGGAAATTTGGATTTAGAAGTCAACTGATCCCACTGTTGTATACCCTTGACCAGGGCCGAATCAGCAATCAGGCGAAGTAAGCAGTGGCCTACAGGCCCTCCATTTTTAGGGTCCCGCAGCTTTCAAGTGCCCTATCAAATTTAAAGGTATTTTTTTTCCATCACAAAGTTCATCTATTATTTTTTTTTATTTAAGATACATTTTTTTTTTGAATTTTTCATTCAATCGGGAAGTATAAAGGATTAATACATTTAAAATCGGGACAGAGATTTAATGAAATTCGTGAAACAGCTTTTAAAAGTGCATTTTATTCGTAATATATCAATAAATTTCCACAGTTTTTCGCACCTTGTCTAACAGCATATTTATAAGTTGTAAACAAAGAAAAGAACCTAACTTTTATTAGATTAATTCCTTGAGGAAAAAGTAATAACAGATTCATAAAATGCAACTGTGTTTGAACATTGTCCCTTATGTCCCCCCATCAGACACAGCGGTTTGATTCACTATTTTTAAAATTTAATAATTTCCAATAGTAAATTATAAAGTATTTGTGCATTTTTAATTGACGTTTCTTATAAAAGGGTGATATTCCATTTAATTAAAATTATTTTTACAGGCTTGGCACCGAGTGTTAATTATTTTGTTACCGATAGGCTTTCGCTGTAATTAAAAAAAAATATTTTAATAAAAAGTTTACGTATTTTACAAAATACTGCCGTGGCCAGATAAACTGCCGTAACTTCTATAATGACATGGACCATTGTTGCAAGCACTTAACTTCTCTTACCTTTAAGAAAAATACTGTAAGTTATTTTTTTTTCAGACCAACAATAGTACAACTCATTGTTGAGGATTTCGTATGATTACAGAAAATACTAAAAAAAAACTGCCTTAAAGCATTAAATTAAAGTCAGAATAACGAACTGAGAAATAAACCTAAAAACTTTAATCAATTGTTAAAAAAAACTCAGATACTTAATATAAATAGAACTTTGCTCTATAATAGGAAACAAATGCGCATTAAACGATTATTACACAAAATTATTTCATTACTGTATTTCTAAAAAATTTAAACCAAACCATCTTATAAAAATATGTGCTAGAAAAATTTAATATTTGAAAACTCGTATTATGTTTTATATCAAGGATCAAGTGATGGGGTTGAGACTTTAGAAATTCGTTTTCGGGGGACACGTCAAAATCTACTGCCTACAGGTCCCTTCAATCTTCATGAATGAATGTCTGCTTCTTTGTGCTGAATTTTAAAAAATCCCATTGCTATAATTAAAGGTTACCTCTCCTCTGCAACAGATGGCATATTTGTTCAAGTCGGCTTCTTTATTAAAATCACGTGGTGGTTCACGTTGGACCCTCCCCCACCCCCCTTCATTCACCACGGACCCTTTAAAAGTGTCCTCTCCGACTTTCGAATTTCCCTGGGGTCAACCCCTAACCAACTCTATCGCCGTTTGCCCGGCAGACAGTGCTCTCATCAATCAATTCCTAATCTTAGCACGGCAATGGTTACAAGGTTGCCATAACAGTTGGCCAGTTGGCACTTTTTTTCAGGTTTAGGCGCTTAAGTAGTGTACTTGTTTTTTTTAACCTAAACGAATGTTAGTGCTGCCATCTATATTAAAACAAAGTAAAAGTATGTTTCCCAACTATTAGTAATTAAAATATTAGTTATCAATCTTCGGCATATCATAATATGCCTTTCTATAAATTAATTATATATATATATATATATTATAGCCCTCATAGATTAAGTTTACTTAAAATGGACTACTAATGAATATAAGTTGAAATCTCCATGTTATGTTATATTTATAGACATCATACGACATTTCTAGACGTTATGGATGTGTACGGATAAATGTGGGATATGCGCATGTAAAGAAACTAAAAGAAAATTCATTGCGAAAATCTATCTGTTTACGAAGAATCCAACCAAAAACCAATGTCTTCGAAATCCTTGATTTAGACATCTAATAGAAATATAATTTTGGTAAGTCGAAAAATATAGCAACGTGCACGTCTAGTAGATATCCAGAATAGCGATGTCTAATAAATAAGAGTTGATGCTCATCCATTAGAAGTCCAAAATCTCCAAGTCTAAATTAGTCTACACATAGATAGCTAATAGATATCCAAAGAATAGATTTTGTGGATAGATATGCAATAGATGTCCAAAGGACATCTAGAACGGCTGATGGATCCTGTAGATTACCAATAGATATCTTGTAGACAATTGTGGCTGTATGGGTAGCCTTCGTCAAGTAAGACAGACACAGAAAGAGTTTTACTGTCAGAGAGAAAGGAAGTACACCCAGGGCGAAGGCGGCAATCGAGCCCGTACCCGTTACAGCACGCAGACTGCTGGCCTGCGATGCTAACCACTCGGCCATCAGGGCCCCACCTGGATATTTTTGCTATGTCTTTTAATGATTTTAAACCTAACTGTGTGTGTGTTTCCAACTTTTATCTGTGTAATGTGTTTGTCTGTTTTTATACTCGATTATTTCGTTTTTTTTTTCTTCCTTATTGTTTTGTTCAATGTGCATTGTAATAGGATTTTTATCTGTAATGTGCATTCAAAACTGAATAAATAAATAAATAAATAAATGAATGAATGAATGAATGAATAAATGAATAAATAAATAAATAAATAAATAATTAGTAATTCAATTAATATAGTTAATTTGGATTGGTGGTCCTATTGTTTTGCTGCATAGGTCACTTCAATTTTGTCCTCGTTTTTTTTTTAAATCGCTTATATTATGCTTTTAGCTACACCATATTTAGACGCAATTTAACAATCTCTATGCAATATGTATGTGCTGATAATAATAAAGTAATAACCAATTCAAGCAAGCATTCGCTCTTCGAATATATGGGAAAGGCATGGTCGTTAAATCTGAAGAGGCCAAAATCTTTGCTATACGTAGACCGCTTTATCACTGTTAACCCTTTCAGTCCCAGTGATGTCATTTGGCATCATCATGTTTCTGATCATAATTTTTTTTTAATCATAGGGCTGACATCTCTTGGGATTAATAAAAAAATTCTAATAGAAAAAAAGTTTGAAGAATCGAGTGATGTGCGAGCTTTTTGATATCATGAATAGCTATAGACGATCACAAAAAAATTAATTAATATGATGATGTCAAATTATCATTAGGACTGAAAGGGTTAAAAATTACAAAGCGTGCATTGATGATCTGTCATCATACAAGATACTAGAAATAGGCAGCAGGAAACAAGTTATTTCCTTTACTATGTTGTGTAATTTGCCCCTTTGATTATCTAGTTGACTCCCCTTGAACTTGATTATCAGTGGAAACTTCAAAAATCTGGTCTCTGGCGACCCTTCGAACGTTTTATTTTGTTCCTAGTTTCATTTGTCTATTTCATAAAGGTCAGTTTTTTGTATAAAAAGTTTCTTTATTTTCGGTTTAAAACTTTCGTCTCATGTCGGGTAGATAAATTTTGGTGTTAGGACATTTGCAGGCTTGGGGTTTTAATTGTTGTATTGTACGGGTAGAAAGATAGAATTGTTACCTTGGGATTAGATTATTTAATGCACATTTAAATTGTTGCGCATGTCTTTTGAAATAGTGAGTTTTATGAAATACTTTATTCTTAAAGTATGAACTTAAATTTCTCATAAAGCATGAATTTAAAAATAAATTTTTTATATTTTACATTTAAAGATTGATAATAAGTTTCCATGGCCAATAAATGGCTAATTTTCATTATAAATAATATCGTCAACCTTTGTATTAAAGCATGCCTTCTAAAAGCTCTATACCTTAGGAATATAACAAGGGATGGAGTCATGGAGTAGATGTTTTTTCGATGAAACGCAAAATATATGAATATTAAGAAATCAAAACGAAGTATGTACTATTTTAGAAACAATAATTTTGATCATTATTTAAAGTCATTAAAAGTTTTTCGAGTCTTCTTTCACTACAAGAGATTTAAAAATCATATAATTCTTAAGTTAAAAAAAATTATGCTGCGAAAACAAATCACCGCTTTTACACATTTGCTTAACGTTGAGAGGGCAATTAGCTGTTTCTTCTTTGTGTCCCTAATTAAAAGAAAATAAGTAAATTTAAGCCTTTAAATTAATTATAAAAGCCTATAAAGGAAGTAATATTTTAAAACTATAGAAACAAATATTTTGACTTCGATTCTATTCGCATTATTTAACGTCATAACAGCTATTTCGACTTCTTTTATTGCTTCCTACATAATATGGTTTTTAAATGAGACACGTAGAATACAACTGTATTGGCTAAGTAGTTAAGGTAATTAGATGATTTTTGTTTGTGTTGTTGATGACAGAAAGCTCTAAGAGTCTACGGTAATATCGTCACTTTTTAGGGTAGAGAGACATTTTAAAAACTAGTCTGTAATTTCGCACTAATGGCATATTTCAGGTATTGAGTGGCAACAGCATTAAAATTAAGTATTTGTAGAGCTTCGATTGGTGAATCAATGTCACGTAGCATGGTAACACACTCTAAAAAATGAATGCTCAAAACGACGAAATTTTCCGTAATTTTGACGATTCCATTACTGGCAAGTGCATCGAGTTTTCGTTTCCTCAAAGTGAGGAAATTTGAATCGTCATTTTTATGAGAATTTGAATGTCGTCTAATCTAAAGAAATATTTCGTCATTTTTGAGCTTGTGAGTACAACAATGAGATTCTGTTTCCTCAAAATCAAGTTACAGAATCGTCAAATCATGATCGTAAAAGTGAGGATTCGCGTTTACTCAAAAGTCACGCGATAGTTTGCCGAAACAATTCTCAAAATTAACGAAATGAGGCTTGAGGATTCATGAAAGCTTGAGGATTCATCGTCAAAAATGAAAGTGTTATTTCTGAGAGTGCAGAGCACCAATCAGGGAACCGATTGAGGAAGCCCAGAAAAAAAAAGCCGAAAAGAATACGTCCCCTGAAAGGAACCAATATTAGAAATTAGTTCCGTGTAAAGACATTATCAATACTTGTTTCCCCTTCAGGGACATGTACACTCTTAAAACAAAAGAGTGAAATCCACTCCAGTTGGAGAAGTGCATTTTCAACACCCTAAAGGCATGCATATTTTCTCAGACTGATTTATATCACTCGTTTGGAGTGATCATGTCGGAGGTTCAACACACAAAGGATCCACTCCAAAAGGAGAAGTGCATTTTCCAGTCTGGAGGAGTGAAATCCACTCAGACTGAGGTAAATTGGGAGTGTTTGTTTTAAGAGTGTATAAATTGCGGAGGTGGCGATAGATGGCAGCATCTGTATCTTATGTGTGTTTTGTGTCTGTCTTACTTGACGAAGGTTTATAAGCTGGTCTCTGGCCATGCACACTAACCCATAAAATATGTCTACCAACCATCAATACTTGTTCATTGAAATTATCATAACTTTTAAACGAACTCTTAGTGTTCAAAATAAATTCAACTGTTCGAAATATTTATTTTTTCAACGGTGCTGCTATTATTTTCGGCTAGGCCTTTATGCAGATTTGATATATTCCCCAGAACTGAGAGCCATTTTTTGTGTGACGCAATCTAGGCGACTCTCGCAAGTAATTTCGACTCTGCGATTACTATGAATCTGAGCTCTCTGTGGAAAAAGCTCTGAGCCCTCTGTGTGTGTTAAAGTATGCCGAGGTTTAATATCTCGCCGAGAGAATCGAATCCAAATGAGTACTCAAGGGATCTTTTACATGTCACATTATCATTATGACATGCGTGTCGATCGTTTTCAAATCTAGAAAATCCGACGACTCAACCGATGCTCGAACCCTCGAACTTGGACATATGAAGCCGACACGTAATATATCTCCGCCATTGAGCTCCTGTTTATGATGTAATGTTGACTATAACTCGTTCTATTTATAAAGCTCGTTGAAACTGTAAAAGATGTGTCGCAAAGGACGGTAATTGAACCCAAGCCATTAAGTACGAGCTTACACTCTTAAAACAAAAGAGTGAAATCCACTCCAGTTGGAGAAGTGCATTTTCGACACCCTAAAGGCATGCATATTTTCTCAGACTGAGTTAAAATCACTCGTTTGGAGTGATCCTGTCGGAGGTTTAACACACAAAGGATCCACTCCAAAAGGAGAAGTGCATTTTCCAGTCTGGAGGAGTGAAATCCACTCAGACTGAGTTAAATTTGGAGTGTTTGTTTTAAGAGTGTATAGTGTTTGTTTTAATAGTGTTAGATCAATTGCAATAAACAAGCAAATTTGACCAAGACTGAGCTTTTTGATAAAAAATAAAGGATATAAAATCAAAGAATATATACTTCAGATAAATATCATATATTATGCTCAATGACTTTAAATGGAAAGGGTTACATAATTCTCCAACTTTTCCTTCCCCCCCTCTCGTAAAAAAAAACATCCAGGCGACACACGCAATAAATCCATGTGACGACACAACCCTCGTCACAAACCTCCCCCCTCACGGAAAATGAAGAGTCCAAGAGGAGTTTCACAGGCGATGTTGACGAAAGTTCGATGGACATGTAGAAAAAGAAAAGCATTAGCGTAAAGCAACAATCTCTGCTTCAGCCTCACCACCTTACCCAATGGGAGGCTGGTTAGCACAACACATAATATACACATCACTTATTTCCTATTCCTCAAATTGTAAGAATGAGTTATTTCCGCACTTTGTTCCATATTTTTCGTATCTAATAAATGATCTTTGCGTTTTGGTGCATATTTAAGTCGATCGATATGAACTTTAAATTTAGAGGAAAACTCGTTACCAAGTAATTGTATTATGTAATTAAACCTGTTTGTTTTCTCAACAACTTTATAAGGTCCAGTAAATCTACTTTTAAACTTGTCCCTGGACTTTAAATATACCGTATCTCCAATTTTTACTGACCGGTATTGTGAGATAGATTCCTGTTTTAAATTTTGCTGAGCTTGCTTCCGCTCTAAACTGTCATAAGTTTCGCAGTAGATTTTGTGTAATGTTTCAAGAGTATTCGTTAAGTATTCTGTGTGATGCAATGTGTCTATTTGGGTATCACTTACAAATGTGTCAAAAAGTAGGGACAAATTTCGGCCAAAGTGAATTAAATTAGGAGACTGACCATGCGTGGAATGTGTACTGCCATTATACAAGCATTTATGGATTTCAACGGCAGTCTCAAATGAAACTCCTTCCTCAGTCAAAGATAGAATAGTATTTTTTAAAGACGTATTTATTCTCTCTGATTGTGAATTTGACTGAGGGTGAGCAGTAGTTGAATGATTAAGCTTAATACCCAAAGCAGAATTTAACTTTTCAAATATCTCAGTTGCAAATTGTGTTCCCAAATCTGTGAATACGAATGAGGGTCTTCCAAAAGTACATACGTATTTTACAAAACATTTGGCTATCGTAGAAGCTTGAATATTTTTTATACAATACAATTCAATATGTTTAGAAAAATGATCAATTACAGTTAACACATAATGTCCACAAACGGGTCCTGTTATGTCCAAACTAATGAATTCACCAGGAAGCGTTGGATTCCACACAACGCCAAATGGCGACTGTCTCGCAACTTGGGGTTTAAGCCGACAACACTGATCACATGAAGCAACAAAATTTTGCGTGTCAGAATATGAACCAGGCCAAAAATACCGTTCTCTTAAAAGTAAGTAGGTTTTATCAACCCCAAAATGCGAAACATGCATAAGCCTAAGTACATCTTTCTGCAATGATTTAGGAACCACTATTAATTTATTCACTATTTTCTCCTTATTTACATTACAAACATGCAAATACATTAATAACTGCGTTTTAGAGTCTACAAAATATTTATTGTTCGTATTTTTACCTTTAAACTTTTTGAGATCACATTTGATATGTTTAAGTTCTAAGTCATTTTCTTGTGCTATTAATATATCATCAAGACTAATATCATTACTCAAGAAATTAATATGTTCAAAACTTTTTACAAGAGTCTGTGACTGCTCTACCGGCAACACAAAATTACCTTGCTCCGAATCTCCTTGATTGGCAGGGAAAGCACCTACTGGAGGTGATCGCGACATATAATCTGCCAGTGAATTTAAATGACCTGGTATATGTTCAAACTTAAATGAATACTGAGATATATCCATAAGCCACCTAGCAATTATATTTGCTGGCGATTGTAACCTCTGGTAGTATTGCAAAGGTTTGTTATCGGACAAAACCGTGAATTCCCTTGAATGCAAATACTCCCGGAAATACAAAATTCCATGGTGTATAGCCATTAACTCAAGTTTCATCGCAGGATACGACTGTTGGGCTTTATTGAGACTCTTTGAGTAATAAGCAACAGGTAATAAGTCACCCTCAAAATTTTGCATCAAAATTGCCGAAATGGCAACACTTGAAGCATCGGTATTTAAATAAAACTCTTTGTCCCAATTAGGCTGTCTCACAAATGGTTTCTGAAAGAAAATTTTTTGTATGCCATTAAATGACTTTTCACAATTGTCCGTCCAAGCAAATTTAGAATTTTTTTTAGTCAGCTCGTTAAGCGGTTCAATCAGTTCTGCGTACTGTGGTATAAGATGCCTATAAAACCCGCACATTCCGACAAACTTTTTAATTTCTTTAACAGATTTTGGAGTTTGAAAGGAAGTTATTCTATTGATGTTGGTCTGTAACGGTTTCAATCCCTCTTTAGAAATAGAAAACCCTAAGTAATTAATTTGTTTAAGCATGAATGCACACTTTTCGGGAGAGAGGGTCAGGTTGAACTTAGCAAGACATCCCAAAATCTTATCGATTTTAGTCAACATTTCCTCAAATGTGTGGGACCCCAAAACAATATCATCTTGGTATGCTTTAACACCCTCTACCCCAGACTCTAGTAACACAGAATCAATAAGCTTTTGAAAATACGATGCTGCCGTTTTTAATCCAAAAACAAGTCTTTTAAAGTGAAAATTGCCAAACATAGTTGTGAATGCCAACTTCTCCTGCTCAGTCTTGGGTAAATCAATCTGCCAATAAGCCGATTTCATATCCAACACGCAAAAATATGAATACCCAGCTAGGGACCGTGTAATCTCCTGTATACGAGGTAAAGGGTAGGGGTGAGGCTTAAGTAAACTGTTAATCAACCTTAGATCCAGAGCCAATCTGTACTTTGGACTTCCAGACGGAGTGACCTTTTTAACCAAAATCATGGGGCATGCGTAATCAGAATCGGATCTTTCGACAAGACCAACATCTATCAATTCCTCTATTTGAGACTTAGCATTAGCTTGTAACGCCTGTGGAATGGTATACGGCAACGAAGTGATAGGACTCTGGTGCCGTAAATCAACCTTAGGAATAACATGATCAGTATGACCCAAAGTCTTAAGAGATTTAGAGAATACCTCACTATGCTCCAGCAACACTGTCAGCACCTCATTTTTCTGTTCTTTATTTAAGTGGTTAAGTTCAAAGTCAGTAGCTTTCAACTCGCGTCTCCTCATTTCTTTGACTTCATTCGAGGCTTGGATAAGATTTATACTGCAAGTTTCCCTTTCTGAATCCCTTATACTAAACTCGGGCGTTACCGTACCTAAACACATGCCCTTATTTAAATGCATTGTTTTACATCCAAGATTTACTACGATAACGTAAAACTCCGAACAAAATACCTTGTGTACCGCAATGTGAATTTCCAACTGAACACTTTTGGTACTCGGTGTAAACAAAACATCTGATCCGTCCACAAAAGGTTGCTTAACACGCAACTTTACAACCCTGGTCTCTCCAGGTTCAATAACTTGTTTGTTTACTAAAAAGGCAGACAACTCTGCTACCTCTACCGTATTAACTCTTTCAGTACATCCAAGAAAGGGAATTTTAAGATCAGATAGGCTTATAAATTGTTCCTGCAAATGAATGGAGACATTATTGTCCCTTATGAAATCACACCCAATTATGCCACTTAAGTTATTTCCCCGAATGTCTTTTGATACATAAAACACCTGTTTTAGCTTTTGACCACCCAACTTCAGAGTTAGTTCTACGCAGGAAACGAACCGGACACCCGATCCATTTACAGTCTGGATCCTAACAGATCTTGACAAGTATTTTGGTTTTTGCCTTTGTTTAATGTCTAAAAAGGCATCATATGAGAGTAGGCAAATGGATGAACCCGTGTCAATTAACAGACTGAAACTTTTACCTTCAAAATCAACCTTCACGAAAGGTAGCATGTTATCCTTAAATTTATCTTGGTTATATATAGAAAAGTTAGCCTCTCGTCTTCTCGAATTACAATCTGCCAAACCCACCTTAGAAGACCAAGTAGCAGATTGACTCTTTATCCTTGGCCTCCAAATTCGTTTAAAGGATTCTGACCTCTTGGTGAAGGGTAAGTTCTATGCATAGGCCGTGCGAACCTTCCAAAATTTTGCCGAACTTGGGCTCCCTGATTATTATTATTTTGCGTGTTGGAAAACCCAGCATCCCGGGACCAAGTGCGATTGGATACATTTATATGGTCACGCCGATAGATGAAACACTGCGACATAGTGTGCCGAGGTTTATTGCAATAATAACATACTACCTCGTTCAATCTATCCCGCGTGCCACGAATACCCGGACTTGAGGAGTAACCTTCTTGATTAATTTTTAAAGCATTTATTTGTTCCTGTAAACTGTTAATCTGTCCAACAATCGCGGAATTTTCAGCAAAGGAATCATTTTGAGGCATACAAGCATTAACTCGTTCATTAATTTGAAGTTGCTTGGTGGACTGAATTGCGATTTGTATTTTACTAGCCAACTCCACTGCCTTATCAAAGCCATCCGGAGCAAATTTAAGTACTTCGAGCTGGTATTCAGATGGTAACGCATCGATGAATCTGGTTAATTTAAGCCGGTCCATAACCGGACTTTGTAAGTCCGATTCAGACATGTCATTCATAAGCCTCGAGACGGCAGCATTTATTCTATGAGCTAGCGCCCTAATAGGTTCATTAGGCAACAACTTTAAGCTGTTAAAAGAAAGATGTTTTTCCGTCAAAGACTGATTATCTGCAAAAAAAATTTCAAAGTCCTTGCGTAACTCATCAAACGTACACTTTTTCAATTTTGGGGAGTCAACCAAATACCTCAATGCGTTACCTTTTAATCTACTTTTTACTATTGTCACTCTTTCTTGATCAGACCACTTGGCCAAATCGGCGAGTTCAGAGAAAAGTCCAAAAAAATGTTGGCACGAATCACTTTCCCCATCATACGTGGGCAAAACACTAATAACATGAATATTATTATGAGAATTCTCAAACAATTTTTTTTCTTCAACGCCACCGGTAGCCATTTTGATTTTACCACTCCTTAAGAGCATATAAAATAATTAACTTGAAGATAATTTTACTAAAAATACTAAACACAACTACTGAAGTAACAACACTTATAACAAATAACCCAGGAAAGAAGAACCTGGTCACGGCACCAAGTTTGTTGTACTAAGATTACATTTTTTTTTAAAAAAAGGTATTGGTTGCAAGAATTGAAAAGACAATCAAAGGCGATCGTAAAAACGTTTAATAAATTTTAACACATTAAATGTAGGAAAAACATATATAAAAATATCACAGTAACATTATTATTATACTCTTAGAAACATCATGAAAATCCCAGTACAACATAAACAATTCCAACCTCCCAAAAGGGGCAGGTGGTGAAAAAAGGAACGACTTACAAAAATGTAATCCCGAACATGCAATTTGCTTCACAATTACCAAAAAAACCTAAAGGTTCAAAACCGTCTTCTTAACACGGCACTAAACAGAGAAAAAGTGTTCCGCAACACGTCCAAGCAAAAAGGTGGCCGCCCACTTCAATAGGTTCCTTATAAATCGTCCAGCCAACTGTCTTCACTTGAGATCGCAAACATCCAGGCGACACACGCAATAAATCCATGTGACGACACAACCCTCGTCACAGGATCCACTCCAAAAGGAGAAGTGCATTTTCCAGTCTGGAGGAGTGAAATCCACTCAGACTGAGTTAAATTTGGAGTGTTTGTTTTAAGAGTGTATAGTGTTTGTTTTAATAGTGTTAGATCAATTGCAATAAACAAGCAAATTTGACCAAGACTGAGCTTTTTGATAAAAAATAAAGGATATAAAATCAAAGAATATATACTTCAGATAAATATCATATATTATGCTCAATGACTTTAAATGGAAAGGGTTACATAATTCTCCAACTTTTCCTTCCCCCCCTCTCGTAAAAAAAAATTTTTTATGACAGAAACTTAAGGGGTCATAGGAGTCTTAAAAATGTGCAAAGAAGTTACTACAAAATATAGTTTGATCTTTCATGTAATTTTTTAACTACTCATTATATAAGTATAATTTTTTTATATGTAATTCTATAAGATTTATTTAATATAAAACAAATTTTAAAATTGATGAAACTTATTTTTTAAAAAAAAATTAAAATATAAATTTTAAAATTTTTATTAATTTTTTTAGAAAAAAGTTCTTAAAATAATTTCTAATTAAAATTGAGCTGAGAATTTAGGTATAAGTCTTTGTTTGTACATATTTGTACAATACAAAGTCATTTTCTTGGTCATTTTTTCAATTTTGACCTCAAAATTTGCCGCGCAAGCCTAATCCCAATGGGTTAAAATAGCTTTATGTTTAATACTATTTATTTTAGTTTTGGCTAAAGTTTCACAAACTTTAAAATTTGTTTTATATCAAATAAATCTTGTAGAATTACGTATAAAAAATTATACTTATATATTGAGTAGTTAAAAAATTACATGAAAGGTCAAACTATATTTTGTAGCACATTCTTTGCACATTTTTAAGACTCCTATGACCCCTTATATGATGCGTGCATTTTATCATTCCAATAAGATATTTCAAATGATCTTCCATTTTATTATGTGATGTTTTTGTTGAAGTTCTAATCACTTAAGCGCATTTATGACTTCATATTACGAGATCTCAAGAAATGATTAACTGTGTACCTGATGCATCTTTTTGCTACTTTTATTTTGCAGACAATCGATACGCAAAAACAGTCTTCTATCGAAGAAGTAAAAGTAACTCCTTTTACATAAGCATATTTTCCCATTAGATTTCCCAGCCATAGACTCTAGTTATAATTTAACCATATAAGTTATATAGAACTTAAGATTATAAATTAATTTTTTTAATACACGCAAAAAAATGGTGCTGGCCCTGCAACTCAACCAAGTTCGGTTGAAGGGTGTTTAATTGGCATAGCCAAACTGGTGGTTTCTTCCAAACTTACCAGTTTAGTTACCATAACTATACTCGTTCGATTGAACGAGTTTAGTCAACGGGACCAGACTGCCTCAATGAGTTCGGTTGAGACAACTAAACTCTGCGTGAAAACTAAACTGCGCGGTATCAGTGTAGTTCTCTCAACTGAACTAGTCTTTTGCACCAGCCGAACGCTTCTAACCAAATGTGTTTGGTTCCTGCAACTAGACAGTCCTGTCAGTCCTATAGCAACCGAACAGTTTGGTTGGGAGAACTCAATTTTCGTTTGTACGTACCAGACAGTTTTTTGCGTGTAACTGTGATATTTTCAACAAACCGGCGTTTAGCTTCCGCACACTGCGTTTATAATGTTGAAGCTTTTATAAAGACTATGTCCGCCAGTCTATCCGTCATCCACTTACATAGCCCAAACTACAAATGCTACAAACAAGGGTGAAACAGAATACATGAAAAAGTGCTTCAAAACTGGATGTCATTAAAAATCTCAGAAAAAATCAAATTCAAATGGCTTCAGTTATTTAAAAAAAACTGCAACATTTAATTCCAATTAAAAACAAGAAGTTCTTAAAGAACTAAAATAGCCTAATTTCCTGTTACTTAAAGACTTACTAAAATTCTTATCTTGAAAAAAACTAGGTTCGTAACAGTAAGTGACATCCACAACCGTTTTTCCACATTAAACTTAAAATAAATTTCACTAAACGCAGCATCTAACTAAACACAGCATCTTTCACTAAACACAGCTTTATTTGAAGTTATAAATAAATATTTAATTTTTTCGTAGAACAAAAACCAAAAAAACTACTCCTCAATAAACATTTACTTGCTAAATTCGGATAGTTTCGTTTATTTTATTTCGAAAATTAAATAATTATAACTTTAATCGTTTGCAAAAATTTGTATTTCAAAAAATAAATATGTAATATTCCTCGCTTTTAAAATAGAATGAAAACAATTTATATCAACATACAAAGATCTCGTAGTGAAATATATATTTGACGTCATCTTAAATTGATCGATGTCTCAAAAATAAATTTATTTTAATTTATTGTCTAAAAGAATTAAAGTTTCTCAAGCAATTGTTGCGATGGCAATGGTGATATAATTCTAATAAAAATGGCTTCCTATGCTTTTTAAATGAGCATTACATTTTTATGTTTTTTAAATAATTGAAGTACTTCGAATTCGAATTCTTTTCTGAAATTTTCAATGTACTCTAATTTCGAAGCGCTGAATTTTTTTACATATCTCACTTGTCCGTAGCATTTGTAGTTAAATTCAGCGATTTAAATGACTCGAAATTGAATTTCAATGCTAATTCAATGGGAAATTCGTCGTCAAATAGTAGATTTATGTCCGTCCTATCGTACAGACAGACGGACAAAAAATATGAAAGTTGGGTGTCTGAGGTTATACCTTTCTAATAAAAAAAGAATTTTTAAGATCGAATTGCTAGAACTGATTTTGGAAGGGGGGTACGGACGGACGGACAGACAGACGGACGGACGGACATCGACCGCATGTCAATACCTACTTTTTCATTTTTTTTAATTCTTCGAATTAAAAAAAAAGAAAAGTAGGCTAAAAAGGCATTGTTTAATTCTTTTAAAAAGCCATTTCCAATCAATCACCATTATAGAAACATTATTTATTTAAAACAAATGAAATAGGAAAATGTATTTGTGGGATACAATTCAGTTTATAATGACGTCTTACTCCATATAAAACCATATTCCTTAATAGCTTGCATCATTTGTTTAGAACGATATTTTTTCATTTAAATTTAAGCATTTATTAATGAATAATGTTTTTTTTAATATAATATATTCCTTAGAAATTTGTTTTGTTGTTGCTTTTTGCCTTTTTAAATAGTATTTAAAAACATCATTTGGCTCAGTTGGGTTTAGAAAATTATGCATTTATTCTGCTAAAAACCTACTTGTTGCTATCTTATAATATACACGATATGGTAACTTCGCTTAATATATTAGAAACTTTTATAACTATTATACTAGATGGCAGCACCAAAATCAAAATCTCCCTCAATTTGCAAATAGTTTAATTATGTTTCAACAGATGGCAGCATGAAATTCTTTTGGTATGGTAGGTATGTTTGAAATATCGTCGCACAAGAGCTACACGAAATTTTTTGGCAACGGGTAATTTAGTGTAGTGGTAGTGTAATCATTTCTGACTGCCTATTTCTAGCTTCCATTGGGAGCTTTAACACAGCCAATAACGGGTAATTTAGAAACAGTATTTTTTATACACCAGTGAATCATTAATGCAAGATACACCGGTGTATAAAATCTGAATAGTATAAGCTCATAAATTAAAAAAAAAAAGTTGGGGAAGGTACCGGACCCCCCTTAAAGGTGACATCATACGCAGACTTGGGACTTTCAAGCATATTTAACGGGCACTTCCTCTATACGGGGACATTTTTGGCTGGACGGGGCGTTTATACGTCAACAGTTATTTTGGATATGACCGGACCTGAACATGGGACTTTTCGCATGCAAGGCGAACATCTTAACCGACCGGGCACCCCAGCCCTCAAATTCATTTGGAGAAAAGACTCTTTGCTTGAACATGTTATAGCTCAGATTAGTGTTGTTTTTTTTTATGCAATTTTAATTTTACCTTACTCGTTAGGGTGGATTGAAAGCATAGGCAAAAAAAAAAAACCTTTTTTGAATAAATATGAAAACTGCCAGTGTTTAAACGTAACCTTTGGTGTCATAGAGACTAAGTGTAATATATTTTTTCCCCTTTCGTTGTGTTGAGGATCGGCTCTGTCCCTAAAGTTTTTTTTTTTTTTTTTGTAGTTTTTTCTTTCAATAAAATAAATTTATCAACAAGGAAAATATCCTTAACAAAATATATTGTACACTCCTTGCCAACCTAAGTTGGGTAAAACGAAACATGCCATGGAGAAGATCCTTCCGCGGATGTAAAAAGTTCCATAAACTATTTGTGAATCCACGCAGAAAACATGTTTAAAACATTCTTTTCGTTTAAAGTCTAACAGCCTTGAATATTATTTGAGAAAATTTGGCAATTTTATCAGAATGAAAAGTGTATTTTGGTTAAATTGTATTCCGATCATTTTGTACGTAAATATTACCTCACAGGAGTTTCCAACTAACGAACCTATCGCGCTTTTCCCTCTGTCTTTTTACTCTTTGTTTTTAAACAAGTTAGGTTGGCACGGAGTGTAGAGAACAACATTTACACCAATTTTAATTTACGTAAATAAAGAGGAAAAGTTGGCTATTGACATAGAGAATTCCTCCGTCGGTCCGTCTGTACACCCTTTTAAATTCCTTTCTTACCATCCGATTTAAAAGTCCTTTTGTTGTCTAAAAAGCATAACATGAGATATTATATTTTATTATTTTTATTTGTTTATCTCTACGTTCATCTTTTTGTCCGTCCTCCTTTTAATTTTCATTCTACACTCCGTGCCAACCTAACTTGGGTAAAAACAAAGGGTAATGAGGCAGAGGGAAAAGCACGATTGGTCCGTTAGTTGCAAACTCTTGTGAGGTAATAGTTGCATGCAAAATGATCTTAGTACAAGTTAACCAAAATACACTTTTCATTCTGATAAAATTGACAAATTTTCTCAAATAATATTCAAATCTGTTAGACCTTAAATAAAATTAATGTTTCAAACATGTTTTCTGGCTGGATTCACAAATAATTTATGGAACTCTTTACATCCGCGGAAGGATCTTCTCCATAGCATATTTCTATTTACCCAACATAGGTTGGCAAGGAGTGTAACTCTCTTATTTTATTTATTTTTTTTTTGACATCAACAAACCTTATTTAAGACTTATAGTTTATTTGTCTTTGGTCCTTTTTTGTGTCCATTTGTTCTTCTACCTGTACTCTTTATATCAACTCCTCTTTCAGTTCTAATCGTCCGAAGATTTTATAAAAAATTTATGTGTCATGTAAACTTTTTTTAAGCAATGAACTATGTATCTGGATAATAATTTTACTGTATAACCTGTGCTCTGTTATTATTATATCTACTAATATGTACTAGCTACTTCTGATGACTATTAAAAAAACTGTATAAACGTTTAATAGTTGTTAATAGCATTTATGTGTCTGCAATTTTTTTTTTAATGCAGACGTGGTTATCAAAACACATGGTTACATTTATCTTTTTTCACATTTCGTCAACATCATAGACACGACAAAAAATCATTTGAAGAGTACACGGGAATAACCGATTGATTTATTAGGCGGACGCCCGCAATTGTCTGCTTGACGGCAGAAAACCGGTTTCTCTCTTCTTCGCTTGGTCCAAGCGTTGTGATCGCCAATTGCCTGAATCTTGGTAGCTAATAACCACAGAGACAGTAGTTAAAGTATTAGCGTGGCAAATCACATGAACTACAACACTGACTTCATTGGGGCTCTTGTGGGAGCTCCTTGCGCGTCCCGTCGTTAGCATTGGAGGTCACGTGATCTGCCACTATATTACTTTAACTATGATATCTATGGTAGAAACTGGTTTCCTTACACAAGTTTAGGCGATCACTCGCTATCATCGCCAAAGTGGCCTGCTAAGAAAACTTCTCTGCCAAATCAATCGGTTTTTCCCGTGTACTCTTCATTTAATAGCTGCATAACTCTTATAATACAAGAGTATACACAATTAAAAATGTTGGACCAAGATTGCACCGGGACGGGATCATGAAACTTACTAGCTGCCACCATATTTGGTGCGTGAATTCACCAATTTTATGTTAAAACCGTAACTTTGATACTAGACAATAGTGGTAAATAAATGCTCCAAATAGTGGTGGTAGCTAAAAAGTTACAGGATACCAGAGAAATCTTGCATCAAACTTTTTAACTGTGTACAAAACTACATAAAAATGTAAAAATAAATTTCACACTTCCTAAAATATTTTATTCTTCAAAATTGGCATCCATTTCAACAAAAATCATAACTTTACAAATGTGTATTAAATCATATCTAAAAGTGCTTTCAGGAATAACAAACTAGCATATGTAGTAATAATTAGGAATAAAAACACTAATTTATAGATAAACTTACACACGTTTTGTAATGTTAATTGTTAATTATCCAATGCCCGCATTGGATGTTAGCCAATAAATTATAAAGTTACAACTTTTGAAGATTTTTAAAGAAGGTTATATTCTTTTATTACCCTGCATGTCTGCTAAGAATTATTTGGGTTATTCTCATAAAAAGTTAAAGTATCCACTATGTATCAAATAGTATATGGAAGTCAATTTTTTTTAACTTCAAAATGTAACACTTGATCAATACATTTAAAATTATTTGTCGTATTAAACGCAATTAGCCAAAGTTTATGTAATTTTTTCGAACTTAATTTTTTGTCGACTAAGAATTATTGTCTCGCTTACGCTAAGACAAAAGGAGAGCTAAGAGAGCTAGCAGAAGGAGAGCTTCTAAGAGAAGACATAAATTAACTCAAAATTTCATTAATCATATTTATCAATAGATTATTCTTAAACTATTAAGTTCTTAAAAATTGAAAGGTATAATGCGTTGTGACAGAGTGGAATTTTTTGCTTTAAAAATCAAACATTTAAATTGAGACGCAAAAGATTATTTTTCAATGTGTTTACACTTTTAAAGAGTTTTTATCGAAATCATAGCTAGGCAATAGAAATAAACTTATCAAATAAAAAACGTAATTAATTTTTAAATAATTAAAAAAATTACTTTATTTGGAGAATAACCCATTTCTACCATTAGAAGATAATTTTTAGTGACGATTGTTGCTAATTTTTAATGACGGTTTTTTCTCAATATTTGATGTAGGTTTTTTCTCAACGTTTGATGTTGGTTTTTTCTCAACGCTTGATATGGGTTTTTTCTCAATGTTTGATGCTGGTTTTTTCTCAATGTTTGATGCTGGTTTTTTCTCAATGTTTGATGCTGGTTTTTTCTCAATGTTTGATGCTGGTTTTTTCTCAATGCTTGATGACGGTTTTTTCTCAACGTTTGATGCTGTTTTTTTCTCAGAGTTTGATGCTGGTTTTTTCTCAGCGTTTGATGTGGGTTTTTTCTCAATGATGCCGTACTTGTTGATCCTCTCTATAAAAGCTTCCTGACTGTAAAAGTATTCAGCAAATTCCTTGTTGTCGAATCTTCCAAGTTTACCTCCTAGTTCTTTCGGTAGACATTCCTTTGGAACGTAGCAGTGCAGACTATTCATGTTGCTCCCATGGAAATGCAACTGGAATGGCAAATTATTATTTTTTAGTTCACAAATAAGTATGATACACTGTAAAAAAATATTTGAATTTTACAGAACAAAAATATGAATTTACTGAAAAATAGTGTATTTTCTTTGAACAGAAGACAGGGTTAAATATCTGTATCCCTCAGAGGGAAATTTATCGAATTAACAATAAAAATGGACAAAAGATATTTCATAAAAAATAGTTTTTAATTGTGTAACGACGAATAATATTTGAATGATTGCGTAATTGTGTAAGGAAAAGTTCTATGACTTAATATGTCTTCCAGTTTCTTCTTAACAACAAAAAATGGATGGGGACTTTCATAAAATTAATTTTTTAATTGCATAAAACGAGTACAATTTTTTATTGTGTAATTGTGCAAAGACAATTCCTTTGGCATATTCTGTCTTTCAGTTTCTCCTTAACATTAAAAATGAATATTACTTTCTGAAAAAAATCATTTTTTTTAATTGTGTGGCAACGAATAATCCGTTTTAATTGTGTAAGGACAACAAGATTGTGTATTTAACTTACTCTGTCTTTCAGTTTCTTCTTTACAATTGGCTTGATAACGTTATAGCTCACGTGGAAAAGGTAGGGTTCGTTCACAAAGTGAATATCTTTAATTCTTTCCGGAATACAGTCCTAAAAGATGGTAAAGCAAAAATTACTATTAATATTAGTTGCTAGTCGGAGTTTAAGTTAGTTGGAGTTGGGTTAACTCATCAGTTCATCCCTTAGTTCTTAGTGGGTCGATAAAAAGAGGACCAAGCATTCTTCTGAACTAGACACTGGGGGTTCCACGTGATGTTGACCACCTAACCGCTACATATGCCTAGCACCCCAGAGCCCTTGGCTAAGTAAGCTGAAATGGACATAGCATGCCTTGGACCAGTAACGGTCTGTTGCTCCAAGGAGTTTAGTTGAGTTTTTAGTTGGAGTTTAAAAATAAAGAGTTTGTAGTTATTTAAAAATTCAAAAGACAATGCTCAAACGTAAAGTTACCAGAAGGTATGCAAAAGTTATCGATTAAAATGCGAGATAAAAGGGGAAATATAGGGGAAGTTTTTTTAGAAAATGTATGATTATGATATGTACTATTATTTTTTTAACCTTATATAACTATGAAAAATTCATATTTATTAAAAAAAAATCCTAATGTACCCGATAATAAAATTAAGTCGCATTGAACCTTTAAAAAATATTTATTGTGAAGCGAAAAAAATTCAGTCAATTGTGAGAAAAAAAATTATAAGAAGAAAGAACTGAAGTAATTCGAATTTAATATATGAAGAGGGGGAGGGGGGTCAATAGTCGAGATACTGCAGTTTTTCTGCCCACAGCAGTTCTGTGTGTGTAACGGACCCAACAGTTACCTGTAACAAGTTAATGATGAAGGACAGAAAGTTGACTGTTAGGAACTGCCTATAGTGCTGTAGAGACATGTCGGCCATGTCTACAATGATGATCCCGCCGCAAACTTGAGTGGCCTCGCAGTCCAGTATCATCTCGCCTATCAGTAGGATGGTGGACACCATCTCTTCGTACGTGGCTGCACTCACGTCAAAAGCGCCTAAAAAGGAAAAAAAATCTGTTAAGGTAAACTCAGCAACGGTACACACTGTAAAAATATGTTAATTTTACAGGAAGCACCATACACTTCGAGAAAATGTACTGTTTACATTTTTAAAAAAGTTTTTTTCTGTTTTAAACCAAAAATAAAGAAGAAAGAACTTAGACTGTAACCGAACAAGCATTTAAACGCTCGGGAGAGTTTTTAACTGAGGATGTAAAAGTCCGTGATTCGACCCCGGGCTCGGCTCGAATTTCTCGGCAGTACATATTGTGTTTAGCATCCCCACCTGTCGCTGGGGTGACATGGGGCTCTAATTCCTACAAGGAGGCAGTATTTTGCCTTATAATTTGTCTGTTAAAACATCTTTTGCTTTAAATTTCAAGTTACTCGTATAAAATATATAGCATTCCTCTGTAAATTTTACGGTATTTTTCTGGCTCACCAGCTGACAGTTTTTCGGTAAAAAGAATTCTTTTCTTTTACTCCGCATTTATAGAAAGGTGCTTAAACCCTGGTAGTTTACTATTAACTTAAAGCTCCTGCATGAGCCTAAAAATAGACAGCCGGAAATGTTTCAACAAAATCAAATGACGAAATTAAAAAAAATCCAAAGAGTTGTAAATAAAGACATAAAGCTATTAACTTTTAAACCATAAAGTGCTTTCTGCTCAAGTTTATCAAAATTAATAAAAGATAAGACAAATAAAAACCACATTACTGAACAATTTATGTAGAACAAATTAAGTTACACGAAAAACAAATTTTATAAACTTAAATTTAATGTTCTTATTCGGTTAGTAAGATGATAATGATATTCACAAATTTGTCGTTTATAAGTTAAAGTAGAAAATATTAACTTTATTATAAGGTTAGGTAAGCTTTGAATTATCGTCGCACTAGAGCTACACGAGGCCTTTATTATAAGATATTTTATATAAAACTCATATTAGAACAAAAAGTTGTGCTTTTTTACAATTTAAATTGCGACCGTTCACTTTCAGATAAATTGCAATGACGTCAAACATAACCGCATCCTTATTTTACTCTAGTGTCATTTATCTAAAAAGCGACGGAAAACCTAGTTTTTTTTTAAACAAATGCACAACGAAACAAAAAGTATTCCATTAGCATCAAAGATTACGGAGAGGAAAACAATCATTATGAAATTTTTGCTACTTTTACGTTGAGGATAACTACACATTTGGAATTTCTGCAAGACAAACGAACTATGATTGAACAAAATGTAATGTTACTTTTTTAAACAATAATTATCCTTAAAAAAGGTTCTAAGTGTGCTTTACTAATGATATTGAAACAATGAAATAGTTAATGTGATTAACGTGACGTCCTTCTCTTACGTGTTTCTTTCTTATGAGCTAAAGCTACGCTTATGACAAGATGCAATATTGCGTTTCTCGTATCGTTTGACGTCACACCAAAATTCTTTACTTCATAAGCAATATTCCGTTGATGTTGAAAATGTTTAAGTTGTATGACAAAACCCATTATTTTTTTCAATTTATTAACGATTTATTTTGGCCAAACATCTGTTTTGGATTTATATTTTGAATAGATAGAATATTAGAAATTGGGAGTTTCATTATTGGCAGTGAAATTGAAATTTGACTTTTTCGTTAAGGAAAAGAAAATGCATTTGGCATTTCTACGAAACAAACGAATCATAAACAAAATGCAATATTATTTTTAAAAACAATAATTATCTTTAAAAAAGATTGTGAACGACCTGTGTGTTTTTAAGTCATATCGAAAGTAAGAAATATTTAATGTGAATAACGTGACGTCTGTCTTTACGTTTCACTTTCGTATATACTTTCTATGCTTATTCGATGCAATATTGCGTTTCTTACATCAATTGACGTCAAACTAAGATTCTATATTTCATAAACAATTATACGTTAGTAAAGATATTGTTAAAGATGTATGACAAAATCTGTTTGTTTTTTTAATAGACCAACGAAATGTTTTAAAGAAAATCTATTTTGGATTTTATAATTTGAATATATTTCATAAACAATTATCCGTTAGTAAAGATATTGTTAAAGATGTATGACAAAATCTGTTAGTTTTTTTAATAGACCAACGAAATGTTTTAAAGAAAATCTATTTTGGATTTTATAATTTGAATATATTTCACAAACAATTATCCGTTAGTAAAGATATTGTTAAAGATGTATGACAAAATCTGTTAGTTTTTTTAATAGACCAACGAAATGTTTTAAAGAAAATCTATTTTGGATTTTATAATTTGAATAGGGGGGATAGAGTATAAACTATATTGCATTTAAGTATTGATAGAAAGAATGTTTTTACTTTCAATTGCCTAATACTATATGTTAGTTAATGAAAACATTGTGATGGGTCAAAAATCCTAAATAGAGATATTGTGTTTCTTGCACGTTTTGGAGCGTGCTGATTCTGAAAATGTGCCTTTTTTCAACATTGGTCCACCTGTCAGATTGTCTGTCCGAAACCACTCTACAGCTCGAACTAGACGAGCTTTAGATGTCAAATTTGGGATGGAAATTCCTAATACTTCTGCCGTAGGCAGGTAAACTGCAGTAATCGCCACAATGAGTTATACCATTTTGTTGCTCTAAAATATTTTTTTTCCAGTATGCTTTCTCATAGTTTAGGACAATTGAGTGCTTGCAACAATGGTCCAAGTCATTATGGAAGTTACTGCAGTTTACTTGCCCTCGGCGTACTTGTCAAACGTCAAAATAAAGTTTTCGAGAAATTCGCTCAAGTAAATAGATATCATAGAACTTTTTATGTTTTTAGGTTATTTAAATTACCTTATGCACTTAACGGTTAAAAAATAACCATTAAGCGTATTGATTTATTGAATGGTAATTGAAAGTCGCGTAGTGTTACACACCAATAGTTTTTTATTTATTTTTTATTAACCTACCTAGCACTGGGCCGAAAAATTAACTGTTTTGAAATCAGTACTCCAATGAAATGTTGATGTTATGTCAAGCACTCCCACATTCTTAGACTAAACTTTGATCATTTGTCCATATTATTATTTTGTTGGTTTTATTCCAGGGTGAAATTCGGCTCTCGTATAATTGCTTTTTTTAAAAAGCAATTTATATGGAAACATTTGTTTTTAACTCAAATTATTGAGTCAAACACAAGACTTTTATAACAATTTCTATTTCCAATACGTATTTATATATTTCCTATACGTAAATTATTGTAGTACGCATTGGAAATAGAAATTCCTGTAAAAGACTTGTTTTTTTTTAAACTTATCTCTTTCAAGTTATCGTTATTTATAACAAAAAGTGTTTGACACAATTGAAGTTGTGTCCACTTCCACACAATAGCTAAATTAACTTTCACCTTTTCAAACTCTAGTGATGTCAAACACAACTTCATGCTTAAGCTATTATTTCATTTTCCCAATAGCACTGGGCAAAAAAGAAATGTTTCAAAAACGGTATATCATTAGTGTCAAAATGAGAAAAAAAAATTATAGCCTTTGTACAGATATAATTAGATTAAATGAATAAACAAATAATATAAGTTGTCGAACGTATTGTGCGTCAAAGATTAGGTCAATAGTTGAAGCATAGCAGGAAGCTTTGCATATGTAAGGAAAAACTTAAGGAGGGAAAATATTACCGTAAACACATTGACAAGATTATATGAAGAGCTTAGTGGGAAAAAGTGCTAAGTGACAAAAAGTTGAAAACGAGAAAATGAGCTTTAAAGTTTTTAGTTTGCACTCGGATCTGTTATAAAGAGTACTTACAATCCGTCAATAATATACTAAATTTAAAGTTTATGAAAAAGAGGAAACTTGGTATCTTAAAAAAGATAAGTAATGTGTTCTTTGACACAAAAATATTTTTTTTTTTCAAAAATGTCACTTAGCACGTTCTTCCACTAAGCTCTTCGTATGTCTGTTATCGTACTTTTAAAAAGATTCAAGGTGTCGTTATTTTATATTTTAATCACAGCAAAAGTGTAGATATCAACTTAAAAACACCATTCAGGGAACTTCTCAAAAGGAAATTATTAATAATACATGATATGTTGAATATTCTAATTTATAAACGACATAAAAACACTGCTTTTGTTTAACAAATTACTTTTATTGAAATCGTTTCTAGAATGTTCTTTAAATTAACGGTTTTTCCAAATTTATTGTGTTATCTAAACTAGCCTCCAAATTATATTGTCAATATAACGTTAAATATTAAGTTTTACACAGCAACCACGTTTTGTTGATAAAGTGTCAGATAACAATCGACAAATATATCCAGTCAAATTTTATGCTAAGTACTAGCTTAAAAATTATGTAAGTTTTTGCTATTTTGCTATGTTTCATGCCATGTTTTTGCCCCAATATGCTTCTTTATGCTAGTAAGCATGTCATGCTTATGAAGATAGCATACAGAAAAAAGCATTAAATGCTATAAAAATAGCATACGACGCTAAATAGCACTACAAGCTACTCAAAAGCATGATGAAGTAGTTACCTTGACAAGCTAGTTTTTTGCTTTTTTATGTTAACTAGCATAAAATGCTACACAACTAGCATGCAAAAAAGCATTTTACGCCATAAAACTAGCATATAATGCTAGCTTTGCAAAAATAGCCTTAAGTTTGATCTGGGTAATGTTAGTAGTTTTAAAGTGTCATTAATGGTTAAATTATTTCATTATTTATTTATCAACTGTTGATTAAGTTAATTATTATTGATACGTAAGAACTTAAAATCTAGAAGATGTAGAACAAAACATATTTTAGTGGGTTTTTTTTTTTAATTTCTTTTTATAATTTGTTTCGGACAAATGTCGTTTTTAACTACGCTACACGGCACTGATGTCTTTCGAGACGTGACATAAACTAATTTAGTATTTTTTTATTTGGTGCTTATAATTATAAATAGTAAAGAATAGAATAGAAATAATAACTACATTATTATTTATGATATATTTCTTAAAAAAATATCTTCTCCGATATTACACTGACAAATATTATAAGAAGAATATTTTCTAGAAAGATTAACTTGTATTCACCAATTTTAAACATAACTTGATAAATAATACATTTAGATTCATTCGGGTACAAATAAAAGTTATGTAATCATAAAAAATAGCCTGTTGGAGTATAAGCAATTGAAAAAAGCTATATTGGAGTAAAATGCAACGATCCTATACATTAAGAGGGACTATCAGTCCCTTAGAGCTAATGCATTAGTTTTGCAATCACAACTTTTGCAAAAGGATTGCTTTTCCCATGTTATTCCATTATCACCAGGTAGAAGATCATAACATAAATTAAAAACAAAATTGAAAAGAAAATAATGTCTTATTGTTTAAATTTAAATAATAAAGATTTAAAATAGTGTCGCCATATGCTGTATATTTGTGTAATTTAACCTATCAAAAATATACAATTAAATAACTAGATAGCATTTTCGTTTCAAATTTGTTTCATTTCGATGTTGTGTTGATTCCCATACCAGGAGAAAAAGGGCTAACATAGTTAATACTTCTGCTAAAATTGTGACATTAGCTCTATAGGACAGATAATCTCTCTTAAGAATACGCCAAATTGTTGAAAACTAAGTTACAATAACATTAACCTCAAAAATTTTATGTTATTTTACAGAATATTTTCACACTTTAAATGGGTTCGGCATGTTATATATCGGTAATGTTAAATTGGACAATTGCAATGTACCTTTTCACAATAACTACTGATCAGATCATCCTAAAATTTTCTGTGTGTGTTATACCAACCTTATATATTAATCTGAGGTTAAAATTTTTTTAAATAACTGTTAAATTTTTTTTAATAAAATAACTTTTAAAGTACCAAAAAAATCATGAAATGTTTCACTTTTTTGCCCCATAAAAAAAATTTCACTTTAGTTTTATTAAAATTTATAACCTCAGATTAATCTATACTATATATTACATCATATTAAAAAAGTTTACGAAAAAACATAGCATAGTTTTTGAGAAAAGGTACATCGAAGTTCGAAAAATCAAGTTCTGTGAAAAACGCGTTAAAAGTTTTTATTGTTAACCCGTTTCAGTAAAGAAAGGGTTAAATGAAATGGCTTTTACTGTCAAAAATATTTTTCCAATCGTCTTGATACTTTGTGACATTATTAATAAAGGTTGTAATAGTATTTTAAGCCAATAATTTTTATTTTTATTTTTTTCACCGATTTTGGGGTACTGAACCCCCTTAACTCACCCAGTCTGTAGATGGCCACATGTGACCCACAAGGCGTCCTGTAGGGGGAGTACAGAATATTGTTCATCTGTATGACTCGCGTCATGTCTGATGGTCGCATTCCGGTGAAGGTGCCTTTCTGCCGGAAGGAATAGTAGTTGAGGTAGAGCTTGAAGGCCTTCTGCAGGTTGTACTTTTTGGTGCGGAGGAACCGGAGCAGGAACACATCGTCCAGTCTGGAGTAAATGTCTTGTTGGGCTGTTGGAATGGGAATAATGGTAAATGGACAACTGGTATGACCACGCCTATAAAGACGTCACAGTTACTTCAGAGCTGTGTAATATCTGACGTTTCGTCTATGTAAAATATTGTATTGTATCCCACAAACAAATTAAGCTCCGACACCGTTCAAATTGTCTACTTAACACGTTGAATTCATTATTAGTACGTTTTTTTTTACGTCGGGGAGCTGGCCCTATTGGACATTTCTGCCGTGAGCAGGTAAACTGAAGTAACTTCCATTAACTAGTCTAACAATCCTTAACCTTCCTTCCTTAACTAGTCTAACAATCAAGAAAACATACTGGAATATTTTTTATTATTATTTCAGATCAAAAGTGGTACAACTCATTGTTGCTATTGCTGCAGTTTACCTGCCCACGGCAGGTATCCCTTCTTTCCCTTCTTGCAGTCCAATAAAGCATAGACTTTTGATTCAAGATATATATGAGTTACATTCAGAGTTACATATGAATTACATTCAGCTCACACATCTTGTGTCCAAGAGGTTTCGTGAGTGAAAGTTTCACAGTTTACACTCCTTCGAATTTTAAAGTTCCTGTCTGCCTGAAGGAGTAGTAGTTGAGGTATAGCTTGAAATGGGAAAATTCGCTTAACCCTCTAATGCATGAATTTTTATTTTCATCCCAAAAAAATATATATGTATTTTTAATACTCACACATTATGGGAAAAATACTAAAAAAAAAAATTAACTGCATTAGAATTTAAATAATTTCAATTTTTAAATTTTTTTCTACGTGACAAAAACCAACTGCAAAATTCCAATTTCGATAATAATGACTAGAAAACTACTAAAATATTTCAAAATAGCCCTTTTTAACTATGACTATTTCTTCAAAACAATTTATTAGTATTTAGTATTAATGTTATTATTTTTTTGAATACTGCCAAAAACGTAATTTCACAAAAGTTAATAACTTCACTCTTTAATTTTGAATACACTTTTACTACTGTCATCTATGAGGATTATTAGTAACTAAAACTTTAAAATGAAATGTAATAGATGAAAAAAACACAGATTTGTCTTGGAGGAGCTCTAATTTAATAGAATAAAGTGGATTATGTTACTTGTTACCAAACGGTAACAGTATGCATTAGAGGGTTAAGCGTTCGATTCCAAATAAACTAAACTAATTATGAGACCAGTAATTTATTGAATTTGAATACCACTTATGTTGTCTCAGAGTGTCATATAAAACTTTTAATGGTAAATAATCTTTGAATTGTAACGTTGTATTTTCTTGCAGGAGCTCTAAATTTAAAAATAAATTTTTCACACATTCCATTTGTATAGCATACTAGAATTTTTTTTCTCAAAAAATTAACGTCACACTCTATAGCTACACTACACTCTTAAAACAAAAGAGTGAAATCCACTCCAGTTGGAGAAGTGCATTTTCGACACTGGAAAGGAGTGAATATTAATCTCAGACTGAGTTAAAATCACTCGTTTGGAGTGATCCTGTCGGAGACTTAACACACAAAGGATCCACTCCATAAGGAGAAGTGCATTTTCCAGACTGGAGGAGTGAAAATTAATCAGACTGAGTTAAAATCGCTCGTTCGTTTTAAGAGTGCAGGGTTGTTGCCGACGTTCCTCGCATTTTTGTAACAAAAAGAAGTAACTACTCACTAATTGTCCTTATTCAATCTTTTTAACGTTCTCTAAAAGTTTCAATACAAGTATTGAAGTATTAGTCAAATATTAATGTGAAATAACATAGTCTTTTTTCATAAAATTCAGCAAATTAAACTCTGTCTAGGTCTATCGGTCCATGCTCATTGCTCATCTCCGTTTCTATAGCCCTTGACATGAGGCGATAATGCTATAATGATTGTCCGTGCCGAGCCTGTTTGTCGAATAGTTTATTTAGCGTAAAGGTAAAGTTAAAAGAGATGGGAAAATGCCAAAAATATTCAATAGTTATTGGTTATATTACTTTAACCACACCATTTTTTGAGTGCCAAGGCCTCCTCTAAAACAGGTGTTGGTGCAACTCAGCTATTGGTCATAGTTTGAGTCCTTGCAACGGTTGAAGTAAATAATGAGGCCCGTCTCCAATATTCCTCGAGCAACTCTAGTGCGATTTATGACCAAAAACAATTTTTACTTCAAATAATATTATTTTTAAATGAATAAAGTTTCTCATGCCATTGTTGAGTTGGTAACAGCGATTTAAATTACTCGAAATTGAATTTCAAAGCTAATTCAAAGGGAAATTCGTCTTCAAGACAGACGGACAAAAAATATGAAAGTTGGCTCGCTGAGATCATACCTTTTTAACAAAAAAATAATTTTTAAGACCGGATGGATTTGACCAATTTTGGAAGGGGGTACGGACGGACAGACAAACAGGCATCAATCGCATGTCATTACAAACTTTTTTTTTTATTCTTTTGCATTTAAAAAAGAAAAGTAGGCTAAAAAATAGATAAATATGATAACCCACTTACCATTGATAAGTCTTCTGAAATCCACCAACGCTTTCGCCTGCACATTGGACCTTTCCCCTAAAGTCAGCTCGGCCTTCTTCCTAAGCTCAGGGCTCAGCCCCTTGCACCAAATCGGCATCAGGTTCATATTTCTGGCAGTTCCCTTCTATCCCAAATGCCGATATTGTCTCGGCTTCCACCAAACTATATCAGCGAAAAAATCGCCAAACTGGTTAACCTTGGACACGGAATCAGCTTGTCAAGCAAAAGG